>JANRFK010004149.1:149958849-149971900 GCA_030068395.1 Apalone spinifera
CTAATCTGCATCCCTCTGCCAACAGAGGGATGCAGTCTAGACATACCCCCACTGGCAAGTTGTTGCTACTGGAGCTAAGCTAGTCCCTATGGCCATGTCTACACTACAAAGGTAAGGTCACATAGAATATGGGCAATTTCTGGGCATCCAATTTTCCAAATTCAAAGGTCTGTGTCTTCACTGTGGAGAAACTTATCTGGGAGTGGCGGACGCGGGGGCTGAGGCAGAGAGTTTGAGCAGCTGGATACCAGTGCAATAAGGACAACAAAGCGCGAAGCAGTGCAAATCAGAGAAGCTTTGAAGGACAGTTTTATGAATGGCCAGTTTTGAGACTCTTCCCCATGGCTCTCAATAAGTTGTCCCTGAATTTCCTGTATTTTCTTTTAATCCCCCACCCCACCCCTGCAGTTCAAGCAATAACAAGACTGTTGTTCAAAGAACATGAGTTTGTATTTGGGTAAAATAGCTGGGAAATGAAAGAAGTGGTAACCCAAATGGGGATAGGGCTCAGAAAGGTGCGTGAACCCCCTTTTGCCTCCTGAGGTTCTAGAAGGCAAGACTGCCCTTGAGTTCACCCCCGCCCCATGTCCTGGGGCCCCGGGACCCTGATGATCCTGGGAGTGGAAGCAATGGGGCTGGGGGAGGAGGGAATGGTGTTATCATCAGGGTGGATGGGGGTCTCAGAGGAGTCCCTCTCCAGACATGCAGCCAGGCATTCTATCACAGCTGTTAGGAAGGCAAAGAAGGTTTCCTGCTGCCATGCCAGCTGCTCCCTGGTGACTCTTCTCTCTGGCATTCAACAATCTGATCCTGCCACTCATGAAAAGTTATAAGGGCAGACATTTCAGGAGTTACATTGTATTAAGACTACCCCTAATCTGTTAGCCTATACGGAAGAGCTCTGTAAAGACAATGGAGATGTGTTCTGTACAAGAGCAAATGTTTGCTTTAAAGTGGGCACTTTACAGCAGGTGCACAGAATTCTCAGTGGAGTATCTGGACACACACAGCTTTCTGGAACAGTGCTACTTTCCTTGCATGTAGGAGCCTGCAGTAATGCAAATAGCTTCCCCTCCTCCTTCATCCAGGTTGCTAATCAGTCTTCTCTGAATCATACAGAGTGATTGGGAATGGAGATGCTGACTGAATGTGGCCATTTCAGTGATGCCAGACCACTTACTGGGAAGGTGTCCTACCATGGAGGACAGAATTTTGACTTGGCACTGTTCGGAGTCCCTGGTATAGCCTTTAGCCCCAGGCAACTTGCAATGTTTGCATAAATGTCCACATTCTGCTTGTTGTTTGGAGCTTAGTAAGAATGGATTCATCTCCTAATGCCTCGATGAGGTCCTAGATTTCCTGGACACTCCATGCTGGTGCTCTTCTGCACCCCTTGGAACTGGAGCCCTTGGGAGATGAAGTACTCAAAGTTGTCACTGTCTTGGAATTGAACTCATTTCCACATGTGCCATGGTGTGCTACTCGCTCTGAGATGTGCTCACAATGGTGGCCACATGAGAAATGAAATTCAAATTTTTTTCTGGGGCTTTTTCTCTTCTCCTGGAGAGCAGTAGAGGCACGAGTTTTGGCCAGAGCAGTGAGAGTAGGGAACTGCGGGGTGCCTCCTAGAATCCAATTGCCTCAACTTTTGCCAGTGCTGTGTCTACACTACCACAAACTGAACCATGCAGGGTGGGGAATAGCCTTACTCCTCATAAAATCAGGAGTAACTGACATCAACTTCAAGTGGCCCTTAAAGTCAACAAGACATGCTTGGTAGTGTGGATACATTCCTTAGAAAAGCAACCATATGTGACTAAATTTGGTGTAAATGCTTAGTGTAGATCAGGCCTATAGGTCCTACCCAGACATTATTATCTCCTTATTGCAGCAACTCCCTCACAGATTGGGTTGCTTTCCTGTGTCTCTCCCAGCTATGGTAAGAGTAGTTTGCATTTATTGTAGTTTGCATTTATAGTAGATTGTAGGCCTCCTTCCTATGAGGCCTACAATCTCCTGATCTGGAAGGAAATCAGCCACAGAAGGGACCAGAGGCATGAATTCCTCTTAAAAGCCAAGTTCACTATTATTACACTTAAGATAAAATTATATGCTGGCAGTGATGTGTACAGTATGTGTCCACACTATGGTGTGTAGCTACATTCAACAGTGAAAGGTTCAGATGGGAGACAACAGTGGGAAACTATCCTGATAAATATAGTTGTGCAATTATGGGAGGCACTGCTTGGTTATGTAGGAAAGCCATAAGGGTTCAGGAATGTCTTTGTTCACCTAAACTGTGCCTCATCTAAACTTCTAGTCATACCTGTGCAAGGGGCAGAGAAGGCAGGATACATACTCAACTTGCTGCTGTAAGGAGTCTGTAGTGTCAATATTCCTTTTCATGGTGTTATCACATGTGATTGACTAATAATGCTGCCTTCCTCTCACATAGCATTTTTCATCAGTAAATCCAAAGGTCTTCACAATTTTTAATGTTTTTATCCTCACAACAACCCCAAGAAGTAGGGAAGTTCATTATTGCCATGATTCCCATTCCCATCTTAGAGAGGCTAAGTAACTATATAGTCTATTGTGGAGAAGGAAAAGCAAATCTAGGTTTTCCAAGTCCCATGCTAGTACCTTGACTACTGGCACCTTCTTCATTAGGAAAAAGTTCCTAACTGTCAGGGTGGTCAGACACTGGAATAAATTGCCCAGGGAGGTTGTGAAATCTCCATCTCTGGAGATATTTAAGAGTAGGTTAGATAAATGTCTAACAGGGATGGTCTAAACAGTATTTGGTCCTGCCATGAGGGCAGGGGACTGGACTCGATGACCTCTCGAGGTCCCTTCCAGTCCTAGTATTCTATGATTCTATGATTTTCTAACTTGCAGCTCAGACCAGTGTAACGTGTTCTACACCAGGCACAGGGGGAAAGAGATACAAAACTATTTCCACAAGCTGTTGAAAAAAAGCAGAACTCCACCCCCAAAAAATAAACCTGGCCAGTGTTTGAAATCTGCTTGAACCCCGCAGGGATGGATTTGCCAGAAAAGTGCATGTGAGGCACATTGCATAATAACTACATTTTGTCACATGGTTCCTCAGTGATGTCCCTGAGTTGCATAGATGTGGCCTGTCCTGGAGCGGCTGAGCAGGAATATAGATCCTCTGCCTCTCTGCTTTTTCCCCCAGACGTGACCAATTCCAAACAGTTAGGCCACTGTGGAGCGTGGTTGTAGATGATACGCCCCTCCCTGATTTTATGATATAGAGCAGTATTTGGCTCTTTAGTACAAATAAATAAATAGCTGTGTCACATGTCCCTTGGAAAACATAGGAATCATCTTGTTTATTCTTTTCTTTTGTTTCATAAAATGAGGGGATTGAATGCATTTACTTACTGCTTAATCTGCCAGATGCTTTCACAGTGAGTGGATAGGAATAAGACCTTACTGTAGCTCAGTGGGGAATCCCAGATGAATCAGAATTCCACAGCATCTGGATCTGTGGAGTAAACAGATCAGATCACAATGTAATTGAATACAGAGGCTGTAGAAAGTCAAAATGGTTTAGATGAGAATATAAATGCAGAATCACAAACCTTGCTTATGATTCCAAATTGGAAGTACAGCCAAAGCTAAAGCGTAACATAGCTAACTAGCTTTAATGTTTGGAGGCTCATAAATTGCATAAGAGAACTATAGAAAATAACCTCACAATATTCTCTTTGACTTGTTTGCTTCTTCTTTTACATGCTTCAGCAGGACAGATTGAAATATCTGCAATATAATGAAAGGTAAACAAAGTAATTTTAATAACACACAATGCTATAGGTTATGGCTCGTTAAACTATATTCATTACCAAGCTGGATCCATAGAAATTTTCCTAGTATTAACAATGTTTGGATGTCAGATTTCTGTTATCCTTTAGCCACTAGACATTTAGTATCAAACCTGGCTCAATAAACAAATGAATTTGGTGCTACCAACCAATATTTCTAGCGGATGTTTGTTAGCATTAAATCATTAAAGAATAGGCTCTGCTTCATGGTGCAACAGCAGAGGTTTTGTAAGATAAAAGAAAGCATTGGCAGCATTGTTTGAAAGCATATATAATTTATCTTGCACCACAAACATCTTTAGATAGTATGTATAAGCCAAATTCTCATTCATATCAGTGCGAAAACAGGGATATATTACTATAACAGAGTTGAATTTTGCTTTTTGTTACATTTATATTAAAATGCAGAAAAACAAAATGGCAATGACAACTCCTCATGGAAACATGCTAAAGCTATAGTGATGCTTGGTGTGGTGTCACTCTGCTCCTCAGCCCCTATTAAAGTCAATGGAGACATAGCAAAGGGAGCACAGGGTACTTCTAAAATGCCACACTTAAATATGAAAACATGTGCGGAGGGAATTGTTACCTAAGTATGGATACATTCATGAAGAAAATATTTTATGGCTGAATTCTACTTTAGTGTGTAATCATTACATACAAACCACTCAAGCTCTGCTGTCACAGAGCTGGGGGTGAGGCTTAGTCTGCATCAGGCCTTAGCAACTGCTGATGATCACATATAGTTAAATTTGCTTTGCATAAGGGTTGGCTGACCATATGAATAGTCAATCCAAGTTCAGAAGGGTAGGAGGTTACTCAAGCCAACTCCTTGGGAAACTGCTGTGTGCTGATGTGGGAGAAAAGCACGCATATAACTATGCTACTTATGTAGAAGTTCCATGCAGCTCCCCTCACTTGCTTCTAACTAGGAGTCACAGAAGTAACCCCTGAGTAGCTATTGCAAAAAGTAGAGATGAGACCCAGATCAGGGACATCTTCATTCATCTCATAATTGCTGGGAGGGGATATTTTCATTCCTAGGATCCTGGACCCCTCTGAGGCTGACAGCTTCATTCCAGAGCTATGGTATCTTTCAGGACCTTTTTCTGTGAGGTCAGGTGTCTCCATTGAATGGGTCCCCAGGAAACAGGCTCCTGCCCCTACAGTGAACTAGCTCACCATTCTTATGCTGAGATGTTGATGTCTCTTTACTGGTAGCTGGCAGAGTAGAGTCATGGATTCCACTCCATCTGCTAGAGCAGCCTCCCCTATCCCTTTGGGTATATCTAGATTATATCCCTTTTCTTGAAAAAGGGATGTAAATTAGACACTTCGAAATTGCAAATGAAGCAGAGATTTAAATTTCCCGTGCTTCATTTACATAATTGCAGCCGCAGGGTTTTTTTTTTCCGAAAAGCATCTTTTCAAAAGAGAAACGGATGTTTAGATGGAGATCATTTGAAAATAAAATCCTTTTTTGAAAGATCCTGTACTGAAAAAATAAGTACAGGATCCTTTCGAAAAATGGTTTTATTTTCGAACGATCCCCGTCTAAACAGCCATTTTTCTTTCAAAAAGCTGTTTTTTGAAAAAAAACTGCGGCTGCCATTATGTGAACGAAGCACGGGAAATTTAAATCCTGGCTTCATTTGCAATTTCGGAGTGTCTAATTAGTTCCCTTTTCTCGAAAAAGGGATGTAAATCTAGACATACCCTTAGGGTTCTGCTTTGTCTGCTAACAGAGTTGGCCTGGCAGACTACAGAATAAACATCTTCCTAAGCATCTTTGGGTGGAGAGTAAAAACTTGCTGGATGTGCAATATGGTGTTCCCATTCCTTGTGTAGTACTTACCCAAGGAACGGCCAAATATTGTTAATGAAACCAATAGTCACTTCAACAATCTCCACATTAGCTTAAATAGCTCAGTGAGTCTATCTAAACAAACCATGATCTGAAGTCCTATCCTGTTATTTGTGTTAATGCTAATGATTTTAGATTTTCCTCAATTTCCAATTAAAACGTCTGTAAAATGCTCCTGCGTATCAGTCTTAAAATAAAAGCACAAGGCTGAGAACATAGAATCTAAGCTCCACCCACATGGCTCTGGCCTTCCACTGGTCACCCAGGTTTCACCACAATCTAAGGCAATTGTTGGTCAGTCACAGAGTGGGGGATGAGGGAGAAACGGGCAAGCCCACAATCTGAACGAACATCTGGGGCACAGATTTCTCAGATTTCCTTCCCCATCACCTCCTCCTGGAAGTGTGTGTGCGGGGGGGGGGGGGGGGGGGGGGGGGGGGGGGGGGAATCCTTTTTTATTTTGCCTTTTTACACTTTCTTTAATCTACTCTAGCGGATTCTTTATTGCTATGGAAACAAAACCACTGTAATAATCTTACATCATTTGAGCCCTCAATTGAGAAAACAATTCTAAAGAGCTTATTGTGCTACAGTTTTTTAAAACAGGCTTGATTTATGCAAATTGATTTATTTTATTCCTCAGTAAATGTGCTGTTGTTTAATAATAATTGCCATTCATTACAAACATTTACTTCTTTGGTGTCCTGTGCCTCCATGACATTGTGTCTGTGCCGATATAGGAGGTACATTCTCCCATCTACAGCAAAGTTGCAGCATGATATGAGACCTCATTGTATATGGCTGTGAAGGCAATCCTATCAAAGAAAAAGTTAATGGAATTTTGGAACTTAGAAACAAGACTCCAATCTGAACACACAGGTAATATATTGGGAACACATCATGTGATATTTTCAGTGCAAGTACATCTACCTAAAGTAAAATATGCTAAATAGTTTTTGTACAATTGGATGCTATGAAGTCTGCAGTGATCTCCCTGATTACACCCAGAAAAGAACAGGTTGTCTCAAGCAACAGCATTGCATTCTGCACAAGTTTATTCCTCTTGTTCAGTACCTTGCTATAAGATTGCCAGAGTGGATCAGACCCAATATTCAGCTAGGCCAGTACTTCAGAAGTCCAGAGGCTTCAGAAGGAAGAGGAGTGGAAATCTTTCAATGGGCAAATGCAAAAAAGTACACACAGTACAGTATCAATTGATATTTTATGACCATTTTGTCTCAGTTGTCGATGTTAAAAGAAATCATTATGGGTGAGATTCTGGTTCCACTGAAGTCTATGGCAAAACCCCCATAGATTTCAAAGGGTGCTGGATTTTACCTTATAAGTCTCAGCTATCATATAATTTCCAAGTTTGGGGGATCAAGCAGCCTCCTCTAACAAGGAAAGCTATGAGGGGGAACATTTTAGAAGCTAGTCTCTGTAAAGAATCATAGCATTTCCATCACTGAAATTCCCTCATTCCATTAGGAGAGTATAATTTAATCACAGACAAACGGTCAGCCTTCCCCAGCCTATGATCCATGGGAAAACAAGGCCATCTATGTGGAAACCATGTAGCTGCTCTGAGGTCCAGAGGCTTCCTCCAAAGCTCCCACAAAGTGTATTCAATGACTGTACCATGGAGGAAGGCTCACTGGCCACAGTTTCCCCTGGAACTACACAGGTGCTTCCAGTCTCAAACGGCAGTAACTATTCCATGTGAGCCCCATGAGGTCAGCAGAGGGACAGTGTGTATCCCCCATAATTGGCTCTGCCACCAAACTAGTCCCTCTAATCCCCTGCCCACTCTGACTCCAGCCCCTTTGCTGACATTCGACCATGCCTGGAGGTCTGGGAATGGGCAATGGTGCCACAGAATAACACAGTGCCACTATTCAGTATGCAGCAGGGGATATTATGGTGTGGAGTGTCCCTCCATGTGCAGAACTGGGGAGAAATGATCAGGACCAGTAGAGATGATGAGCTATTAATATACTGTTTTAAATCTGAATAACCAAATATGCTTCTGTAGTTAACAAGTACATTTGCTTAATTAATTTGCTCTACTTAAACAGAGTTAATCATGAGAAATATGCACCAGGAGCAGAGTCACAAATGAGTTGTTCACACGATAAGGTATAGTGTATGCTTTCTGTGTGCCACAAAAATATTTTCAACATCTTTGTATTCCAGGCACCAGAGTCTGGAAGTCTGATATTGATCCAATTACTGAGTGTGAGGTGGCAAGGTAGTAACAGCTCACACAACCGAGTCCTAGGGATCTCCCTCTCAATAATATCAATGAAGTATATTGACAGATCAACTAGAGGAAAAGTCTCCTATGGCAAATTTACCACCTCAACACATCCATCCTAGCTGGATCTGCTGTTGTGTAAGCCTGGCCTGATGTAAGTAATTTGCCTCATTTTTAATGGCCCTGACTTCAAAGGTGAAAGAAAGCTCAAGTTGAAATAGGGCCTGAATGAGCAGGACACAGGAGTCAGGATGTCTGTGCTAGCTAAGGTAAGCAGGAATGCCCTGATGCAAGGGACAATGGATATGATAATTGGTGGAACATGAAGATCAGGTTCTACATAGATGGAGTATGTGCTACAGAGATCAGGTCCTTTAAAGTAACCATGTCAGTCATGAAGCCTCTGATAGAATATATGGGTAAGAATGTAATGTGTAGGTGTGTATAAAAGAAGAGGTTTTCAGTGTAACTCTGGACATGTGGTATGTCTTAAATCTATCTTGTATGCTTGAGTCTGATCAACTCAGTGTAGCTTTGTTCTGTGCCAAATAAAGGAATCTGAGTGATAAAATCTGGAGACAGCCTGAGTTTTTTGGCTCTCAGAGAACTGGACAAGGTGTTTAGGATAAGTCAAGTGGCAAACGTCTTTGAGAGAAACCCAACACATTGCAGCATCCTTGGCTCAGTTTCTCCCACAGTGCACTGACCAACTTCAGCTATAGAAGAGTGCTGGCCCTCTAGTTAGGCCACTTTGCACAGTCTTGCCCCTTTGGGGGCCCTGGAGTCCTGTGCCAAAGTGCAACAGAAACAGAAACAAAAACTAAGACTCCCGAGTCCAGGTAGGCTCATGGGTGTGCACCTACTGCTTTAGATTGTTCTGCCTAATCACAGGCTTCTGTGCCTTGATTAACCCCATAGACAAAGGGCTGTCACATTCTTCTCCTCGTTCATGGAATTAAGCTGCTCCTCAGGGCCCCTGTCTCCAGTCAAGCTCCCACCCCTGGAGAAGCTTGTCTGCTTGTTTTCTCAGGCTGCTTCTCAGACAGTAGAAACAGTCCACTGCCTCTCCCTAAATCCCCTCTCCAACTGGTTTCACCCAGCTCTTTGGGAAGGGGGATGCCCCTAGTTGGGTGTTATCTCTAATTAGGTCTAGTAAACACTCCTGGTGCACCTTGGCTGGTTAATTAGCCCACAATAACTTTTTCAAGGTCTGCATGGAATAAACCCCAATCACCCTCCAACAGAATGTACTTAGGTGAAGCAGAAATAACCTGTATTATCCTTATTACAGTTTCAGTTTTTCTGAGACCTGGTACTGGGAGTTTTTTGCCAGATTCTGAGTGCCCTCTTATTTCAGTGAAAGCAGAAAGCTATGTTCAGGTTTAGGACTCTGAGCCCTGGTCTACACTAGGGAGTTATTTCAAAATAACTCTCCTTATTTCAAAACAAGCAGAGCATCCACACTACGAAGCCCGTTATTTTGAAATAAGGGGTCGGTTATTTTGAAATAATTACTCCTGCTTTCCACGAGGAATAACACTTCTTTTTAAATAGTTATTTCGAAATAGCGATCGTGTGGATGTTCCACTGTTGTTATTTCAAAATAACTACTCCCCAGAGTCATTCAATGTAATTACTCCCCAGTGCTTTCTGGGCTCTAAATGGACATGTCTACACTAGGGAATATATAAAAATAACTTATTCTGAAATAGAAACTCCCGAAATAACTATTTTGAAATAGCATGTCTAGGCTACAAGGAAGCCTCAAAATTAGTCTGAGGCAGGCTCCCTTAATGTGGACACGCTACCACAACTCAGAGCCCCAGGAAGCACTGGGGAATAATTACTTTGAATGACTCTGGGGAGTAGTTATTTTGAAATAGCAGCAGTGGAGCGTCCACACTACCACTATTTCAAAATAACTATTTCAAACTAAGCGTTATTCCTCGTGGAAAGCAGGAGTTATTTTGAAATAACTGACCCCTTATTTCAAAATAATGGGCTTGGTAGTATGGACACTCAACTTGTAATTTCGAAAAAAACTCCCAAGTGTAGACCAGGGCTAAGGGAGCCTGCCTCGGACTAATTTCGAGGCTTCCCTGTAGCATGGTCACACTATTTTGAAATAGTTATTTCGGGAGTTATTATTTTGAGATAAGTTATTTCTAAATAATTTCCTAGTGTAGACATGCTCTGAGAGTCTCCTGTCCTAGCAGGGAACTATGGAACCCCCCTTGTATTTAGAGCAGCTACAGGTTCAAAGAGTCTCTTGAAATTACTATACAGTTGCTGGCAGACCTGTAGGTTAAGTATTTGCATTCACACCCATTTCTGTATTCTAGGTGAACTAACACAAACAGAAACATCATTTTAAGACCAACATAAAGTGACACCCAGCAAGGCAGGGATAGGAAGCTAATGTTCAAAGCTGCTAGCCCATAGAAATAAGGGAGAATGCACAATCATGACACTATCTAAAAAAGCAATTCCAAACACGTTGTCCTTGAAAACTCTTCTTGCCATTAATGGATTAACATATACTTTCCCCAATCTCAAATGAAGCCTAATTTTCATAATTCACACATGATGAAAGCCTTGTAAAATCACTAGAGAGGAAAAAACTAATTTGCATCCTATTGCAACTTAATGTCATTTAATATCCCCTACCTTCTTGGCCAAGATGTGCTGAACAGTTTGTAAATAATTGTATGCTGGCAGCACACTATGCTCAAGAGGGTGTAAATGCAAATGGTATAACCTCCTTGCTGATCAGTGAACAATAATTTTAAGCATGCCAAGACGATTATGAAAATCAAACCAGACACTAATATCACTAATCAGAAGTCGGGGCCCAATTTGGATCTCAGTTACACCAGTTTAGCTCAGCAGTAACTTTAGTCAGACTCTGCCATTTAGTTCAACATTCAGTATCTCCCTCTTCCTTGGCACCTTAGTGTACTTTCAGCTAGGTGCTTGCTTTGCATACTGAACCCTTGACCTGAATTTACTGAGTTAATTAAAACATTGGGTGCCATGCTAGAAGCAGGTATCACACAGTGTTCAGTACTTGTGCAGTTCTGAGTACCCTTTCTTATTATAAACGACACTATTCTGTGTTATATTCATCCACCAAAAGGTGACAGAACCTGACGTCAGATTTAGAATTTGTTGGGATGAGAACAGCATTCCATGGAAAATGTGCTCTCTCCATTTTAAAAGATGGAAGCATAACTACATTTAATTAAGGGATAGCAGGCCTACATTGATTCCAGGAGTACAGAAAGATCTGTTGATGGTATGCAATGGTTTAAGTTGGATTTAAATAGAAACAAAAATGGTCCTCAAATATTTTTGCAAATAAAAGCACTGCAGGCTTTTGATTATGGGGTGAAAGTAGGGCTCACAACTGATTAAAAATTAATCGTGATTAGTTGCGATGTTAAACAATAATAGAATATCATGTATTTAAATCTTTGAGGATGTTTTCAGCATTTTCAAAAATATTTCTTTCAGTTATGACACAGAATACAAAGTGAACTTACAAATGTGGAACTATGTAAAAAATATACCTGCATTCAAAAGCAAAACAATGTAAAACTTTAGACCCTAAAGTCAACTGAGTCCTACTTTTTGATCAGCCAATCGCTTATACAAACATGTTTGGTTACAATTTTCAGGAGATAATGCTGTCTGCTTCTTCTTTATAATGTCACTTGACAATGAGAACAGGTGTTTGCATAGCACTGTCATAACTAGTGTCACAAGATATGTATGTGCCAGATGTGCTAAAGATCCGTTTATCCATGCCAGAATGTGTGTGTCCATACTGATAAGTTCTGCCCAATAATGATCCGAAGCAGAGCATATTGAGATGTGTTCATTTTCATCATCTAAATCGGATGCCACCAGCAAAAGACTAATTTTCTTTTTTGGTAGTTTGGGTTCTGTAATTTCCAGATTGGAATGTTGCTCTTTTAAGACTTCAGAAAGCATGCACTGCACCTCCTTAGATTTTGGAGTACACGTCAGATTCATAAACCTATGGTCAAGTGCTGTGCTATTTTTAGAAATCTTACATTCATACCTTCTTTGTGTTGTCAAATCTGCTGTGAAAGTTCCCTTAAATGAACATGTGCTAGCTCATCATCTGAAAAATGAAACGTGGCAGAATGTGGGTAAACCAAAACAGGAGGCATGCAATTCTCCCCCAAGGAGTTGAATCATATATTTAATTAACACATTATTTTTTAACAGGCAACATCGGCATTGGAGTGTGTCCTCTGGAATGGTGGTTGAAGCATGAAGGCATACAAATGTATAGCAAATCTGACAGGTAAGTGCCTTGGAAGGTTGGCTACAAAAGTGCTATACGGACACCTATTCTTTCAGGTAACAATGAAAATAAGAAACAGGTAGCATCATCTCTCATAAATGTAAATGAATTCCTTTGGCTGAATGATTGGCTAACCAAAAAGTAGGCTCTACATTTTTTAGTGCAGTTATATAACAAAATCTACATTTGTAAGTTACACTTTTACAATAAAGAGATTTCACTCCAGTATTTGTATGAGGTGAATTGAAAAATACTGTTTCTGTTTATCATTTTACAGTACAAATATTTGAATCAAAATATGTGAGCATTGGACACTTTGTATTCTGTTATAACTGCAATCAGTATATTTGAAAATGTAAAAAAAAACAACCCACATTTAATAAATTTCAACTGGTGTTCAATTGGTGAACAGTGTGATTAATCACAATTAATTTTGAGTTAATCATGTGAGTTACCTGATTTAATCAACAGCTCTATGTGAGACTATTTTATGTTTGAGTGTATTTATTTGTGAGGATCACTTACTCGTTTAATTTATTATGCTGATATTTTGTCCAAAATTGTATTAGAGAAGACCATTATTTATTACTAGGCAATTAGCCCATCATAAGACGGGATTTTCAGGTCTCTCCTCCACGTCGGTCTTCTCTCCTGAGCCTCCGGTCTCTTGCTCCATGTCTCTCTCTCTTTCCTCCTCATACTGCCTCCCCCTCTCTCTCTCAGCTCTCCTCCGCCTCCTGCCTCTCTCTCTG
>JANRFK010004149.1:149980920-149991481 GCA_030068395.1 Apalone spinifera
CTGAGCCTCATTTGCATAGCTCTGGCGCAAAAGCGCGCCAGTCTAGACGTAGTTTTAGTTGCAGTTGATCACTAAGGGTTTGTATTGATCCACTTGCAAATTACAGTGGCTTTTATCTATCGGAACATTATGATTACAAAAGTTCACTATCTATATTTTTTTTGTTTTTGTCCAAAGAATAACTATACAATATCAGTGGAATATACATCCCTGAAATACCACATAAGACAAAAGAAAAGCTAAAACATTTGTGATGCTATGCTCATTTTTTTTAATGGAAATCTGTTTTTGAATGTGAAAATTCATAATTTCAATATGCTTTATGCAAAATTGGGTGAGGAGCCAGTCTTTCAAGAGTTTGTGATCCCCAAATTAGTATATTCAATGTATCATTCTTGTATGTGAAATTAGAAATATGAAGTATAAACTTGTTTTATTAATTCTAGGTCTTGTAGTGAAAGCCATTAATAATACTTCAGGAACTTAATGGTCCAGTCAGTATTCAAGACAATAGTCCATAAATGTTTGTTTTTTCTGTAAGCCCAAATTGTGGTTGTCCTATAAGGGCATGGGACTATGCCACCTTTAAGGGAATCCATCTTCGGTTTGGTATTATTCCAGAGGGGGACAGGATTCCTTCCCTGAAGAGAAGACTCCTTCCCTGGGAAATTTTATTTAAGGGAGGGGGAACAAATAAGGATGGTCTTCAGTTTGCTCTTGAAACTGCCTCACCACTCTAAGAGGATACACAAGAACATCTGGAAAAGAAAGAACTGCAATGAGAGGGACCGAGGAACATTGCTGGGCCCAGGTCAGAGAAAAAGATCAGCTCTGGCTTGTGAAGAACTGCATTAGAGATAAGAACTAGGGTGAGACATTATTTGTAACAACTTCTCATAGGTCTGGTCTGTACTAGACCATGTGGGTCGGCTTAAGGTATGTCATCCAGCTATGGAAAAGGTTTATTTTGAACCAAGACACCATGGTGTCCACACTGCGAGAAACTGACAGGAGCACACAAACCCACCAGCTTCTCTTACTCCTTGCAGAACAAGGAGTTCCAGATGCCAGCAGGGGCTGCCCTCAGCATCAATTTAGGAGTCTCTGCTAGACCTGCTAAATTGAATGCTAGAAGATCAGCCTCCAGAGGGTCGATCTTCTCTGTAGGCATGTCCCTAGTTTATTAGGCTTAGCTGGCATGTTTGGTTTTATTTTGTTTAGTAACTTACTTTAATCTGTCTGTTTTCACTTGCAATCACTTAAGTCCTACTTTTTTATGTACTTAACACCTTTGTTATCAAACCCAGGGTAAATAAATTGTTACAGAACATCTTACACAGAGCAGACTCATTAAAACTTTTATACAGAGTAAGACAGATTTATTTGGGGGTTTGGTCCTATTTGGGGCTGTGCTCCTCAGTCCCTGTAGCAGAGCCCTCCCAGAGCTAGGCTGGCATCAACGTCTGTTACTCTACTGGAAGCTGTTACCCCAATTCTGTGCCTTTGCAGCAGAGACCAGAGCATCTGCCCCAGTGGGTCAGGGTGGTATACCACAGAAGGCAGGTAGGTGGACTCAGTAATATGACCAGCACATCAGGTGACAGTCTCAAGGGGAACTCTATGCTCCAGCCTGCCACAATTTCCATAGTGATATATAACACTATTTGACTCTTCCTGAATTATCCTTTACAAGTATCATCTCAGACCATGGAGATGCTAGTTTTTGTCTACATGGCACAGGTAAGAAACAGGTAGAATCCTGTCTATGCTTCTGGGCCCTGAAAATGAGATTGACCAACTGTAGAGAAATTAAAGAACAAGAACAATACTTCAGGATAGAAGTGATTGATTCAGAAAGATTCAAATACCTAAAGTGTAATCTTGGCCTACATTGATTTCACTGGAGCCAGGGTTTCACCCCTAATTGCTATGTAGATATAGTTTGATTAAACAAGGTAAAACTCCATTGCTTTTTTAATCACTTTTAACCACTCTTCTCTGCTCCTTCTGCTCACCCCACCCTTCTGCAAGGAAAAGTTTAAGTCCTATCCTGTACATTTTGCTAACAAGGTTTCATTATAAAACTCAGCATTGAAGCTCAGTTCTTGCTCTTACAGTGCCATGTATGTATGGATCTCCACAATGGGTGATAACTTGGGCATGTGATCTCCTGGGCATGTAATCTCAGAACTTTCTAGAAAACAGCATCGGTTGGGGCTGGTTATATCAATTCAGCTCACAGGTATATAAGGGCTACAGTCCCAACCACGTCTCAATAACATCTGACCATCACAGGCAGTGAGTAGGAACTTACTGAAACTATCACATGAGGCCCCCTTGGAAATGTTATTGTATTTAATTGTTCCCCTATGTGCATGGTAGATAGCCACATTTTTGGTCCTAGTTAGTCTTTGGTTTTCAAGGGATCTGCTGACCTTTCCCTGCTCCATCATTTTTCTTTTTGTCCAGAGCTTAGGATATTTTGCTATGGTGGGTGCAAGGTACAAGCAGGGTATGCACACAGCCCTGTGTGACACTAGGGTTGCCAACCCTCCTGGTTCAGCTGGGAGTCTCCCAGATTCAGGCTCTAACTTCTGGACACTATTGAAGACAAATCAGGAGAGTTTAGGCTGAAAGTCTGCCTGTCTTGGCCCTGTGCCACTCTTGGAAGCAGTCAGCATGTCCACGCAACCCCAAGGGCAAGAACGAGGCTCTGAGAGCTGTCCCCACTGAGTGCCCACTCTGCAGCTCCCATTGGACAGGAACCAAAGCCAATGGGATCTGTGGGAATGGATTCTGTGGACTCGGAAGGCCCACAGAGCCACCTGACCCCTTTCAGAAGCCTCAAGGACATGCCTCCATCACAACATGATTTACATACTTTTTCTAAACTAAACCTCCATGATCATATTCAAAACCTGGGAAAGTATGGATCTAGAATCTATTCAGAACTTTAAGGCTTGGGTCCATTTCTAGGCAGCAAAACCTTCTACTCTGCATAATAAAGAGAGTTTTGTAATGTAAGTGATGCAGTCAGATTCAGATCAAACTCTGTCTTGAGATTTAATTTCACAATCATTCCACCTTTGAAACAAGTTCCTGCTCATCTTTTTTACACTCAGTCCACCTTTGAGGAAATGCAGATGGTATCCCTGTTATAGCAATTTCAGAATGGGAGAGAACAAAATAATACTTACTATAGTACTGTAATGACTGCCTTAGCCTTGGTCTACACTAGGGAATTAATTCAAAATAACTACCCTTATTTTGAAATAAGTGGCGTGTCCACACTACGAAGCCCATTATTTCAAAATAATAAGGAATAACACTTATTTTGAAATAGTTATTTTGAAATAGCAGTAGTGCGGATGCTCCAATGCTGCTATTTCAAAATAACTATTCTTCAGAGTCATTCAAACTAATTATACCCCAATGCTTCCTGGGCTCTAAGTTGAGGTAGCATGTGGGAACTTGCCTCAGACTAATTTTAAGGCTTCCCTGCCATGTGGACATGCTACTTCGAAATAGTTATTTCGAGAGTTATTTCAAAATAATTTCCTAGTGTAGACATGTCCTTAGAGATTACCTCTGAAGGGAGACTGCCTGTCCTGAGTAACTACTTGCAGAGGCTATGTAAATACAATGCAGTGGTGTGCAAATCTTTCAGGAGACACTGCCCCTTACAAGAGACCATTTTTGCTAACTCCCTTGAGTGGTTGCTCTTGGTAGGTTTCACAGTAACTAGTAATAAGTTAAATAAAAACTGCGAACCAATTCCTCACCTGGTGTAAATCAATATAGCTTCACTAACTTCAGTGGGCCCTATGCCGATTTACGCTAGTTCAGGATCTAGTATGTTTGAAATACAGTGCCTCACCACTGGGACCTCCACAGTAAAATTACAGGTTCTCATTCTTAATTTCACAGTTGCCTATCAAATCTTCCTGCTTTGTATTGAAAAAGAGACTGCAACTTTGTCATGTCTGCTGATTCCTTGGCCCACCTAATGATTGTGCCATAATACAACAGAAATATCAGAAAAGTCAACAGTTCACAGATTCTGAAAGTATGCTGAGGGATACTGGTTTAGCTAGAAAGTTGGAAGCAAGCTTACTGGTTTCACAGGGCGGTAATCTGTGAATTCTTTGAAAGGAAGGTAAATTAGAAACGTGAATCCTTCCATGCAAGCTTGGTGACATCTGTATTTATCTGAAGCTGATGTGGAAATATTTCCATTTCAAAGTAGCAGTATTAGTAGTATCATAGAATACTAGGACTGGAAGGGACCTCAAGAGGTCATCGAGTCTAGTCCCCTGCCCTCATGGCAGGACCAAATACTGTCTAGACCATCCCTGATAGGCAGTTATCTAATCTACTCTTAAATATCTCCAGAGATGGGGATTCCACAACCGCCCTGGGCAATTTATTCCAGTGTTTGACCACCCTGACAGTTAGGAACTTTTTCCTAATGTCCAACCTAAGCCTCCCTTACTGCAGTTTAAGCCCATTGCTTCTTGTTCTATCCGCAGAGGCCAAGATGAACAAGTTTTCTCCCTCCTCCTTATGACACCCTTTTAGATACCTGAAAGTGGCTAGTAAGGTGTTCATTGGTATTAAAGCTTCAAGTAAAAGCCTGTATAAAGCGACGTAGGGAAGGAAATACGAGGCTGCATAAAATAAGTCAGCATATATAACGGCATTTCACTGTTTTTTTTGTATTGAGGGTTACACATTGTGAGCCAAATATGATAATGTTAAAAACCTCACAGTAGAACACAATGCTCATCATCACTGTGGGGACAGCCAACAATAGCAAAGGAAAGGCTGGAGGATTGCTATCTCTAGAAATAGATGACAGGCTATTAAAATGAAGTTAATCTGTATTTCCAAGCATTTGTCCTGTTGCATTTTTTCTTTGCAAAGAGAATGGCTGTTTGGCACAGACATTACAGCTCATTTTGAGATGCGGAGCCCAGACTGGTGTGGTACTTCAGCATGTGCTGAACTTCAAGCGTGGGACGAAACCCATTGAAATCCAAATTTTTCCTCATCCCCATACATTGTCTCTCCCTGCACAACAATCCCTCCCCTACAAAGCACAAACCAAAACTAACTGGAAAAATATTCAAAATGATTTGTGACAAAAGGCTCTATGCACCTCTCAGAGACAGTGATTTGCTGGGAAGCAGATAGTGCCTGAAAAGCAGTGAGCAGAGCACAAGAGGAAGAACATGCTCAGAAACACTTGTTGGCCTTTTGGTGCCATAGACCATACAGGGTTAAGCAGGGCCTGAGCATGTCCCCATCCTTGCAGATAGAGGTGTACTGTACAGTTCTGTTAGCAACACTAGATTTCTGTGTGGCTGCCTGAGGGGGGTGGGAAGCAGTGGTGGAAGTGATGGAGTTCTTTGAGCCTTCTCACAGCTCCTTACTAGAGACAGCCATAGTACAGACACCTGACCTCCTCTGCTTTACCTAGAGAGGCAGTTGCCATATTCAGAAATTAAAGGGTTGACATATACAAATAGAAACATTGACAAATTCGACTCACCACATGGAACCTCCTGCTGGCCAGTTTTGTGAATTAGTTCTCACCACCCAGGAGCACCCACTTCTGGTGGTGTCTTGCCCACAATCAGATGCCATTTTCCAAGTTCTCAACTTTGTCAGGGCCAGTCCCTCCCATACCTTAGTACCCCTTGGGTACTGCTTTCATGGCAGTATTCATATCCAGGATCCTTCACTTCAAGGGAATTCCATTATCCCTAAGCTCATAATTCACCTCAATGACCCATTGTCATTCTTCATCTAGACTCTTCCTTCAGGAGCAAACTGCAGTCTGGACTGGCTACTCATCATCAGCAAGGGCAGTGGACTCCTGACTGCCCCCCTCTGCAGCCCTATTACCTCTGTTACAAGCCCTCAGCCCAGGAACTGGTCAGGCTGGGCTCCCCTGACCTTCTCCAGCACTACTCTATCCAGGTACCTTGTCCTGCCAAACATCTTAGTCCCTCTCCCTCCAAGTCTAGAGAGAGACTGAGCTCCCTCTCAGCCCTCCAGATTCTTATAGGGCCCTAGTCTGGCCCTGATTGGCTGCTTCTCATCTCTCCTGATTGGCTGTTTCTCATCTCTCCTCATTGGCTGCTGCCACAGCCAGACTCTCTAAGGCAGGGTTTCCCATTTTATGGGTCGGAATCCAAATATGGGTCACAATTAGATTTCAAAAGGGTCGCCAAGTGTCTCCCCAGGTGGTGCTCTTAAGGAGCCATTCACACATTTGACAAGGTTCCCTCCACCCCCTTAGCGCCACAGCTGGCTTAGTCTTAAGAAGCCATTCACCTGAAGTGGTACTCACCTGAATTGGTTTAATAACCTTCAGGCAGTTAACCCAATCAATTGAATTGAATACCATGTCAGTGACTTAGAGCTGAGTAAGGCAGGGGTTTCCAATCTTCTAAAGCATGAGATCACTTTTTGAATCATGCAATCCAGGATCTACCTCAAACCCTGCCCCGCCTCCTTTGTGCCTTTTCTCCGAGGCCCTGCCCCTGCTCACTCCATCTTCCCATTTTCCCTCCCTTTCACCAGGCAGGGGCAGAGGGTTGGGGCACAGGCTCTGGTCTTGGGCTAAGGGAGTTGGAGTGTGAGGAGGATCTGAGCTGAGCCTGGGGCAGGGAGTTGAGGTGCAGGAGAGGGTTCAGGGTGATGATCTGTTAGGGAGTTTGGGTCTGGGGGGGGCTCAGGGCTAGGGTGCTTCGATGTAAGGGGGATACATAACTTGGATAGTTGAGCTTGCATTTGCTTTACTGACTGTTGGGGGCAGGGGTTCGGAGCTGGCTCCAGCTGGACACTGTTTACCACAGGTGGCTCCTGGGTGGTGATGCAGTGGGGCTAAGGCAGGCTCACCCCTGCCCTGTCCCTGCACCACTCTCAAAAGCAGACAGCAAACTCCTTCCATCCCAGGCCCTGTTGTCCCGCTCTTCCCATTCTGTGGAGATAGAATACAGGGTGGGAGAGGGGCCACCCTGACATCAGCACCCCTCCTCTTCCTTCCCTGCTCTGAACCACAAGGAGGAGGCTCCCAGGAGGTGGGGGGAAATTCCCAGGCAAAGGGCAGGAGGTGCGCAGCAGTGGAAGGAGGAACAGCTGAAGTACCGGCGCTTGATAGCCTCTTAGCCAAACTAGTCAGGATCACCTGACAGAGGATCCCAATCTACTGATTGGTGACCACTGGAGTAAGGAAATATCCCTGGACATGGGGGGAAAGAATTTAGAAAGCTAGGGAACACAGACAAGAAGCAGCGCCCAGCTCAGGTAGGTAGGGGTGGGGTGGGGGAGCCAGATGTAGTTGAGAGGTTTCCAGCCTCCCCGGCTGGGGTTCCCACAGCTGGCATTGGCCAGCCAGAGCAGAGTCCTGACCAGCTTGCAGCCATGGGGGCTTTGGTAGGGGTTGGGACTGTGTTCAGGAGCCTGGGGGGAGAGGTTGGGACTGTGCTGGCGGGTGCCACAACAATTCCAAGGATAAAACAGTTAGCAAAGCAAATGCAAGCTCAACCATCCCATTAGTTTAAGTTCAGGTGAAGCTGGTAAAATACTAAATTTTACTTGTTTTTTTTAATTATGTGTATTATGTTTCTAATATTTTTGTAACACCTGTGTGAGAGACTCTCAGGCCCAGAGTGTGCCCCGCAGGCCCTGCTCCCAGCCTTTAAGTGTGCCCCCCACCCTGAGTGTGTGACTCCCAACCCCTCCAGACCATGAGTGGAACACTCAGGCCCTCCAGCTCCCCAGCCCCTCCAGCCTCTGAGTGTGGGCTTTAAGCCTAGGGGGAGGAGCGGGATGAATGTCTTTCCCCCACCACAACTCAAATAAATGTAGTGTTATTATTTTATTATTAATGTATTTTCAATTTTTCTATGAAATAACTACTATAAAAATATAAGCAGAAGGGGGCACAATTTTATATTCTTGCCTCAGGCGCAAAATTAGCTAGTTACAGCATTGTCATCCCCTCCCCCCCATTTTTGAATTGTCTTGGGTCACCAAGTCTTCCTGAATTGTCAAAATGGGTCCCCATCTGGAAAAGATTGGCAACTGCTGCTCTAAGGCCTGTTTAACTCCTTGTCCACCAGTGCAGGGCAACCACCCCATCACAGAAATGCAGAAAACGTAGGTTAAACCAGAATATTCCTGGTAAATAAAGTTTTGTGTAATGAACACTCTTGCAATTTAATGGAAACAACTAGATGTGACAGCTAGCTTCTAGGCCTGGTTTAGAGATTTATATATGAAAAATTAAACTAGGAATTATAATGTCAGAAGTGATTTCAGGAAACAGACACCAGTAGAGGTCTTGCAGTAAATGTCTTGGTCTATGAAAGTGTAATATATTGTACTGTACATGGTATTAGAGGTTGTCTACAGGGAGAGTTTACTGCACACTGAGTTGACATGCATTAGCTGGTGTGCAGTACTAAGCTGCAGTAGTAACAAGCATATGGAAAAGCTTATGGAGTGGAAATCTATCAACCTCATGAAGAAACTTGCTGGAAATTTCCACTACATGCATCTGACGAAGTGGGTTTTTGCCCACGAAAGCTTATGCTCCAACACTTCGGTTAGTCTATAAGGTGCCACAGGACTCCTCGCTGCTTTTGCAGATTCAGACTAACACGGCTACCCCTCAATTACCCCTTAATTTGCATCACTGTGTACACATGCCAGGGGCTTGGTGTGCACAAATCATGCAACACTCTGGGAGGGTATCCCATGATCTGCTGCTTTGCTGATGCTGTATTTTGCACCATCTTTATACATGTAAGGAAGAAAGCCATAATGAGATGCAGAGACTTGCCCAGAGATATGAGCAGCCAGCAAGGCTACAAAGTGCAAACCACCAGGGCAAGAGTGTCAGCATCGCCTTTTGTTCTTACTCTGAGGATGGACCTAAAAATGTGCAGTTGTACATCCAGTGGTACATCCCCAAGGTGGGGACAGGATTTTGAGCATTAAAGTTGATTTTGTGGGCACTAGAAGTGTCATGCTATATTACTCTTTATTTTCTGCTGTAAACACAACTCTTCTAAGTCAAAAATTGGTGTGGTTGCATATGTTGAAGCTTTCACTTTTTGTGGAGCTATAGCAAGAACAACTGCTGGTGTTTCCAGTACACTCTGTACTCCAGGGGCTGCAAAGATTCTGGCTGAATCTTAGCTGAAGGTGCTGCATTGTCTATTGGCTCAGCAGTAGCATGCACTGCAGAGAAAGTTCTTCCCTTCTCATTGCCTCCAGCAGCTGTTTCTGTATGTCTTTGTCTTTCTCTAAAGTAACTTTTATCATGACAATGTTGTCCTGGCCCAGTTCAGTACCATCTCTAGCTAGCCGCCTCTCTCCTTAAAGAGCTCAGAAATACTCTCCAGTCTCATAGTCTTTCTTGAGGCTCCAAATGCCCATCTTTGGGCTTCTGATTCTGCCACCTCAGTTTCTCAGACCTGCCCAGCCTATGATAAAGATCTTATCCTTGGGAGTCTCATCACTGCAAGTCCTGTGGGTAGGGGAGAAGAGAAAAAAAGCAGTTATTGCTCAAATTAGTACTGATCCCAAAGAAGAAACTGCAGCATTTTTTGTTATCCTCTGCTTCTGTATACCAATTACCAAACTTCATCCCAGGTATTGGGAGACCTCTGGGATGGTAAAAAGAAAGTGCGTATGGGCTATACTGGGATGCTGGGATTTATGTTTCCAGTTTGGGGATTGTAATTTATGCTATATCTTGCAGGTATTTGTATAGGATTTTCCTAGTTGTGGGGGGAGCAATCCCTTCTAGGTTGTCTTGAATCTTATTGATATTACTCAAGGCAAGTGGTTAGAAGGCAGGAAAGGAGCTGTTTTAAAATATGTGAAAGGGCAGACTACAAGAATCACAAACTATGCCAGAACAAAGATCATGCTGCCATGCTGCTGAACATCTGTGCTAAAAGTTCAGCAATTTCTCAATTTTAAATTCTGCTTCATCATCTCTGCAGACATGAAGAAAATGCAGAAAAATAGCAAGTTCTGATTGTTTGAAATCTTATAGAATCCCAGTATGATTCTATGAAATATGAAAGGCTTTGAAACCCATAACTCCACCTTTGTCCACTTGATTGTGATAATGATGCACCTCAGCCAACTGCCTCAAGAGCTTGTGATTTTGCTATCCCTAATCTAGTCTTTTCATTTACAAATCTGTTTACAATGCTGTAAGGGGTGTTTACACTTCCTCTGGGACCACTGGCCTTATTATCAGTAAAGTCAAGAAATGCCTGTGTACATTAACTGTGAAAACAAATGCTCCCCCCCATAACAACTGTCTCAATAAACTTTTGAATTTCACACAACTGCACAGTTTCATTATTTTAATCTCCTGTGCAGGAGAAAAGGTTCAAGCTGCACCATCAGGCCAACATTTTGAGCACAAAAATGGGGTTGTTGGGGGGTGTGATGGGGTGTACCAGCCCTCCACTGAACTAACAGGCTGCGTCTAGACTGGCCAGTTTTTGCGGAAAATCAGCCGCTTTTC
>JANRFK010004149.1:150014150-150030930 GCA_030068395.1 Apalone spinifera
GGGTATATACCCTATCAGTACATACCCCTCTCCACCTAGTATTACCCAATGCACTGACAAAACATTAATCTAACTGTAATGAAGCAGAAAGTGGGAGCATCATACAGATTTTCCATTATTAGAGTAGCCACCAGTAAAATCAAGCTCATTTTTATTTTTTCTCCCTAGAGACTCATGGTCTGAAGAATAATTTTTCAAAAGGGGTTGTGCACAAGTTCTCATTAAGCTATGAAGATTTTTCACATCTAACCACATATTTTATTATTTGTTTGCTTACATTGGTGCTTACAGGGCAGTTTGACAATGCTCACGTATACATTCTGAACTGAAAATGGATCTTTTCAATAGCAGAAAATGGTCAAATTCCAGCTGAGTCTAGAGAGTTAGTCTGCTCTCAGTGGTGTCTGTAGGGTTTGGGAGCAGTGTGAATCAGACACATTTTCAAAGAACTAGGAAGGTGATGCATGAGCAAACAGCATTAGAGCACCTAGAAACCTTAAGATAAAAAATATTCTAGCTGCTGAGGATCCTTTTGTGATATCTAGCCATCTAGCACATGACTACACTTGGGGCTTTGCCTTAACAGAGGATTCCCAGAGTTCACTGGACACTGAAACATGAAAAATCTGACTGAAGAAGTGAATTAGTTGTAGCAAGCCTTGTTTTAATTTGATTTTCAAGAGGAATCTGGGAGAGGACTGGAGGACTGGAAGGAAATAAGAGGATAGAAGTAGGGCTTTCCTTGTAAGAGGAAAGTGACAGTAAAAATGTGTGACCTTACTGTGCAGATCTGCTCCCTCCATGTGTTCTGAGTAGCAGAGGCTGCTTTTATTAAAAAGTGGGGAAGTGAGTGGAATTGTTTCTTGGCTCATGCATCATTAAAAACTGCAGGTTCTAATCACAGAAGTCTTGGTACTAATGGTGAAGTGAAGAGTGTGAAGAGCATAAAGTGACTTTCAGGTCACTGGATACATTTCTGTTGAGATTATTGTTATCTAAACTGTCTTTAAGGTGTTTGTTTGCTTGTGTGTGTGTTTGTGTGTGTGTGTTTTAACTCAGCAAATTCGATCTGGAGTCACTTAGACTACGTCTACATTGATGCGTTCTCACACAAAAACTCTTTTGCAGAAGAGTTCTTCTGCAAAAACTCTTTCAGAAGAGAGTGTCTACACTGGCATGTGCTTTTGCGCAAGAGCATCCATGCCAGTGTAGACGCTCTCTTGCGCAAGAAAGCTCTGATGGCCATTTTAACCATAGGGCTTTTTTGCAGCAAGAAATTCATGTTGCCTGTCTACACTGGCCTCTTCTGGAAGAGCTCTTGAACAAGAGGGCTTATTCCTGAGCAGGAGCATCAGAGTTCTCATGCGAGAAGTCCTGATTTTATAGATTAGAACGTCAGTTTACTTGCTCAAGAACATGCGGCCAGTGTAGACAGGCAGCAAGTTTTTGCGCAAAAGCGGATGCTTTTGCACGAGATTGCACCAGTGTAGACACAGCCAGAATGTTTTATAAGAGCTCTGATTACATGGCATAATGGTCCCTTCTGTCTGGGGCCTAAAACTGATGAGACAATAACCATGGAAACCCATTGTGCCATATTTACATCATCACTTTTCAAACCAGAACTTCATGATGAGCTGTCAGACTCTAGGGGTGATGGACTATTCTGGTTCCACTTCAGCCCATTGTTAGACAGCTGCTATTTCCACACTGCCTTCATCCCCATACAGATGGATAGAATGAGCTTCTCCCAGCCCGCAATAAAGGGAAATAGCAAAAGGGGATCTTGCACAGCCAATTCCATTAGAGTAAATGCCTTAGGGGACAATGGCTTTAGGTTGCCTAACTCTTGTTGCAGGCTTAAGGGAGGCTGCTCATGGCCAGTTTTGTCTTCTTTTAGCACAAAAGATGAATTTTCCTTTCTACCAGAAGGTCAGTGTCTCATTCTGAAGCGAGCTTACAGAACTTGAAAATACAACATTTTATAGAGGCAGAACAAGGCAAGAGAAAATATGAAAATACATTTTGTGATTTCATTTGTAGTTTTAGACAGGCTCCTTTCTGGAGCAGATGAAAGAACAACCCCACAGAACACAGAGCTCAGTGACACGGTATATAATTAGCTCTTGCTGAGAGCATAACAATAACATTGCTGCTGCATTCCCAGGGCACAGCCAATATCGCTTATTAACAGAAGAGAGATTCATTACTATAGGAAGCAGTATCCCCACTTCATAAATTCATAGGTAATCTTTTGTTGTTATGGTTGCAACCTCTATGCCTGTGCAAGCTTTATGTTGCTTATAAAAATAGTTTTTATTGTAGTCTATTCTCAGTGAAGGTCAATGAAAAGACAAGATTGGAGACTGAAGTCTTTTAAATGAAGACGACATACACTGCAAAATGTTACACTATAAGTATCCCCGCCTGTGGTATAAGCTTTGACCTGGCTTTGGGTGGGTGGGAGTATAGAAATAAATTACTTTATATGCTAGACTATACCAAAGTCTTTTCTGACCCAGACCATAAAGCCATTTATTCCAGTAAATTGAGATGGTTTTCTAGTATGGACTATTTTCCACAGGGAATTGCATTGAGACCAAATACATTTTAGGTAAGAATCCAGGGAAGACCTGACAGGTTGTGAAAAGCAAAGGCTTTATTCATTTCAACTCAACTGTGCAGTTTTCTAACTATAAGTTGCAGATTACAATGGCAAGAAAGGGAATTCTATTCAACTGAAGTGGAATATATTAATTGTCTGAAATAGGGTTTGATCTGGGTTGGGGGGGGTGAGCATTCTACAGAAATAATAAATAAAATGCTTTAAGAATGTTTGTTGTTAGGAATGTTATGTATATGTCAAATGGTCCCTAAGGAACATTCACTTAATATACCCAATAAATGTATTTGGGGTGGAGGCTGGCGGAGAGAGAGTCAGTCTTACAGTTATTACCCCTAGTGTGCTAATAGATGAGAAAAAGCAGAAAAAAAGTGTTGATTGATTGCTGTGATTTTTTGGCAGCTGTAGCTTTTGAAGCATGAAATACATTAGCATTGTCTCCTAATGTCTTCGATAATTGTTCTGAGTTGATGCTTGTCTTCTGAACAAGGCCTGTTATTTATTCACAAAGAAGTCAGTGGCTGTAAAAATTAAACATGTAGAAAATAGAATGACCTCTATTTCCTAGTAAAATGACATTTCTACAAAGGACAATAGAAGAAATAACTTACACAGTTCGTAATTGATACAGGTCTAATTTAATGTGCATTGTCCAAATACCTTTGCCCTTTACAGCTTATTAACTGTAGCAAGCTCCTGGTTGAATTTATTGCATCATTAGCCATCCTGTGTAATAGTCTTTTTGGTATTAGAAAGTCCAACAGTGAAATATCGGCAGTGTTTAAAGGAATGTTTCTGTGATGTGGTGCCTGGTTTGTAAGGCACAATGGATCATTTGCTTAAGTCACTGTCTGGAAAGGGCCTTAAAATAATATTAATAAATAACTTCCTACGGATGATCAAATACCACACTTTTGAATGTTTGTATCATACCTCAAATATAACCGACCAAAGGAAGATAGCAAAATATCTTCCAAAAATTTGTTCCACTTAATAGAGGGGAGAAAACAAAGAATTTTGACAGAAGAATATTTTTAAGACAATGCACCTGTCCAACTGATAAAAAAGGGACTCCAGCATTCAGAGCTTTATCACCTGCTGTTATTTATATTACCATTGTGCTTAGGAGCCATAGCCATGGGCAAGAGCCCATTGTGCTAAGCACTGTAGAAATTCAGAACAAAGAGATGGGCCCTTCCCCAGAGCACCCCAGTCTAAGCACAAGACAAGAAGCAAAAGTGGTAAGAGACAAACAGAAGAGTAAAAGTAAACAATGAGACAATGATAGGCGTGGTTGAGAGGGGTCTTAACACACCAGCAGTAAATGTCTTTTTGTAGGCATGCTGGCAAAGGAGTTTTGAGTAGGGATCTGAAGGATGATGAATTAGCTCAGTAGATGTTTAAGGCTGTGAAACAACTTTGGAAAAAACACAAATTGTATTTGAAGGTTTAACAAGAGGGCAGTGAAGGTTGGTATCATGGGCCAATTGCAGGTGAGCAGACAGCTTGAGAGCAAGGCAGCTGGCAATATGGAGATAGACTCTGAAGGACCTTGAAAGGGACTACAAGCAGGTCTTGGCAGATGTGATAGAGAATGGTTATTCAGTGAAGTGATTCAAAGAGAAGGGTGACAAGGTCAAAGGAAAAGTCTAGGAAAATGTTTTTTACAGCAGCATTCTGAATGAATGAGGGAGGCAAGATTCCATTTGTCAAGGCCAGAGAGAAGGATGTTGCAGTAAATCAAGACACAACACAACAAGAGTTTGGATGAGAGTTTTGATTATGTGCATGGAGACGAAAGGACATATCTTAGGGCTGCCTTGAAGAAAGAATCAGCAAAATTTAGATACAGCCTGGATATGAGGACTTATTTATGAAGAATTTTACAAAGGCACTCAAACAAAATGGAGATGCTAGAACTGTTTTATAGGATTTCAAAGGAGGCGCAGAAGGCAATAAAAAGCAAGAGCAGATATCACTGCTCCTTTTGCGGTATGAGTAATAGAAGCTGGCTGTAGGGCTAATGGCAACAAGTACATAACAGTAGATGTAATAAGTGGGAGAATTCACAGCAGTGATATTAACTACTCTCCTTTGATTTTGATTCACTCTGTGCAAAGATACACTCATCCTAAAAGTAATACTTTAGGAGTTGATGAGCCATGTCTTTTCTCCACTATGATGTGGAATTTAAATTAGAGTCAGAAGGAGCCTATACAGATTGCCTACTGGAGAAATAGAAATAACAACCAGCGAACCCCCTAAATAGGCAGAAGTTATGATCTGAAGTCGGCATTGGCCCCTATGTTACTGTTGGCTTGTAAGTCTTAAGATATGTCTGGACTACAGATCTTTTCCCAGTATCCCGGAAAAGCTCTGCCACGTCCAAGGAACATGTCCACTTTTCAAAAACAAAAAAAGTCGGAAAAGCAGACGCGTTTTGTCAGCATCCCTGTAAACCTCGTTTTATGAGAAAGAAGGGATGTTCCGAAAGAGGGGTTTTTTTCCGACATTTAGCCCCATGTAGATGGGCCAAATGTCAGAAAAGCCTCTTTCAGAAGAAAAGCAGAAAAAGATGCACAAATTGTGGTTCGCAATTTGCACATCTTTTTCCGACTTTTCTTTGTAGTCTAGATATAGCCTGAGAGTATGTCTTCACTGCCACAGCAGGAATCTAGGCTGTGCTAGGAGAATGTAAATTGAGGCTGTTGTGTTCCTATAATTTAAGATAAAATTTTAGCTTAGCTTGTAGTCAAGCATAAGAAATATGTGCATAGTCTGTTGGTTTTAAAAACTTTTCTTCCTCCAGGGTTTTGTTCCAAATACTAAATAAAACTCATTTGTTTTAAGCAAGCTATTGGTCAATATCTCACAGGTTGCACATTTCCCAAGAGGAGAAAATGTAAGTGCCCCAGATTCATTCTGATCTGTAGGGTGATAAACTATTGGTATACAGATTCCACAAGCAAAAGAATCACACGATTCCATTCTGTAACTTGCTGTAAGAGAGGAGAATCATGCCCATTTCTTATTTTGGTTAGCTAATTCAGTTTCCCTCCCTGCACAACATACAGAAACTTTTGCAAAGCTTTGTGTGTAAGGGCCATAGAATTTCATGACACAAACACTTGACTACAAAGACACACTGGAGGTAATAGGAGTTTAGCATGTTCCTTCCATCATGCCAGTTTCACCACAAGTTCTGTAAAAATTTGCATCTACTGTCTTACTGTGAGTAGAGCTCCCCAGTAAATAGAGCAACAAATTCCAGTGATATAACAAACTCCTCAACAATGTGAAGTTAGAAACATTAATGCAAAGAAAGATTAAAGTCAGTCCCACAGCAATTTGACTTCACCACAGGCACCACCATCTTTCCACACTGAGAGCATGACTGGCATTCAAAGGACTGGCCTCTTCCTTTTGAAGTCATAGGGGCCAAATCTTGGTCCCCAGTTTGACCATTTTTATTGTACAAAAAAGTCATCTAAGTTGATGTTTCTGGCTAAGAGTTGCTCTAGTCTTTGGGTGATATAGAACTGTTGTAGAAGCACCTGTGCCACTATCCTTCCCAGTCCCCAGCATAGAGAGCAAGACTAGAAAAAGGCAGTATTGTCAGACTACCATTATTGTTCCAGGGATTCTCAGCTACCGAAACAGTCCTTGGGGACAGCAGGCAACTGGTGGCATTTAGAACAGTCCTGGATCTGCCTTACATTGCACCAGTAGAAGTGGCTTTCAGCTACCTTTACACAGAGCTCCTCTAGCTGTGCCAGGTACAAGAAAATCAGACACAGAGATATGGTCCATGGGAGATTTGCCATTGATTTCAGTGGGAGCAGGTCAGAGCCCTCATTTCATATGTTCTCTCCCACAGAGAAAAATTAAGCAATTTTCCTTAAATGCACGTATGCTGCTATCATAAATGTTAAGGGGTGTTCATTTAGCAGAAGAGCAGATACTTAAAAGGAAAAGCATGCTGGTGTATCTGAAAGCAGGACAAAGTTAGAGATGCACAGTGCTGATGAAAAAGCAATGGGCAAAGAGCTACACCACCTTAGGACGGTGCAGCAAATGATTCTGGAGAAAACAAAAATGACTGCAACTGGGATGTTCAGAGAGAAATAAAAGAACACAGAGACTCCCCTCTCTGTTCCCCTCCCCCGGTTTCTTTTTTTAAATTAACAGTTGGGGCAGAAGAGTTGTAACATACACTGGAAATCACCCATCCCCATCAATTCTTTTATCTTTGGGTGGATTTTCTCCTCCTCCTTGCCTCCTCTGCCATAGAGCAAACTCATTCTTTCTCTCTGTAAGTGGTCTAAGTGCCACTATCAGGGACAGTGAACCACACCCATTAGGCATGTGAGTTACATGCATGATCAGAATCAAGCCCTGTGGTAAGTGTGGAACAAGTGGCAATAATTCTACCGAAGACACTGAACTGCAGTGTACATCACCATAACTGAAAGCTGATTATAACTCTTGGTTCATAATAGTGTAACAGCCTTGCTATACTAAATCACTTGAAAATGACAAAACAAACCAACCCAAATAATACTGGTCTTCTCCTGCTTTTATCTGCATTTAACAGCATTACACTGATTCCGAAGAATATATTTACAAGTGTTGTGACCAGTTATAAAATGTTGACAGTACAGAGCGTTTATGTACTGTAGTCTAGTAAAATTGTCCCCCTGCTAACACTAAATCAGTCTCCAAATAAGCATTGGTGCTTTTTTCAGCTGCAGTCAAGCTCTAAAGAAAATGTCATTCCTGAGGTTTATAGCAGCATTTCTGCGATGATGAATGTCATGGCTGAATTATGACATTCTATAAAGATATAAACTAACCAGATTGGGTATAACTGAATTCTAGAAACAGGTCATATTTTTTGTAAGACAGGCTTTTGGGGATTGTTTTCAAATGAACAAATCAAGAATTGTAATCTTCAGTTTGATTAATATACAACATCACCTACACACAGCAGCCACACCTGCTCATGCTGTTATCTCCTCAGATCTTGTAACATAAAGCAGTGCCAGGACTTCTCAGTATGTGGCAGTTTCTAGGAGCTTCTTCAGAGCTCCTAGAAACACCCGCCTACTGCAGTGTTTGGCCTTGTCAGTTTAGTGGGTGTATTCCTCTGATTCAGCACTACAACAATGCCACAGAAGGTTGCTGGGGATCACAGTTCTGGGAACAGTGCCACCTTTTGGATGAAGCATTGGCCACTTCTGTTGTCAAAACATCTCAAATACTTCAGCAAGAGTGAAGCATTAACTAGAATTGTGAGAGAAACAGCAGTGTGGCTTTACAAGGGTTTAATCCATATGTACTTTTTTCAGTTGTGATTCATGGGCCAATACAGTGTATTGACTTTGCTCATTTTGAACAAATCAGAGATTTCAAAGTAAGACTCAAACAAACTGGGTTTACATTACAGAGTCTTGCTCGCAAAAACTACATTGGTTAGGAGTATGAAAACCTCCACCCCTCCTGGCTGACACAGTTATGCTGGCAAAACCCCTGGCTAGACGTAATGATACCACCAGAAGACTATTTACTTCAGCATAAACTAGATATATACAGGGAGATGGTGTAGCTATGCCAGAACAACTCCTTTTACTGAGATATGTTCCATGAGAGGGCTTTGCTGCCACAATTATACCAGTGTAATTATCTGCAGAGATCACTAAGGCCATGTCTACACTAAGAAACTATTTTGAAATAACTAAACTCGACTTAATAACGCCTGATTTTACAAAATAGAAATAGCGTGTCCCCACTATGGGGAAACCCTGAAATGAGTGTTCCATTAACGTGGATGCGCTACCTTGACTTAGAGCCCCAGGAAGCACTGGGGAGTAATTAGTTCAAATTGCTCTGGGGAGTAGTTATTTTGAAATAGCAGCTCTAGAGTGTCCATGCTACTGCTATTTCAAAATAACTATTTCGAAATTGAGAAAAGCAGGAGTACACATTTTGAAATAAGCGGCCCCTTATTTTGAAATAACAGCCTTGATAGTGTGGATGCTCTGCTTATAAATTCAACCTAAGGGGGGTTATTTTGAAATGAAGCCCTAGTGTAGACCAGGACTAATACGCTGTGCTTTAACCACCCCACACAGGCCTTCTGGAGCCCTACAAAATGTACCTAATGTTTCCTGTGGACTACTTTAATGCAAATGAGGTATCTTTCTAAACGCAACATATTATAGTGCATTACAAAACACACCTTTCTAGGGCACTTTTCTGGTGCTGTGTAGACAAGACTTAGTTTCATACTGCAGTCATGATCTTCAAAAGGCTATAAATGAGCACAAATTCACAAACCTTGCCACAGCTTTTGGCAAGCCAGGATTAGATTCTGCTATCTCTAGATTTTATCCTGGTATCTTGGCCATATTTCAACTGAGTCATTATATTCCATCCTGTGAAATATGCTCTACAATGTACTTAAACATAATATTCCTTGCATTCTGCCTTGTACTGTTCTTTAGTGTTGTGAATGCAGTTATGTTTGCTCTTTCAAAAGGTTACAACTAAAAATTGATTTAACACAGCTTTGAAACTTTACTGTGTGGAAGAAAATGCTGCTTTTAACAATCTTAATTTAAAATGGAAGTGCAGACACAATTTCCTTATCCTCCTTTAAAAAAATAAGATTGACCTTTCCCTTTTTTTAATAGTTTATATTTAACAGTGCTCTATTTGTTTTGTTTTGTGCCTTTGCTGGCACCTTATTGAGTACTTTAGTTCCACTTGAGTTGTGTGGTTGACTGATCAGTTTGTAAATCTGGTGGTCATAACTATGAGTTTCTACTGGATAGGACCTGATCCTCCAATCCCATCAGAGAATGCTAACAGCTTTATAAATATTGCTCATGAACAAAGGAATTAATTTTCAAAGAAACAAATCTCCAACTCTCTTGCAACAATTTGGTTATGGGGCTCAGGATTCCTGAAACTTTGGACAAGTACTTTGTTTTCTTACTGCTGTGACTAAGACAGATAAAGTCCACGTTCTGATGATCAAATGGAACTTTTCATATTTTGTATTATGTTGAACATAATGCTACTTTTAGATGAGTGTAAAAAAATTGTCTCCAAAGTTAAGACTTGTCCTTGGAAGATTGTTTTAGTCAATATAAGTTAATCATTACCCATTTAGAATTTAAGAAATTAGTCCTTTTTAATACTTTAATACTTTGCTTTGTTAGTTTCCAAATTGTAAGCATCTAGTCTTCTCTTTTTAATGAGGAAAACACTATCTTTCCACTCTTCTCTAAATACTTCAGGTCCCTAGGGATAGAGCTTATTTTAAGCCTGGTATTCTCACTGGTATATACTGTGCTGGCAGTGGAGCTGGAGCAGCAGTTATGGCAGTGGGGCCAGGGCAGCTGTGTCATGTAAAAGTAGAATGAATTAAAGTAATGTTGTTTGTTCCTTTAGCAGGAAGAGAGATGTTAAGGTAAAGTTGTTTGTGTGTAAGCAGAAGAAGGATGTTAAGGCAAAGGACAATGGTTCCACTTAAAGGGTGATAGTGAGACATTAACAGGAGATTGGTGAGAGTTAATAAGGAAATAGGGGACATGACTGACCCCAGGTAACCTTGTCAGTTCACGCCCTTTTGCAATCCTTTGTTTCGCTCTCCTTTTATCTGTATAAATAAGGAGGTTTAGGTTTGGTACGGGGTCTCACTTTTCTGATTGTATTGGCGAAGCGCTTTGCTAATAAAACAGAGTGGTCTGTGAAATTGTGAGTTCTGAGTCTAACTTTGACAGTCACGTGGCTGGCAGGGGGGCCAAAGTAGCTGGTGGCCAGGAGGGATGGCAGGCTGAGGGGGCCGGAGGTAGGGGATCTTCCCTGGTCCAGCAAATTTTCTCATCTGGGACCACTCAGGTCCCAATGGTGCTGGACCAATGAGGTCCAACCTATATTGCAAAAACTGTATATATTTATATTTTTCTAATTCCTAAAATCTAACTTTGCGACAAACAGAAGGAAATCAACTTCATTTATAAGGCTGCCTAAACAAAATTACATTTAGCTATTGAGGGTTGGCTGCATCTTTCTAACCAGAAATTCCAAAGGTATTTGTTAAACTTGTTTTCTGAAAAAAGTTTCAGTTTCAACATATTGGCATTTTCAAACAAAATAAATTAGGACTGTCAAGCGATTAAAAAAATTAATTATGATTAAGCATGCTTGTAGTAATAGACTTTAATTTATATAAATATGTTGGATGTTTTCCACCTTTTGAAGTACACTGATTTTCAATTACAATACAGAATATAAAGTATAAGTTCTTATTTTTATTATAAATACTAGCAGATGTACCTGGTGTTGTTCAGATCTTTATCAGTAATTTTTTTTGAAAAATAAATGAAAAATATACATTCTTATTGTATTTTTTTGAAAATGAAAGCTGGAATGAGAGTTCGGGGTAAGGAAAGGCAGGGAATGGCAGGCTTAAGGCAGAGAGTTGAGAGGTATGGGAGGCTTCAAGGCAGGGGGTGAGAGGCTCAGGGCAGGGGAAGGGGTGCAGAAGTCAAGGCAGGTGAGAGGTTCAGGACTCAGGGTAGAGGGCTCAGGACAGGGAGCTGGGAGGGTACCAGAGCTGATCATGGCAGCAAAAGCGGCCCTCCTCCAGCAGCAACTCCTCCCTGTGAAGAGGGGAAGTGCTTCCTGCTGATAGGCCCTCCCAGATGCCTCCCACAGGGCTGTCGGGGGGGGGGACCAGGCTTTGGGGGCTGCCCCCAGCATGCAGGGTCCCCCACCCACAGCCTGCAGGCTGTTGAGGTGAGGGCAAGGCTCTGGGGGCTGCTCCCCAGCTTCCAGCTGCCCCCCAACAACCTCCCCATAAGAGAACAAGTTTTCTTCTCCTAGAAATTGGCTGAACATATAGGAGGATTAAGTGGACTTGTAGGCTCTAAATTCCTGTACTGTTTTAGTTTTTGAATATAGTAAAAACCCTGTATTTGTAACTTGCTTTTTCATGATAAACAGACTGTGCTACAATACTTGAATGAGATGAACTGAAAAAGACTATTTCTTTTGTTTATAATTTTACAGGGCAAATATTTGTAATAAAAATATAAAATGAGCACTGTACACTTTGCATAGTGTTGAAATTGAAATCAATATATTTGAAAAATGTGGAAAATCATGCAAAATATGTAATGACAATTGATATTCTATTGTTTGACTGTGCGATTAAGATTGTTTGATTGCCAATTTTTTTAATTTTATCACCAGAGATAACTGCAATTAATCGACAGTCCTAAAAAATGTTTTGTTGAAAAACTCCCGATTAGCTTACTCATTTGCATTTGAAGTCCGAAACAGTTTCTAAATGGGGTTACTTTTGAAACCCAAGAATGGAAAGACTGAAGCTCAAAAGCAAAGTTCATAGCAGGGTAAAATGATACACATGGGGACCCATTCTCATCCAGGGTAAACCAGTTTTACACTGAAGTTTGACTTACTCCTAATTTATGTTGATGTGACAAAAGAATTAGACTCTAGCCTTAAGACTTCAAAACACTAAAATCTCCGCACATTGAAACAAAAGGCTTTTTGCCATCAACTTTAATGGAACCGATATTGCACACTATATATATATATATATATATATAAACTAAATCTGATTCTAACAGGCAGACACTTTGTCTAGGTTTGTCTAGGTAGTAGGCCAGTAATTCTGTCCTTAAGTCCAATAATAATCACAGCCACAATGAAAACTAGCTGTGGATTGTCTTTTGGCCAATGAATTACAGGGTGAAACTCTAGTCCAGCACTGTCTGCTCTGGCAACATTTGTGATCCTTATGATTTTAGTGAGCAAGATGTCTGTATATCATGTGGGTGGGACCAAGTGTCCTGAGGTCCTGCAAAGTTTGTTTACAGCCACCAGTCATCAGTGTTCTGTTCTGTTATTTAGCTCTAATTTACTCCTAAATATGTCTTCTAAGATATCAGCAAGGAATTGAAGTGTTGATAATGCTAAGGATAAGCATGATTTATGCTGTATTTACATATTTATTTGTGCCAATACAATAGAATAATGTAACAACACTATCGCTGCTATGAAGAGAGTTGATAATCCTTGGCTAGATGTAGGTAAGACTGCTGACAAAGGGGCAAAGGGATCAGTTGCCCCGGGACCTGGTAATTCAAACGGACCAAGGGCTATTAGCCACCACCACTCCTGCTGTGGCAGTGGCAGCAGCCACAGCCCTGAGCCCTTTACATTGCTGTAGCACCACACCATTGCTCTGGGTGGCTCTGAGGGCTGGGGGGAGAGCACCACCGCAGTCCAGACTATTTAGAGGACTAGCTGCTCCTCACCCTTCTGCCAGAGGCCTCCAGTTGTATGGAGCCGGCCCCTCCCACTTGACCCAGGGGCCTGTGGAGGCTATCAGCACCTTTGAACATAGGCTTATGTAAGGTGTATTGGCACATCCATTTATGATTATTAAGCAGTATTGCAAGTGTTGTTCTGTTTATTCGCCTCAATGAAACAAAAATTAAGAGAGAGACCTGCTCACTACAATATTGACCTCCCATGCTTCAGCAAATTCTCTGACTTGGTACTGGTCAGGTCCTGACAGTGCTGGACTAGAGAGGTTCAACCTGTATACAGTGCACTATGGTCTGGCATAAATGAAAGAGTTCATAGGCCACTCTGGAGAGTATTCTTGTCTCCACTTCAGCGCAATAATAACCACCACGTTCTGAGATGCCACAATGATAAAAACTTCCTTGACAACTTGTGTCTCCTTATTAAATCACATCAGTCTATGGAGCATTTTCTAGGAACAAGAAACATTCTCAAAATATGAATATAAAAATATAAGGGCAATGAAGAAAGACTATGGAGTGTTATTAGTTTCGGATAGACTTTATAGAGATGGGAAATGATTTCATTATCTCATGGATTTTTTAATAGAGATTTGTCAACAGCAAACACTAATGCAAAAAATGCATTAGTACCTCCATTGGCTGCCATCTTTACCCTTCTTTCTGCAGAACAGCAAGAGCCTTTTCATTAGCCTTTTACCCCTACAGTTTGTCAGTAACATCTTACAGACAGACTTGGTGATAACACTAATTAGGAATTTGCTTCCCTGAGAACATCTAACTGGGAATAAAGGACATTTAAGTTGATATCTTAATGGATAGATAGTTGATATCTTCTTGCACATACACCCAAAATAGCTTCTTTTATCTCTAATTGAAGATGCACAACAACAATACTGTATTCTCTGAGGTGAGGACAAACTTCGTTAAGTAACGGAAAATGGAATTTGTGTACTATTTCAGTAAAATCATTTACTTTGTGGAACTCGCCCACTAGCTAATAAAATGTAAACATTTAACAGTATAAATTAGTAAGCACAAAACCGTCTACTTAATTTTTCAGAATACAAATAAATCACAGTCAAAGAACTATGTAGAAATGTTTGAATTGCTTTTATTTATTTTTGCTCCCCAGGAGCACTTCACTTTTTTATTTCCAGCAAAGCAAGATACACGTGGCCGTTAGCAGAGTACGGTGAAGTCAGCAGCTCCTGCCACATCACTGAAAATAAGGCCAGCTGACATCACCAATGACTTTTGAGCAGTTAAAATAAAAGGTCTCCATTAAATATTAATGTCAATACACAAAGTGGCATTAAAATGGAAAAGGTTATATTGAAAATCCAATTTTAGAATTTTCTATTGGCTTTAAAACATTTTATACTGTTAGGGTCCAATCCTTCTCCTCTCCTCCCCTCGCACACACATGTATTGGAAAAACATAGTAGTTAAAACATTTTATGTCCAATGCAGCAGGAGATTACAGTCAGAAAATAAAATGCCAAAAATCAGAGGTATCTCCTTTTTGGTTTACTTGCAAGACCACACAGGTGTCTAGATGCACTACAGGCTGGCTAGAGAACTCCAGGAATAATGTAGAAAGGATAAAGAATTACTGAAATACACCTGTAGTTATAAATTATGATGATGTGTACAGGGGACTGCTTAGTGACATTCTTATGTGTGACCAGTAAAGCTAACTAGCAACTTTATAACAACAAATAATCCTCTGACTAAGGAGAAATGGTTTGGACTCCGGTCCTAGATATCTTCCTTTGAGAACATTTATTTTAGACTTAGGAATTTTTGTAGAGGAATGATGTTTGGGGGCTTTTTGTACATTAGATACCATGTCTCAAGTTGGTCCATAAAACAGATACTGCTCCTTTGAGAAGTTGTTATTTATTACCATTTTCTAATTGCGCATGCTTGGACTAAGTCTGTCTTATTTTAGGATTTTAGTTGGATTTACAAAAAAAAAGGTATTATAGAAATATTTTCTACCATCTAAATGGGAGCAGGAGAGGTAAAAGCTTAGGTTGAGATTTTCATTCTAGTTTGAATGTGGGGTTTTTTTGTTTTTTGGTTTTTTTGGCACTGCTTTAAGACATAATAGTTAGTTAAACAGACTATTACAATAAAAAATGCAAATGTTGGTTTATATTGAAGATGACCATTGTGCAGGCAAAAAGAGTGCTTAGATTTTTGGTCTCAATTTTCAGACAGCAACCTCAAATACCTTTAACATTACCAACAGGTTGGAAGCAATTGCTTCATCAAGCTTTGTCATAATTGATGACTGAGGAATCTCTTCTCTCATATTCATTTGGATGAGCGTCATCTGTCACATTGTGGGACCTTCACTTTTGATGTGTACTCATAAATTATGGACTATGGCACAGCTCAGACCTTCAGCTCCTTCTATAAGCTTTACAGTTAAAATATCAGACTGATGTCTCACTGAAGTATTGCAAGTCAGAGTAGGAAGGCCGAGGCGTAGAGGGCTACAAATAATTCACAACATGCAAATTTTGAAGTGCTCTGTTTGGTTAAAGGTCCTAAAAAACCTAATAATTAATGGAAAATTTTCACAATTGATTATATAACTCAGAGTTCTATGAACATAGCTCAAATTAGACAACCTTCATGGAACAGAGACTCCAAAGGATCCATGGGCTTTCCACTGGAGACAGAGTCCTGGTTCAGTGCATCTGCCAGCTGGGGGCAGCCTCTGGTTAAAATCACATCTCACCTCTATCAGTAATATGCAATCTTGACTGCCTGCAATGAGACAATGATCACATCTCCTTAGTCATTTCAGCTGCCCTTGTTTCTCCTGGGTTCCATCTATTTCACTAGAAAACTCAGAAATTGCAGCCTCCTACTGCCTACTCCCTGAACTGCTGTCCTCCCTCAGATCACCACATGATCACAAATTATTACTGGATTTCTTGACCCAGGTGCCTTCAAGTTATTTCCCCCTACTCATCTAGGCTAGAACAGCCTCTAATTAGTTTTTATTAAATGCAATCTGTCTTCTGATTAACTTAAATGACATTCAGCCTGTGTAATTATCCTCAAATAGATACCCACATTCTGAACAGAACAGGTTTTTGCAGTAAACACATAGAGAGACATATATGGAGGGTGGGATTTTCAAAGGGTGTAAGTAAGTTAGTGGGGTATATAGCTCCCAATGATGATGAATGGAAGTCAGGCATCTACCCACTTAGGCCTAGCTTGTTCCAGACATAGAACAACTTAGCAACAGAGTAAAATGTTTCATGGAAGCATTACCATGAGCCTTGGTTCTAATGGTTGCCCTATATGAACCAAAATTGACAAGTGCAAATAGCCTGCCAATACTAAAAAAGCTTAGTCCACTAGCCTTTTTCATGCCTAGCTTTTCCCTCCTCCTTTTAGAGTTCATGGGTGTTCACGTCTGTGAAATGCTAGAGAAACTAGCACTGTCTCTGAAGAATTGCTTGTTTTACAGAAAATAAAAGCGTATTTTCCTGATTAGCTTACTGAATATCCCATGACTTTCAAAGAAACTTCTCCCTGCTTGTACATCATCTGCCTATGCTGGATGGCATATATTCACGAGTAGTCCAATTATGCTGGGTGGCATTATTCACAAGTAGTCCCATTAAACTCTACAGGAAATCTCTCATAGTAAGTACTAAGGGTGGTATAATAAGACTTTTAGCTTTCTACCCGCTTTTGAGAGTCTCTCACAATGGCTGTGTCTAGACTGGCCCCCTTTGCCGCCAAAGGCATGCAAAGGAGGCCA
>JANRFK010004149.1:150068663-150110897 GCA_030068395.1 Apalone spinifera
CGGGTGTATAATACACACACACCACTCACTGCCCTGACCGTCGGCTGACACTCTGCTTAACAATTCCCTTTCATTCTCAATATGTAAATTTATGAGGTTCCTACCCTGACCTTGAAAATACCAGACATGTGCTTAACTTTATAAATGCAGGTAATCCCAGTTAGTTCATCTGCAAATATTTGTTGGATGGGAAAATTCAAATATTTATATGCTGCCTGGTGTAACATCAAGCACTTATCTAATGATACTTTAGTGTATCTTTCTGCACCATAGACAAAATTCTAGAGTTGAATTAGAACTTGGTGGAGGGGGCTGGCTTGGGTCCCCCCCAGCCTGGCCACCACCCACCCACTGTTGCTGACTCTAGCTGCTAGGAGGCACTGTCCTGAGGGCAAAGGCTGGGCTGCTGTCTGGCAGCTAGGCCACACTGCCCTGACAGCTCCATAGAAAACCCAAGTCACTGGATCTTACACTAAGGGAGAATAGATGTGTGGTAAAAGAGCTAGGCAGGGACCCAAGCTTCAATTTCAAGCTCTGCCACTGATCTACTGAGTGATCTTGGATAACTCACTTTTCTGCTCTGTGCGCCTCTGCTTTTCCAGCTGTAAAATAGAGATAATGCTACTGACCTTCTTTCTTAAGCACTGAGTTCTATGATAAAAACTGCTATACAATGCCTAAGTATTATTAATTACCATAGGGCCATGTGATTATCCTGGCAATTACCCTGGCAATTTAGAGAAACCTTAAAGTAGGAGTTAATTATGATTTACGCAGATGAGGCACCATTAAACTGCCAGATATGAATAAAGTAGCCTTAGGTTGAGTGAGAATCAAGCCTTGGTGAGTTTTCACGTCAAATAAATAATGGTTTTGTTCAAATACAGTTGTTCATGATATCCTCAGATAGGTTTACTGATCTTGTTGCCATCTTTCTCTTACATGGGCATATTAAGGTTGAGATTTTTGGTGGGATTATGGCACTCAGCTTCCTTGGGCTCCATAGATAATCCCAGCCGAAGTAGCCACTCAGTGCAGCATAATACTTTTCAGATACTTAATTGACTATCTCCTCCAGGACAGCTAACGTATTAATACTGCAGTGCAGGAAACACAGAGAAGAAATGATGTGCTCTTTTTGAGAAGTCATTCATTCTTTCTTCACACAGGAATCTTATCACTGAACCATTATTTTCATAACAAACCATTTAAGAGACTTCATAAGCATCTGTTCAAAACTGCTTTGGATCTTTCGCATTTAACTGGAAAATAGAGGGCCAAAATTGGCAGAAGTAGAGAAGAATCTGACAGATCGAAAAAGGATCACAGCTCCACCGCTAATCCCAAAACCTTTATTAAACACTAGCAAAAGAAACAGAAATGTAAGCTAATTCCCATACTAGCTGAAGCAGATGCTCTAATCTATACCCATTCCTATTATTACAAATACAGTAGGTAGGAAGAGGGGGAGGATTTGGGGGGGAGGGGAGAAAGGAATTTAACAAGTCTCCACCAAGCAAGTGAAGGGAGAACAGGAAAGCAGAATCACTAATGATACTTCAGTCCATGAAAAACAAATGACATTGTATGTTTTGGAACAAAACCAGGTGTTTGGGATTATTGCCAGCAGGTTTAAACCTGTAAAGCATTCCCCTGGAAAAAAAAAAAGTAAATCCCTGTTTTTATTTTATTTTTTTATAAGAGGTCTTCATTTTACCAGCGTTAGACAAGACAGCTAAAAATAAAGTTAGAGGATGATATGTTGACATCTATTCAATAATAAAAGCAATTAAGATTTACAAAATGGCAAAACTCCTGGACCAGATGGTTGCTGTTTCGGTTTTATTGAAGCTTCTATAATTTCTATAAATAGGAAAGCTACTCATCTTGGATACTCGATCAAAAGGCAAAAATAAAATCTAAAATTGCAGTCTAATATCTCTGCCTGGTTTGAACAGTTATAAACAGAGACCTGATACCTCTGATTCCTCACCCCTTTTGCAAACAGAGGTCTAGGTCCCTTGTTAACATTTATCAAGTTCCAACAGCATGCTTGATGCTTTATACACCAATAAGAGTCCAAGGGTCATAGCCCCTGCTCTAAAGATCTTACAAACTTGTTCATTTACAGACAAAACAAGTAAATTATATACCGTTAAGAGTCAGAGGTGATTTTAGAATCCAGAATTAGGCTTTTGCTGGGCTATTGCCATTTCATGGGGTCTATGGGAGCACCTCCTACCACCAGCTATCTGTCTTAGACCTCACCCACCTAATCTGGCTAATAGCTATACAAGTATGAATTATTCTTAAGGAAGCACTTAGAGAGATCCCTCTTCTTTTATCCTCATCCTGAATACCCTCACAAGTAACATACAGATGGAGGCACCTTGGTGCGTGTTCTTTGCAGATGGTATTCTATGCAGTGAGGAAAAGAAATAGTCTAGTCTTGATAAATTGAGGGGGAGTGTTGGGAGACAGAAAGCTCAAAATAAGCAGAGGAAAAACAGAGTTTATGGTTTGTTACTTAAATAATGTGAAAATGGAAGAATTATGCTTGAAACTCCATGGACCAACAATATTGAAAACTCAAAGCCCACTCTTTCCCCCAAGTTTTAGAACACATGTGGCCTATTGGGGTTCTATGTGTGACCCACAAAACGTTTTATTTGCAGTTTCCCATGTACAGGGTTGCTAGATTCTGCTAGTTTCTGTCTGCATCATTTTTGTCCTACAGGTACTACTAAAGCAAAATGCACGTGAAGCAAGGACACAATGAAGTGAGGTACATGCTGACTGCACACAGCATTGACTGTGTAGCTGGCACATGGCAGCTCGCAAAACTACCCTATCTCAGAAGACAGTCTTGTTTACAACAATCTTGCTGCCCACTGAGATGGAGAGCCACTCATGTGGTCCACTCGCTAGCCTATGTTGCCCCTCACTGCTTTAAAGCCTGGGCTGCAAATTCAATGTACTGTCCACACAGCTTTTTTTGGAGTATTGCTATGACCCCTCTAGCCAAAAAGCCTACAGTATAGATGTAGCCCAAGTAACTAGAGTCACAGGCCATTGTCCTATTTATGGTACTTAATGTTAAAGTAAAACTGTATCTTTCCCTTCACCTACTGAGGGATGCAAACACCCACTGAAGTTCCAGCACTACTGCCTCTGAGTCCTAGTTTTCCTTTTCCTCTGGAAAAGGGCCATGTGGCTGTGCTTTGGGATGCCTGTGCTTCCTGCTCTTGAACACGAGCCATTTTCTATTAGTAAGGAAGGACCCAGTAATGTGTCCTAAGCACTTAGAATGGCTTCTGATGGAGATAAGCTGTGCTCTCAATAGAAAATATTTCAAGCTATTTTAGATTTAAAAGCTGGAGTTACAGAATTTTAAGGGAGAGATTTTCCCTCCCTTGCCAGTCATTTTAAATGGCCACAGAAGCATTAAGGAATCATAAACATTCTGATGTGGCTGGGGGAGAATTCCCCAAGCAGAAGAACAGAGTAAAATAACCTGTGCAGGCCCTGATGTAGGGGAGTGTACCATGCAGGCCTGGGAGCTGGAGAAGAAAATGACATAGCAGAAGCTGTTAGAACACTTCTGTTGCCTGTAGACTGCTGTTATTAAAGTTAGACTGGAGGCAAGTTTCATATTCCACAAGTGCCCAGAACAACAAAGGCACAAAAGATCACCAAATAGCCCCTCAACCCCTCTTCTCCTGGACTGTGAGTTTTATGTTGTGCTTCTGGGAGCCACTGCAGCACCCCCTCCCAAACACAGTTCAATATTTTACAAAAAAATCAGAAAAAAATGTGCTTACCAGTTTTTCATATTTAACAATATATCAGGCTAATGCATACTGAAAAAAGAAAGTCAGTGATCTAATAATAAAGGTGCATGACACTAAAAATATACACCCCATGAAGCAAACCTTCATCTATTTTACTCCACTCAAAATATGCATCTTTTTTCTTGCAAGTTATGATACTGAACAAGCATTCACAATCCATTTTAATGTTATTTGTTTGGTTTTTGTCTATGTGCAAAGTGATACCAGTGAATGTGGAAATCATGTAGGCAACCACAGAGCCAAGTGAATGGGAGGGTAAATGCTGCTGACAATTAGATAAAGTGTTTTCAAACTGGATAAGATGAGGGGGCATATTTAATATCGCAGCTGTTTCATGACAGTCCCAATTTACACATCAAAAGACTGGTGTGTACTGCAAGATTTTGTCACCATAATGACTTTGCTATTACATTAACTAGCAATTACTATACAATGCAATGCTTGCTGACTACAGCTTTAAAAGCCAACTCTCACCATCCAAACTTCCTTAGCCTGTTATTTCAATGTCTTCCATGCTTTGGAGAAAGAGCTGAGTAAGACTAAATGGCTGAAATTAGAGACAACTAAAAATACCTACTAGAACTGCTATTTGCTATACTTCATTAAAGGGGAAGAAGGTTGGTGTAGGAAAGGACTTCCTGTAAAAACTACTGAAAGTTGAAATGTTGCATACAACAATTACAGTTGGCATTTGGAGAGTGCATCAGCTTCGGGCAAGCACACTGTAACCTTGGTCTGGGGAGTATGTAGCCACTGCACAACCTTTTGAAAGTGTGCTGTACTCTTCTCTTCTCTGCACTCAGCCAGCACCGCTCTCATTGTGGGGTTAGCACTAGTCGCAATAGAGTCCATCCAATTTAAATATGGCTGGCCTTTGTTCAGAGGGGAGCAAAGGGAAGTTAAGGAAAAGAAAGGTTTCTGGATCCTCTCCTTCCTTTGTGCCTTGTACAGTGGCTAGGGACAATGTTTTTCTCTCTCTGGACAAACTATAAGATATTCCATTACCACAGCTTCGCCCAACCAATGGTATCAAAGTCCTGCCTTGCTGATGTAGACAGGGCTTCAGTACCATTGGACAGGTGAAGCTGTGGCAGTGCAACATGTTATAGTTTGATGTTAATGTTCAGCAAAAGGCCATATGGATGATTTTTTATTTTATGATCTGTTGCATATTTTATTTTATGACCTGATATTTTATTTTATGACCTGAAAAGTTGGGGCCAGACTGGATCAGTGTAGCATAGCCTTCAACCAATGGAGCCATCTTACTCAGGGGAAGCTCTGAAGGATATTGAGACTCCCTGTTATCCGAGGGCATGCAGCCCTTCCTTAGCAGAGTGTAGCATCCACTCTCCTTTCCCGATCAGTGCAGGGGGAGAAGCAGAACCATGGCTCTTTCTTCTCCACATCCTTTTTTGGAACTGTAAAGCCCTGAGATTGTGTCTACACTACACTGTTCTTCCGGAAAAAGATATGCAAATTGTGAACCACAATTTGTGTATCTTTTTCTGCTTCTTTTTTCAGAAGAGGCCCGTCTACACTGGGTCAAATGTCGGAAATAAACCTTTTTTCAGAACATCTCTTCTTCCTTGTAAAACAGGGTTTACAGGGATGCCGAAAAAATGCGTCTGCTCTTCCAAAAAAAATTTTCAGAAGAGCAGACATGTTCTTTGGATACCTCTGGTATCCTGGAAAAACTCTGCAGTCTAGATGTACCCTGAGTAACCTTTATTCAGAGGAGTAAAGGCCAGGTCCTGTGCAGGGAATATAAAATTAATGGAGCTTCATGCATCCTGCCTCACCTTGCACATCTATGCAGGCCAAGTCACAGTCAGCTTGAAACATAGCCGTGTCTTTTGGCCAGGTCCAGAAACCAAATCCAAACCAAATTTGTAAGGCCATTTTTCATCTGCCCTGTGTTTATCTGCAATCACCTCTGCTGAGTGATATGTAATACAATACATGTACAGCCATGAAATAGAATATGATGGGTTAGGATTTTTTTTAACAGTTATAAAAATATTAATTAAAATACACACAGGATGATTAGAAATGGCATAACAACTCTGTTCAGGCATTGAATTGAATTGCTGTAATCTGAAATCGCCTCAGGTCTTCCAGATGTCGAACTGTCACAGAGGCTAAGGCTTTATCTACACTACACACTTTTAGTAATACGACCATGTTGCAAAAGTTGAGCAGTGTAAATGCTACTTATTAGCACAGTTGCTGTCAAAACACACCACCCGCTACAAGTTGGGTCCGTGTTGTTGACAGGAGTAAGCTCCTGCAGACAATTAGCCATTTACACTACTACTTGCCATGGCAAAACTTTTGTCTTTCAGTGGGTTATTTTAAGCACCTTTGTGCGACAAACATTTTGTCGCTCACATGGCAGTGCAAACAAAGCCTTAGTGTTATACAGGAGGATCTGTTCTTTTTACATTGCGTCTGTCAGGCCAGGCTTAGGATTTTGGCCACTCTTTGATTAGCCTGAAGATGGAAATTATCCATACATCCACAGAGATCCAAACTGAGGAAGTTACACTAACACAAGAGAGATATCTCTCAGAAAACACTCCTAGAAGGGCTTTGATGTTTGTAATCAAGTGTGCTCATTTGTTTCTAATCACTGGGTCATTGGGTGGGTTTTACACAGCAACTAGACACCTATGGCTGGGCCATGCCAACCAACTTGCATGGCAGGGCTTGTGCTGCAGAGCTGGTTCATTGTTGCATAATCTTCAGGGTTCACACTGGAGCCTGGGATCTAGGAATAGTGAGGTTGGAAGGTCCCAGAAATCAAGCTGCAGCTCACACCATGGAACAGTCCTGCAACCCGAACATCAGGTCCCTGAGTTGACTGGCATGGCCCAGCTGCAATTATCTACTTGCTGTGTAAACCTATTTATTGTGGATAGGGTACAGATGATCAGTTTTGTCTACTTTTTTTTTCAGTTATGCCCTTCACAATCAGGTAGCACCCAATAATATCTGTTTTGTTTATATCCCAAAGTAATATACCCTAACATAGAAGCCAATCACAATTATTCTGATTGGATTGGTTGCCTTTTGTTCTTTTCTAAAGGGGATAGTTCTGTATTTTCTGCACAGCTGGATTTTCTCTCATCCGGTTTTTTCCTTTCATCAAAATCAGCTATGATTTTTTTTTCTTTTTTCCATTAAATACCTTCAACCAACACTTATTTACATACTTTAGACAGATTCTCACCTGTTGCAAAGTGGAGTTGATTTGAAACTCACTAAATGGAGCCATATCAATTTTCTTTAGTCAATAAACAAACCAATTTGTAGCAGCTGAGGAACCGATGTGGAATTCAGCCTGGTTTCAAAAACACCCACTGCAAGAAAATGTGACAAATTGTCAAGCATGAGTGTCTGTGATCACTGTTTTTCTTTCCTCCAGTTTTTAGATATATTTTAATTTGGAATGGTAGTGTCATCTGGTAAGAAGGCATGTAGTACAAATATTTCAATATATTTATAAAAATGTCCACCACAAGTAATAATAGTTATACAGGCTAGTCACACACACACACACACACACACACACACACACACACACTTCATATGAAATTTTTAGGGTTTGACATAAATTTTTATTGAACACATTTTCCAGGCTATTTGGTGGGATAAAGAGGATTTACAGTATGTTCACATCAGGGAAGACAGTAGTGGAAGATTTGATGGCAAAGTAGTTCATACAAATAAAACATTGGCAGAGCATTTACTGGAGGTACTTGACCATTTTTATTTTCATTGTCTTTATTGAAAATTAAAATAATAAATATGCTTCTTCAATGTTCTAAAAGATTTGACATGAATAAATAGCAACACATACCTCAAAAATAACTTGCAGTGCAGTTAATGAGTTATTAAAACTGATCATGCTGTTAAACAATAATGGAAATCCATTCATTAAATTCTGGATGTTTTTTACATTTTCAGATATTTAGATTTCAATTACAACAGAATACAAAGTATACTGTGCTCACTTTATATTTATTTATTATTACAAATATTTGCATTGTGAAAACAAAAGAAATAATAATTTTTCAATTCACCTAATACAAGTACTATAGTGCAATTTCTTTATTGTGAAAACTGAATTTACAAATATGGAATTATGTATAAAAATCTGCATTCAAAAATAAAAGAGTATAAAACATTTGAGCTTAGAAAGTCCACTCAGTTTTACTTCTTGTACAGCCAACCACTCAGACATACAATTTTGTTTACATTTGCAGGAAATAATGCAGCCCACATTTTATCTCAAGATATATACATGCCAGACAGGCTAAAGATTCATATGGCCCTTTGTGCTTCAACCACCATTCCAGGGGACATGTGTTCATGCTGATGCTAGGTTCTGCTATGTAATGATCCAAAGTAGTGCAGACTGATGTGTGTTCATTTTCATCATCTGAGTCAGATACCACCAGCTGAAGAGTGATTTTTGGTGCTTCGGGTTCTCTAGTTTCTGCATCAGAGAGGTGTGGTTTTAAGACTTCTGAAACATGCTCACACTTTGTTCCTCTCAATTTTGGAGGGCACTTCAGATTCTTAAATCTTGGCTCAAGAATGATGTGGCTATCTTTAGAAATTTCACATTGGTCCAGTCTTTGCATTTTGTCCAATCTGCCATGAAAGTGTTCTTACATTGAACAAGATGTGCTGGGTCATCATCCGAGACCACAGGTGCTTACTTTCAAAAGTGCCGGTGAGTGCCCAACCCTCAGCTCTGCCTCAAGCCAAGTCCTCACTACACACCTTCCCCCAAGGCCTTCCCCCTGCCCCCACTCCATCCTCATCTTGGCCAATTCTGCTCCTCTCCTGACCATGCCTGCTGGTGGGAGCTCAGCACCCATTCATTTTTCCTGGCGCACCAATGGAGTTATCACTTATGTCTGAAACTGCTGTAACATAATTATATGGCAGAATGCAGGTAAAACGGCAGGGAACACATAATTCTCTCCAAAGGAAATCAGTCACAAATTTAATTATTGCATTATTTTTTAACAAACATCAGCATGAAGCATGTCCTCTGGAATGGTGGCCGAAGCATGAACGGGCATATGAATACTTCACACATTAGGTAAGTAAATACCTTGCAATACCAGCCACAAAAGTACCATGCGAATGCCTGTTCTCACTTGTTATATATAAAAACAGCATCATCTCCAATAAATGTAAACAAACTTATTTCTCTTACACAGAAGAGAACAACAAGAAGTAGGACTAAATTGACTAGTATGCACAAAAATTTTAATTTGTTACGTTTTTGAATGCAGTTTTGTAGCAATAAAATCTACATTTATAAATTGCATTTCACAATAGAGATTGCACTACAATCTCTTGTATGAAGTAAACTGAAAAATGCTATTTCTTTTATCATTTTTATAGTGCAAATACTTGTAATCAAATAATATCAAGCGTGCACTGTTCATTTTGTATTCTGTTGTAACTGAAATCAATACATGTGGAAAATATCAAAAATATTTAATAAATTTCAATTGATAGTCTATTGTTTAACAGCATGATTAAAACTGTGATTGATCGTGATAATTTTTGAATTAATCATGTGAGTTAACTGTGATTAATCCACAGCTCTAATACCTGTTCCAAATCCAAACAAAAAATAAGCTCTTTCCATCTGCATTAACTGGTTTTTCTAGAGGGGAAGACACCCTGGTTCTCCTCTTAGGGTATGGCTGTACTTGGACCTTGAGGTGTAATTCCCATCTTGAAGAGCTGCACATTAAGGATGTTAAGTATCGGGCAATTGACTACACTTCAAAGGTGAAAGCACCGAAGCCCAGGGTCAGCTGGGGACTCCCCTGTTGGCCCTGGGCTATGTGCAGCACTGCCGATTTGAAACACCAGGCTCCTCAAGGCATTTCAAAGTGGCAGCACTGCATGGAGCTAGGCAACAGCTGGCTTCAGCTGATCCTGGGCTCTGTGCAGTGCTGCTGCTTTGAAATACTGCGCGGATCCTGACATCAGGCTCCTTGCCGCATTCAAAGCAGCAGCATTGCATGGAACATCTGATCCTGGGCTCCGTGCGGTGCTGCTGCTTTGAAGCACCCCCCTTCCTCCCTCTACCTTGCTGCCTCTATCTGATAGAGACAGCGGGAGGGCGGGGGGAGCAACTAGTCAACTATCCTGTTGACTATCCGATAAGCATTTGCTTATCGGATAGTTGACTAGTCCTTCCTATCCCTACAGTATATATGCTAACTCTGAGGTAGCTTGCTAAAAATAGAGCATAAGCAAAGGAGAGGCAAAGTTGCCTTAAGAACCATCTCATCCAAAATTCTTGATACGTACATGGGCCAACAAGCCCCTCCCATTGCTCATGTTGCTGCAGCTATACTCTATTTTTACTGCACTAGTGCTACCAGAGCAAGTGTGCCTATGTCTCGTCAAGCTGTGAACCTTCAGCTCAATGTTGAGACCCACCCTTAGAGAGAGTAGAGCTCATCATTATCATTAAGGCTCTGATTCACTGAAGTCAAGTAAAAGTTGTCAATGACTTTAATGGGCATTGACTCAGGCCCAGAGCTATTTTACAGCTGCCCCTACCTACTCATTGATTTATCCTTGCTGACACAATCCCCTGCATCATGTTTTTCATTATTTTTCCATAGCGGACTTCTTTACCTCCCTTTTTGATTTTTTCAGGTCACATCCTGTGTTAAATCTCTCTTGTTTCTCTTAGGCTACTTTTACACTATGAGTTTTGTCAGCAAAAAAGATGCTAATGAGGGACTAATTTGCATGAGGTGCAATCTCATTTGCATATTTTCTGCTGATCCTTTTTTGCATTGGGGTTTTTGCACAAAAACAAGCAGTGTGGATGTTTTCTTTTTGCGCAAAAACCCATTCTTCTGCAAGATCGGTATACCCCCTTTTTTGCGGCATAAGGATCTTGTGGAAAAAGGGGGTTTTGTTCAAAAAGAAAATATCCACCCTGCTTGTTTTTCCACAAAAACCCCAGGGCAAAAACAGAGCGGCAGAAAATATGCAAATGAGATTGCACCTCATGCAAATTAGTCCCTCATTAGCATCTTTTTTGCCGACAAAACTCGTAGTGTAGATGTAGCCTTAATGACTGCCTGGCATTCATTACTTGGGGCAAAGGTGAGTCCTGGGAATACAATACAGACAGCCAAAATTATATAGGTGAACACACACCTTTTTAAAAAAACAAGAGTGGAGTTTCAAAGGGTATGTCTAGACTACACCTCTCTGTCGACAGAGAGTTTTAGATTAGGCACATTGAAATTGCTCATGAGGCAGGGATTTAAATATCCCACACTTCATTAGCATAAACATGGCTGCTGCTTTTTTTCGAAACGGTGCTTTTTAGAAAAAAACAGCAATCTAGATGCGGATCTGTCGAAAATAAACCCTTTTTCGAAAGATCCTGTAAAACTCATTTTTTGAGTCTAGACTGCCAGGGTTTTTTTCAAAAAAGCTCAGTTTTGAAAAAAAGCAGCGGCCGTGTTTATGCTAATGAACATGGTTTAAATCCCTGCCTCATTAGCAATGTCGATGTGCCTAATCTACATCTGTCTGTTGACAGTGAAGTATAGTCTATACACAGCCAAACAGAAAACATCTAAATAGCTGTTAATTCAGAGCTTACCAGCTCATGATGAATATAACAAATATGAGCGCTATGGGCCCATTTGAGTCAGGCAAAATAACTTTCATTATGAAATCTTCTTTATTTTTGTCCAAATCTCATTGATTTCTGGTCCAACAAGCTTTTTACATTTGGGGAAAGAGGAGTTTATTCTATGGACTTGCATATACAAATTAGCATTTTACTTTCTGAGGAAGTACCTAGAGATATTTCTAACCTTATTAGCCCTAACACTTAATAACTTCTCAGACTGGAAATATATATATTCATCCCCTCTTTCTATCTTTCTCTAGTGTACCTTGACTTCAATTAAGAATATTACAATGCATTATGTATCTCAATTTATAGTTCCAAGACAGGTTTTTGTAAGTGCAAGAATTCAGTCCCTCCCAAGACTGGAGCTAATACGATTTTTCTTTCTCCCACAACCAGAGGAAAAGTATTTTTAATGAAAAAATGAGGTTTTGTCAAAAACAATTTTTTCACAAAAATCTATTTGGCAACATTTTTTTAAAACAAATTTGAAATGAAACATTTTTGGGAAAAATCATTTTTTCCGTGTTATTTTCAAGTGTGGGGCTGGTTGTTGTTTTTTAAACTTGATTCTCACTTCCTTCCATTTTCTACTAGAAAATAGTGGAGGAGAAGGAATGAAGTAAAGGAGAATGAAGGAGAGAGAGACAGAAAGTAACATTTTAACTTTTGTAAAGTAGCATTCTGTCTCACTTTATTTAGTAGTAGCAAACCATTTAAAATGAGCTTAACTTTTTTCCTAGGCCAAAAATTCCAAGTAAGAGAAAGTGGGATGTTTTTATCTACTGTTCTGCATTGCTTTAATCCACTACCCACCCCATATTCCAGGGGGAAACACACACACACACACACAAAGAAAACAATGGGCTTTTCCCCCACAAAAAGAATTTTTGGAGGATGGAAGGGAAGTAAACAAAAATGATTTTTTTTGCAAAAGGTTTGAAATTTTTTTTTTTGCCAAAATAAAATCAGACCAGTTTTGATTACTACTACTCAAGATGAAATTCTGCTCTGATACCCACAGAAATCAGCTGGCCCACAAATCAGTCAAGAGTAGCTGATATTATTTACTTATAAACGATGCTTTAGAAAGCATTGTCTTTCAGTACCTACATAACTCTGATCTTATTTTCATTACCATCTTCGTCCTTCCCACTTTCCTTTCTTTAATACTCTGACTTCTGTTTTGTCTTAAATTAAACTATATACTTGTTTTATCAAGAACTTCTTTGTATAGCATCTACCACAATGGGATGCCAATCTAACAACAACAAATGTTGCCTAATAACTATCATATCAATTAAAAACATTTATTTCTTTAAAAAATTAAGCAGTAAGATCATATTAGGAATGATTTTTTTTCTTAATCAATGAACACCACCATACTAAAAACAAAGTCCCAAATACTTTCCTATACCAAGATCCAATCAGCACTTTGAAAAGGGGTAACTGATACAAGAGCTGACTATGCCGCTTAATGCCAGCTGATCAGCTACCCCTACATAGAAAGACTGTTTATATGTATTGTTAGAGCTGAGTGACCCAACATAGCCAGAACGGAGGGCAAGAGTCTTGCCCAATGAAAATAACACTGCTCCAGTTATGTCCTCAGTTACTCCAATGTTATGCAAAACAGAACAGTGTTCATATTATACAGAACTGTTGATGAAAAGGCAAAACAAGGGGCCAGTTGTACAGAGTAGTTACACAAGTAGCCCTGTTAAGCTCAATGAGTCCATTCACAGGTTTAAAGTGTTTGCGGAGTTGTGGCCTGACTCATGAGGATATATCAGCATCCTATTGTGCTGGTGATTTTTCTGCATTTGTGAAGCTCTTTCTGGCAGGTTTGGAAGCTAGAACTGCTATACTAATAAATCAGCAAAGGAATTATGAAATCTCGTAGAGAATCTCTTTCTGAACTGTCAGTTCCAGAGCACTAGAAACTAGAGGTATGGGAAAACCTTTTAATTGTAAACCAGAGAAAACCATAATTAGAACATCTGCATTAGCTAGTGCTGTATAAAATATGACTTTACGTTACCTGGGAACCTTGATCATGAACAGATAAGGTTTTAAAAGTCAATTTTCTATTCTTCTCTACATAAACAATTTTAAAAGGCTGTATATTCTCATAATAATACAGTTTTAATGCACTGTATTTCAGTCATGCATTAATAAGAGATGAGGTGGTTTTCTGAAGGGGGGGTTGTTGGTTTTTAGTATTTTTAAATAATTGATTTTTCAATTACATTTAATGTCATTTTTATGATTTATTAAACATTCCTACTGCAGTTGTATTAAATCAAGTGCAGGAGAAATTAACAAGAAGGAGATAATAGTAGGAGAGACTATCCCTGTTGTGCGACCAAACTAATTTCCTTGCAATACATAATTATAAAATAGTAAATCGGGGGCTCCTGAAGTAGCATTTTAAATAAACACACTGTGCTTTTTCTAAATAGTTTCATTCCTAATATTAATGAGCGAACAAGAAGAAAATAATGTAATTATTTTGCTTGTTGATGTAAAAAAGACACTTAAAATACATTTTGAAATATCAACAGATTATTTTTTTACACAAACTCTGGTACCTGTTCAAAGCTGATATGTATGTATTATAAAATATGTATGTATTATAAAAGAAAGGAAGTTCATGCAGTGAACTTCCCTTGGGTAATTTACATAAAATAAATATTCATCAGCAGAGCTTTTTCATCATCCATTATTATATTCTGTTCAGAGACTTACCATGTGCCAGTACCATGGTTCCTGGTTCCCCAATCAACCCTTCATCTGATCCAGCTTTCCTAGTTCTTGCATAAGTATTCCATTTTCCACATTAACTATTCCTGGAAAAGCCCCTTCCGGACATTTACCATAACCATATTAAGGGCTTACCATCTTTCAAGTATAACTTACTCTTGGACAATTTACATTTATATGTGGCATATATAGATCCCAAACTCTGATGAAATGTTTTCTGTGTAATGCATCTTTCAATTTCTAAGACTGCTATCTCTGAAGCAAGACAAAGAATATTTTGCCATCGTGATATAACCAACCATGCCAGGCCACTTGTAAAACCACTGTCACCACATCACAAGTAACAAGGTATTGTGATGAAATGATGCCACTGTTTGCTTGTCCTTCAAAAATCATTGGAAACATCTCAGAGATAGAAAATATTTTTACCTCTAACAGAGCATCACCATCAATGTAGGTCAAAATTCCAACCATTTACCCCTCCCTGCCCATCTACTTCAGGGAGAGTTCCTTTATCCCTAACAGGAAAGATCTGAAAAAAATCTGTCCACAAAAGGAAGACAAGTTTCTTTCTCATATTGAACAACAGAACTTGCCCTTTGAAGAATTACTTCCTAGCTCTCAATTAAAAAGTAACTATTAATAAGAGAGATGATTCAGCAGCAGATGAACAACACTGATAAAATAGACTGTCTCATACATTTTCTTTATAAAGAAATGGGTGAGATGGTTTTTTTATAGAAGTGACATTATCACACTTTAACTCTACTTTTTAATGGGAGATTTTGCACTTTAGAAAAGAGAGAAATCCTCCCCCTCTTCCCCACACCACCATTTCCTACAGCCTGAGGTGATTAATACTGATCAAACTATCCAGTTCCCAATTGTACTGAAAGAGCACATGCTTCTTTTTTCAGCAGCATTAGCCGAGTGTTTCTAAAAGAGCCTGGGTTTATTCATTTTAAGCAAGCACATCATATGTCCTTCAGAAATATAGTCACTCACTAAAATATTTTTAAAAGTAAAATAATAAACTGTGATTCTCAGAGGGAGCCATTCAAATGACTGATCTCGAAGCCCAGCACAGAGATATTTATTGCTAGATTTCAACTTTCTGGCACATCCTGACTACTTTGGAGGTGATGCCACTCCTTATTTCCCAACCAGTGAAGTGCTGAGCACCCTTAACTCCATTTTAAATCAGTGAAAGATGACACTCAGCACCTTGAATTATTGGTACGTGCTAAGATAATTAACAACCATTCAACAGAACAGTGTCTCTGTAATTGATAGTATCAGCCCTCTTCAAATTTCCATAGATTTTTATTAGAGCCAGCCCATCCAAATGTTCAAAGTGCTAAGACCACACATGCAGAAAATAGATTTCTCTAGAGATCACTCACTACAAATATTTTATTGCCTAAGTTAGATTTCAGAAAGAAAGAAATGACTTTGAGCCAGGGTCATTAAATGGAGTAGCCAATAGCAGCAATATGCAAATACTAAAGGGAAATGAGAAATCCTTAGTTGTACATAATGGCTGGAAATGGGAATAATGTATAAGATTTGGGTGCAACTTTTTAGGAACAAAGAAATGTCCTATGCATAATTCAATACAGGATTTGCTAATTTATCCTGATAAGATGCTCCTCTCTTTGAGCAATGAGACTTAGGAATGTAAGTGGACTTTTGAAAAATCAGACCTTGGACCCGCATCTTGAATTGGTTTAGGCACCCAACTCTCTTTGGTTCCACCCAGCCTTGTACATAAACCATAAGGACACCACAAACCCATCAATATTAAGGGTTTCATATCTTGCAAAGATTAACAGCTCTCAGATAAATTCAGTGGACGATAGGTACCTAAATATCTTTGTGGAAGTGTCTAGCCACAAGTGAAGATTTTAATTCTAAGGATCTATATTTGACACCATTGTCCTTAATGCTTAGTGAGCCATTTGCAGTCTCCATGAATTTCAAATGGTGCCAAAGACAAGAAGAGCAATTTTAAAGAATTTTTGAATAATGTAATATAAATCCTACTAAGACACTATAATAAAGGGGAATAATGATCCAGATTCTGAGCTGTGGTCAAGAAGCATTAAATACAGCTCAGGAATGTGGTTACACTGCCAGCCTTAAGCAATATTTGTGCTCTTCTAATTCCTCTCTGTCAATTGAGCCAGTTCCTTGAATAATTTAAAGCAACCATTAGATAGCTCCAACTTAATGGCAGCGGCCAAAGGCCCCAAGAGGCTGAAGGAGACCAAGTAACGCAGAAGCCTTAGCTATGTCCCTTTTCTTCAGAGATGCCACTGTGCTACTGGCTGGGAGGTGGGACACCATAAGAGCCACTATTACATCACTACACCATTTGAGGATCACCCAGTGTTAGGGAAAACCCACTGACAACTGAATTTAGAGTAACTGTACTAGCTGAGCATCTTAAAGCAACGCAAATGCACAAAAGGATCAGACTCATCTGTTTACATGATAAAATCACTATTGTTTGATGCATTAAGTCCTATAATAACCACTTCAAATTTGAGATGCATAGAATGGCCACCCAAAGAATGATCCAAAACTACAAAGAGTACAAAAATATACCAATTACAAGAAGTGTGGAACTGAACTGGATAAGAAAGGAAACCTCCATAAATATGTTTTAAACTCACAATTGGAAATGTTTCATTCCTCAAACCTAAGTATGTGTTGCTGGTCATCACTTGCAAGACTGGAGAGATGTTCAGGACAGAAATAAATTCCACAACCCATTTTAAAAGTCCCCATCCTGCTGTGATATTCTATGCAGATCTGACATTATGGTCATCATCATCTGAAACACACACTATTTTTCCCTTGCAAAATATGTAATTAATGCCTACTATGTGACCAAGAGGGTCTGTGAAGTTTTTTTTTTTAAAAAAAGATGGATCCTGGAACATGCTTAGCAAACCAAGAAATAGCAAATGATTTGACAGAGGAGAGAAGATATATATATTTCAATAGAAGAAAAGTATCCTTTAAAACTTATTTCAGTTTTGGAAGCCAAGACTTCCTGCGGTGAGCTTGTCTCAGCAGAACAGTGTCAGATTTCATGATGTTGCACCATATAGGAATGCGACAACATTTCCAAAACAGCACATTTAACAGAAATATCAGCACACCACCAGCATTTAAAAATAATAGGATTTCAGAGCCCCACGTTTTATTTTGGAGCTCCAGGAACAACCTGCATGGCAACAGATAGCCCTGAAAATATCAGGACCACGCTATAAAGCAATAGCTGATAAGTGGTAGATGCCAGAAGGTATTTCTGACCAACACACAAAGTTTGTTTTAGCTAGCACATCACCCATTGGTGAGGAACCGCAAATAATTATTTTAAAATTGGGATTGCAAATTTTTCTAAAGAGCCCTACAATCTTTCTTTACCCATTTGAAACACAGTGAGTACAAATCTAGTTTTTGTTTTCTGCTGCAGGTTAGCCTTAAAGTTATAACGTTTCCATTGGTAATAATGGAAGATGTTATTAGAATGGCTATGGCTGAGTTCATAATGGAAGCACAGCCACACCCTCTGCTGCACCCCAATCACCTACCCCGGCATGGTGAAAGTGAGCGAGAATTGGGGACAGCAAGTGGTGGGGAAAAGGGAATGGTGTGAGCAGGGGCAGGGCTTTTGAGAGGAGGCGGAGGAGGAAGGACATGTGGGTTCCCCAAATTTTTAAATCAAAACAGGGGTCTTTGGGTTGCTAAAGTTTGATAACCTCTCCTCTATAGTGTATAGTAAGTCTTAACATATAAGGAATTGACTGATCTGTTAAAACTAAAAGCAGACTTTTTAATCACTTACCTACCAGATTCTGGAGTTTGGCCAAAGGAAGAACACAGAATCCAACATCCTTTTTCATACCCTATATATTGAGAGAGAAAGACTGAATAAAAGGCCCTTATAAATACATTATAAGAAAGGTGATGAATTTAAGACAGTTGAGAGAATTAATGGTGCATATATAATTTCCTTCCAGCTTCTCAAGAAGAAAGGACAATAAGTTAGGGAGGACATTAAGAACTGTGATTACAGAAAAGTTATTTTATGAAGCTCCTTGTCATTTTTTCTTTGGCTGAATGTATCCAATCTCAAGACTTGAGATGAGAGACTGTTCCCCACCTTTGAGAGGAATAACATTGAACTCACCGATGGAAGGACAATACAGCAGCTTTAAGCCATTCTTATGCCTTCTCAATTCTGGATTTGGCCACAGTTCCTGGTGCAACATGGGCAGCACCAGAAGCTTCTCTCTAAGTTAAGGCAATCTGTGCCTGGCTCCCTGCAGACCACAGTGCTGTTCACAGTCTTTATAGTACTACAGCCAAGCCCCTGATATGTCCCTTCAACTCCCAACTCTGCCTCTAGCATGTCCCCTGTATCAGGGCTGGCTAGGGGTTCCTTGGAAGACAGCCTGCAGTCTCAACACTCCTTCTGCAGCCAAATCCAGTGATTTTAGAGGATCTTCATTGTCACTCTGGTCCTTTACCTAAAATATAGAGGATAGAACAAAGATGAGGATCTTGCTCTTCATATACAGCTGTGTGTATCTGTGGCCTCATTTACATGAGTGTATGCTATAAGAAACTCTGCTACAATCAATTGATTTAATCTGGTGTAAGTGAAATCAAAATGAGGCCTCCTACAATCTCAGATTTTAACAGCCCAAGGAATTTAAATTAGATTTGCGTATAAATTGCATTCTTTGAAGCATGGTATTATTAATTTTATTCATTTTGTTGTTGTTTTATTGGTTATAAACATGCCCCACTTAAAAATCTCTCTGCTGAGAGTTTTCCCCCCTGACATTTACATTAATTATCAGATTACTCAATAAAACATTATACATTTTAAAAGACCTGTAAACCTTAATGTAAAAATCTTATGCAAATATATTTTGTATGCTGATTAGATATTAATTTTACTTAATAAAATATTATCTGATTGACTAATATCTTAAAAAATACCATGAGAACAGTGTTCTTCTGTCTTCCATCAAGACTCTCTTATTAGTATTGTTCACTTTTTTCCTCAGGACATTACTCTGGACAATTTCAAATCTCTATCTCTGAGCAGTCATTAGAAAGACAGGTTACAAACTATAACCACAGCACATCATTGTGACTGAAAGCACTCCTGGGTTCACACTCCCTCCCCACACTTTTGTAATAATCTTTGTTCAAAATATGCTTTCAGAGATATCATTTGAAAACGAGTAACTGGATGGTCAATAATATCTTGATGAATGTTTGTTGTAATATTATATGTAAGTTCTGAACTCCTGGTGTATGATGTTGTTAGCACATGTTCAAACCCATATAGTTCTTACTAGGCAAAAGTTGTTAAATAAGTCTATCCTGAATGAAGGAATGTGTGCATTTCTCAATTTACATATAAGCAAAAAGCAGGGTCTGTGAAAATGGAGGAAAATGGCTGGCGACTAGGCAAATCTGAATATCAACATACACAGGGAGGAAGAAAGAATGTGGAGCCATATTTACCACCAGACTCCACCTCACCTTCTTTACTGTTTGAATTACCTTTGCTTTGAAGAGTAATCCTCACAAGAATCCACTTCAAAAGGTGACTGAACTATAAAAGTGTGGGGCTAAATCACTTCACCGCATAGCTCTTTTCTCTCTCTCTCTCTCTCTCTCACCTAAGATGAAAGAGGAACCTGCCCTTTGCCTTTGGGTGAAAGACCCAGACCTGAGAAGTTTGTCAGCAATGTTACTTGGAACTTATCATAAAGATTTTACCTTGAACCAAGCCTAGCTTGTTAAATTGTAGCTATTAGAAAGTGTTTTATCTTTAATACCCGAAACTTGAATTCACTTAAACTCTATCTTCTTTTATTAGTAAACGTATATTATTCTTTAATCTAAACCAATACAGCCCTGTATTTGAACTGAACTATTTGGTAACTCTAGTTAAAGTAAAAAACTGTTGAATATTGACCCCCATATAGGGCAGAAGACCTCTAGAATCCAAACTGTCTAGGAGAGGTATAGGCAGTGCAGAAAACATGTTTCAAGGAAAATTTGGGAGTGTGTTGGATTCACCCTGCAAGTAGTAACCAAGACTGGAAGCCAGAGTGTAATATTGGTAATATTCTGTAGGAGTCAGACCTGAGCCTACACAGAGACCCTAAAGGTGTGACTTGCATGCTGTTAGTCTGTTTATTAGCTTCCTTGGCTGGGACTACAATAGCAAAAGCATTGTGAAGCACTAAGTGTTATGGGGCAGGTATCATGATATCTCACCATTCTGATGCCACTGAAGATGAGTAACTAAAGAAACAGGTTAAAATATAGCAAAAATGTGTCATGCCCACTGGAAAGTAATAATTGAATAAAATTTTCACCCACCTTAAACTCATTATTCAGTTAACTTTGCTGCTGCAGAAACAAGACTCACAGACATGATCTAAGCTCAAATATTCTTTGCTAATGTGTCCTACAGTAATTGGATTTGGAAGACATGTAATGGTTCAAATTTAGTTGTATAGTTAACTTTTTAAAAACCTACTTATTTAAACTATGGATTTCAGTATAACTTGACTTGCTTACTAACAATTCCTCATCGCAAAGGTCCGGTAATCACCTAGTGCAGTTAAATGCAGTGATTTATTTCTTCTGTCACATTCTATAGAAGAGCTATTGTAGTAGAGTTAAGAATTCTTTGCTCACAGAAAAGCTCTGGCATTTAGTTGCGTATCACATTACAGAGTTCCTCTGAGAAGCAAAATCTGAGTATACACGTAAATCATTCCCACCACAAGATCTTATTTTTAGTTCCTCCACTATATCAACCATAATGTTGCTGAACCCTGAAGCTAACTTTGTCATTCTTGAGATGTCAGCTTTTGCCAATTTGGGGGCAGTTCCATGATTCTCTGCCTATAATTCAAGGGTCCTTCGATAAAATTGGTCTACGTTCAGGATCGGAGAGCAGTAGGAGAAGGCATCATTCAGCCTCAACAGACCATGGGTATGCACCCCTGAAGGGTAAAGAATTTAACTATTTGATTTTATGGCAGCTACAGATATGGCTGAAGAGACCCACTCAAGAGAGGCAATCTCTACCACATCTGTCACATTTAAAGGTGATGTTTTCACACTTTGGGTTTTGCCTTCTGCAAGCTCTTTTCTCATCTGCTAAGATGAGCTGCTTTTTCTCATAATTCCAGAGATCTTTGTTAAGATGTTGTTTCCAAAGGCTGTGGTCTTGAGTGTTATCTTCCAGTTTATCCAAATCCATGCCCATTTCTTTGATGTCCCACTTGCACATATCCTTGAAATACAATTCTGGATATCCTTTGGGTCTTTTTCCAGATCCAATTAACCATAGAGCAGACCTGGGCAAAATACTCTCCACAGACTGGATCTGGTCTGCTAAGCTGCCAGCTCTGGCCAGCAGATACAGCAGGGAACCTCAGGCACATCCCTGCCTGTCCCTCCCACCTGCATGCGGCTGAGAAACACGGCCATTGCAGGGTTCTGTTTGAACAGCTGTCAGCCCGGGGGAGGGAGAAAAGGGTTCATGTGTTGCTTCCACCCTCAGCCTGTCTTCCTAGACCTCTGATGACAGGACGTGAAGCAATGGGCTTAAATTGCAGCAAGGGAGGTTGAGGTTGGACATTAGGAAAAACTTCCTAACTGTCAGGGTGGTTAATCACTGAAATAAATTGCCTAGGGAAGTTGTGGAATCTCCATCTCATGAGATATTTAAGAGCAGTTTGGGTAGACATGTATCAGGGATGATCTAGGCAGTGCTTGGTCCAGCTGTGAGGGCAGCGGACTGGATTTGATGATCTCTCGAGGCCCCTTTCAGTTCTAGTTAGGGATATAAGCGACTAACAGACTCATCAACACTAGTCAACTAGTTGTTTCCTCCCCTTGCTGCCTCTATCAGAGAGAAAGAGGGAGAAAGGGGAGGAGAAAGGAGTTTTGGGGGGAACCAGCTTAAAAGCCAATTCCCCCCCAGCTCCAGCTCCATGGGAGGGAGCAGGGGCACAGCAGTGGCATTCCACCTTTGAAAGATAGGAGTGTACCTGCTGGGGCTCTTGTACCTTTCAAAGTGGAAGCACTGCACGGAATCCAGGGCCAGTGGGGGACTCAGAGGGTATGTCTAGACTACATGCCTCTGCCAACAGATGCCTCGTGAAACAAGGTTTACAGGAGCAGTTGACAAAGGCATTCCTGTGGACCGATCTGCATCTTGACTGCCGTGCTGTGCCGACAATCAGCTGAGCCGGCACAGCACGGCGGCCATTTTTATTTTAATGAAGCGGGGGATATTTAAATCCCTGCTTTATTGACTATGTCAGGTAGTCTAATTTACATGCCTCTGTCGGCAGAGGCATGTAGTCTAGATATACCCAGAGAGTCCTCCACTGGCCCCAGGCTCAACCCAGCATTTCAATCTTTGAAATGTACAAGAGTCCCCACTGAGGCTCTTGTACATTTCAAAGACAGAACATCGCTTGGCACTTCTGCCTTTAAAATGTAGAAAAAGTCAGGCGGGCTCTTGCTACATTTCAAAGCGGAAGCGCCCTTATTGACCAATCGAATAGTCAATAGAAATTCCATCGACTATTCAATTTGTTGATTAATCTAATTTTAACATCCCTAGTTCTAGTATTCTATAATTCTATGAAATCACTTAATCTCTCTGGGTCTCAATTCCCTATCTGTAAAATGGGGATAGCAATCCTTCCTTTGTATGTCCTGTCTGCTTAAATTGTCGTCTCTGTAGGGCAGAAAACTGTCTCCATGAGTGTGTACAGCACTCTGCATAATAAGACCCTGACCACAGTTGGACCCATACGTGCTATCACAATGGTTCCCCACTGGAACCTGAGTTATAGTGTTTGCATGCTCAACTACCTTCCAATACATTCCTAGTTTTTTGACCAGCTGTTTGGAAACACCTTTAAATATACTTCGGCTGGGTATGACAGCATCAGCTTACCCTGGGCGTGGGGAATGAAGGGGAGAGGGAGTCTTCAGTGCTGAGATATCGCACTGCAGATTCCAAACACAGAGCTTTCAGGTAGTGACACAGTTACAGAAAGTAAAGTTTATTCTTCATCATCCTCCAAAACACAGCTGGGAAGGAACTCATTTAGTGTTATAACAGAGCAGGGACGGCTGGTATCTGAAATAAATTCTGGAGCAGCTCTGGAGCTTGCACTAGTCCCACGTGGGAGGGAAAAGCAGCAGTACGGACACCCATGGGGAGGAGCTGAAAGTTGGGATCTCTGTGGTTGGTAAATGTGTATTAGAGAAAATTATCCATAGTAGGAGACTGGAAAGAAATGAAGGTACCCCTGTGCCCAACTGTAGTGGATGCCTCATCCACCTTTCTAAGGGACCCTTGATGGTTCTGCCCTGGCACCCAGAATTGCTGTCAGTGAGCCTGCCAAAAAAGATAATTTACATTCCAGCAATGGACACCTACATTATATCAATAGCAATAACTCTCTGACTCTGACAGTTTTATGAATCTTCTCCCCACTAATTATCATTTGGAGTGTTTTCAGGAGATCTCTCTAGTTATGTTAAAACAGGAATGCACTTTATGCTGTTTTCCTCTCAGATTCAAGACCAAAGTGAATAGGGTGAAGAATATAAGTCCATGCATATCTGCTTGAGGTTTCCCACCTAGCTGGCATTAATCAGATTTGAACAGGCCAGAGTTCTTTTGATGTTTTTGATCATACAAAAAATGCAACATCAAAAGATGCATTAAAGGTCACACAGTAATACCTTAGACTATTTCCCAGAAGATGATTTCAAGCATATGTATAATTCATGTGGCATTTTTGCACAAGTTCTGCAATTGAAATGAGTATATATAGCACCACAATTAGAGAAATAATGTTATCACTCCACTGAGCATTTGACACGTTAGAAAAACAAAACACAATTATAAAAGGGTTGTCTAATTAAAAAGGAAAAAAATATCTTTTCTAGTGCTTCCTAATGGCTGGACTTTGGGGCCAGACTTTCCAAAGTGTGCAGTACACATCAAAGAGCCAGATTTTCTCACCTCACACTTAGGCACCTACATGAAGTGGCCAGACTTTCAGATGTGCTCAACGCCCAAAGTCTTGGGCAGGTCCTTGCTTGGTCCTATGAACTTTTGAGAACCTACTCACTTAATGTAGGTACTTTGATGAGAATTCCTGGGTCCTGAATTCTTGAAAATGTGACCCTGAATCCTGTGCATTCAGGATAGACATGATGCAGTCTCTGTTGAAATAAATGGGTATTTTTTCCTACTGGCTTCCCTGGGCTTTGCATTGGGCCCCAACTTTGGAATATCATACATATTTTATAGTTCTTAGTAAACAAACTTTGTTTACCTCTAATCAATGTAATCTGATTGCATAAAACAGTTTACTGGCCACATGCAGTTTCTTACCAGGCAAAATATGATATGGTCCTTAAAAAGGCTACTTTTCCCTAGAAGTTTCACTTTCTGTCATATATTCTTTACTTAATTTCCAGGCAAGTCTTGTAGCCATATCTTTGCTGATTTTTTCAGGCTTAAAGAAAGCCACTTCAAGTAGCAATTTTTTTAAAAAATACTGTCTCATTCGACTGACCAAAAAACATATATAGAAATACAGTAACTGTTAAAGGAATAACTATTGGCATTAAATCAATAAATATTATGAACTTGCAAGTTTGACAAAGAGCTAAGTGGAAAATAGTAAAAAAAAATAAAAAAAAAGCAGGAAAGAGTAGACCTGGAGGAATATTGCAAAATATTTCCCAGATATATTTGTTCAGACTGAAAATTGACTTCCACTGTGTTTGGTCTCTTTGGGTTTTCATGCTGTGAAGACATCCTGCTGGATGAGCTTATTAGAAGGTAGGTTTGTGGAACCAAAAATGAAAGCAAACGTTAGAGAATATTAATGGGGAAAATATATGAATCTGCACACAAAATTTTCATACTTTAAAACTGATTCTAAAAGTTTTACTGCCCCCCATCAAGGCACATAAGTATATCATGTGACCTATGAATGCAGCCAAAATAACCAATACAATTCTAATTTCACATCAAACACTTACAATGAACTGTTCGTACACAAGCCAAGAATTGCTTTGAGAAGTAAATTGCCCAATTATTTAAAAAAATCACAAAAATATATTCTATTCATAATTAATGAGTGAACGTATTCACTTCAAATGATCTAACCTGCACTTGTCAAGCATACTGTTCTGTGTAGTGAGAGAGTAATTCAATGTTATTGTAACCTAAATTATCATAGTGGGCCTCTGTGCCCCCCCTTTAACAGTTAAAACATCTGAAACTGGCTTCAAGTTAAAGGACCAGATCCTAAAAGACACCACTAGTGTGAGACAAGTAGCCATGCTATATTATGAGTGTTATACCATTGTTTCTGCAAACACCATATTCAGCTGTGATTATTCCAGGATTTAAAAGTTAAATTGTGATCAACTGCTTAAACTATACCAGCCTACCCATTTCATCCAAATGGTAGGAGGGCATAAGCAACTTCTTACATGACAGTATTCAACTCTCTGACATGTATCCTAAACAGCACTATAAAATAAGCTCTTGAACCCTCAAGTTGCCTGCAGGTTTTCAAAATGAAAATATACAGCATCAGATACAAAATCTCTGGATTCCCTGTTATCATTCCCTGTGACATCTCTCATATTACAGACTTCATACATTAAACAAATTGTGTATATGTACAGCATGCTTACTTTAAAGGTGTACCTACTTACCTATGATGATGCCTACAAAATACTTGACAACTGAACAGCTGGTTTACTGTAACCACAGTTGATATACTAACCATTGCTGTCTCACTGTTATCTCATGCTAGCCTACCTATTTGCAGTATCCATTTGTCATCTCATGACCTATACTTATCTTGTAAGCTCTCTGGGTGGAGGCCATCTTTTGGTCATCTGTGTGCATAGCACCTAGCAAAATGAAGCTTGATAGGTGCTTCTAAGGCTAGGCACAACCCAATATAAGGGTGCATCTACACAGCACGGTTATTTCAGAATAACAGCCATTATTCCGAAATAACAATGCGAGTGTCTACACAGCAATTCCATTATTTCAAAATAAATTTGAAATAATGGATGGCTTATTCCAAATTCCGTTAACTTCATTCCACCAGGAATAACACCTATTCTGAAATAGCTATTTTGGAATACCAGTAGTATGAAGCTCCACTGTTGCTATTTCGAAATAGCTCCTCCCCAGGGCCAATCAAAATAATTACTCCCCCAGTGCCTCCTGGGGCTCTAAATTGAGGTAGCATGTCCACATTAGGGAAGCCTGTCTTGGACTAATTTTCAGGCTTCCCTGTAGTGTAGATGTGCTATTTCAAAATAAGCTATTTTGGAGTATTTCTTCTGGAATAGCTTATTTTGAAATAAACATGCAGTATAGACGTACCCTAAATGTTTAATAACAATACCTATTTCTAGTAATCCTAGCAGGCAGTTATAAACATAGCACCATCTCTGATAAGACGTGACGATTATACGTGAACTAGATAAAGCAGTGAGTTTGACAAAAACACCATCCCTGCCACACATTAGTTTTTCATGGGATGGTTTAAGAACTTGTCAGCCTTTGATGTACTGTCCATTACTAGTCCAGAATTATGAGCAGTAGTTGATAAACCAATGATTATTCTATCTACAGTGTTCTAATTTAATTTTCCAGGCACATTATTTCTTAGGTCCTTTCCCACCCAACCCCTCCACCCCCCACTCATGGTCTTTTGATTGTATTAGTCTATTCCACAGATAAGAATTAGTGAATGTTTCAAGCCAAACCTTGGATCCAAACACCATTAAATTCTGGGACGTTCCAAATTTTGCATCTCTGTCCCATTTCCAGGAATGTTATCCATACTTACTGGCAGTTGATAGCATGGTAAGGCATCCAACATCAACAAGAAAGTTGTTAACTATAGGGGAATTCTAACTCATGTAAGAAAATTGAGTACATCCATAATCAGCTTAACCTTAATATCTAAACCTTCTTTTTTGTTCATGATAGCAAAGCTCATCTAGATGCAAATGCTCCTCCAGAGGACCAATGTCATTATCTTTGTAATTAATGCATTACTGATATGCTACTAAACACAGAAAATGTTCTCAATAAAGTAATGAAAGCAGCATCATGATCATAAGACTAATAATAAGGGAAATCAGATACATGTCCTTAATATATACACTGCTGAACTTGACAGATACATCTGAAGTAGAATCACATCAGTACCCCCATTTCAATTAGGGACTGAATGCATTCTAATCAATCAATCCCATTTCTTCCTCAAATGCTATAGCTATAATGCATCAGATTCCGTCCAAGTTCTTTAACTGACAGATTTGACACAAGGTCATTACTTTCAGGAAACAAGAGTTAAGCTACATACTTCAAAATGCATTTATTGGTTAGTTATTGCTATATCAGCCTGGTGCAAGTGCAATGGCTGACCTACTTTGCCTATGTAATGAGACTGTCAAAATTGAAAATCATATTCTCTTCACAAGGATAACTGTATCTCCAGAGAAAGAAAGAAACACAGAGAGCTAAAGTCAAGGTTTGTGCTAATGAAAGAAGTACAGAAAGCATTCTAGTAAAAGCAGAGACTGGAGCAGGCTTTCACAATTGGTGTTGAGAGCTAGAACACATTTATAATTGGGTAGTCAAATAAGAGACAGGAATTGCGAAGAAGACATGTAAAGATCAATCTGAGAATCTGAGTTCTGAGCCTTTATATACTAAAAGCTGACTGTCTAAGTTGTACTGATTCTGTAGGCTTTTATTTTCAAGTGGACAGGTGCTAATAGAATTGAATAAATGCTACAAAACATGGTTCTGTCATTCAGTTAACTGAACATTCTTCTATTATAAAAACAACGAGTAGTCTTGTGGCATCTTAGAAACTAACAAAAATATATAGCATCATGCGCTTTCCTGGGTAAAACCCACTTCATCAGAGGAGCTGAAAAAGCAGAAAAGACATTCTTCTACCATGTTTACTTTCCATTTCTATTTGCTTATACACACATTAAAATGTGCCAACTTATTGACACAAATGTTTTCAAACAGTAAAATTTAAATAAAATTACACTATACATGCTTTTTTGCACTTTTCTACTGAGGGAACAGAATCAATAGCATGCAACTTATCTGACTAATCTAAGTAGTTAAATTTTTCTAAAGCAAAGTGATAGGAACCTAAGTCATATTTTCAAAAAGTGTCTGATTGAGATACTTAGGCCAAGATCTTTAAAAGGAACACAGGCACCTAACTCCCACTGGGAGTTAAGTACCCAAACATGGTGGACCATCTGAGTATTTGGAATATGTCTCATTAAATCAAGGGAACTAAGTGCCTAAGTCACTTCTGAAAATAAGAATAAAGTCCTGAGATTTATGTTGGTTAGACCTTGCAATGCTGAATAAAACAACATCTATATATTTTTTAAAATCTTGGCCTACGTCACTTCTGAAAATTTTACACATTGGTGTGAAGTTAAAACAGAGAGACATGTATGTTTAGTCGCAATCGGGGTAATTTTCTTTGTTTTGTGTTTGGTTAAACTTCTCTGTGTAAAATCCATGTACCTCCCTCCTCCCATTTAAGTTTTTCCTCTGTGTTTTAATCTCTCTTTCCTTAGTTGTTCTGTAACACCTAGTAACCAAGTATACTTTATCAAGTATACTTTTATGTTTTGTTACTAAAATCAGCTTGTTTAAGGCAATGGTTTGATTCCTGTGTTCTGGAAGGTAACCAGAGGTTTCTGTGTATGCCTGCCTAGCCTGAGAGGTTAGCTATTGGAAACAGTTTGTTTTCTGTGTTTTTGTTTCTTTTTTCAAACTCTCTTGTGACAAAAGAGCTGGGGTTACCCCTTGGATAGAAGTTCAAGTGCTTCTTCCTTGTTTTCAGAGTTTTATTTAATTCACTTGAAGGTGGCAGCCTGTCTCCCAGGGCCAGGAATCTATGACTTTGGGGCGTTTCTGTAAGCAGAGCCTATAGAGACAAAGTATTTTTAAGATCTCTTGTGGGCCCCCAGCTTCTGCATTCAGAGTGCCATTGTGGGGGACAGCCCTGACATAGGCTAAATGCACTGTAATCATAATTGAATTGCTCACTATTGCTCATTATTGATTATAAAAAAAGCATAATTACATAATAAACCAGATTCCCTTATTACCGATGAAGAAAAGGAACCAAAGACAGAAAGGCAAAACACTCCTGCTCCTTAGCAATATGGAGAGGGACATCAGCAAGGTCATTCTCGATAATGTTCACTATTAGGTCTCGTCACTGTTAGGGTATGTCTACACATCAAAGTTAATTCAAAATAACAGCCATTATTTCGAATTAACTTTCCTAGCATCTACACAGGCAAACTGCTATTTTGAAATAAAATTGAAATAGCAGGGTGCTTATTATCATTCTATGAGGAATAAGGTCAAATTCGAAATAGCTAATGCAAAATAAGTGCTGTCTAGATGCTTATTTAGAAATAAAGGGCCTCCAGCCCTTCCCAGTTTCCCCTGGTGGCCACTCTGGGCCAAACCAGGAAAATTCCTCTCTTCTCCCCCAGCCCCAGAGCCCTTAAAGGGGTAGACTCTGGCCAAAGTGCACATGCCAGTTACAAGCCTGCTAGCACAGAGCCAGCAGTCACTGACCCTGACCCAGTGGCCCCAGTATGAACTGGGCAGCCAGTGCCAGCCAGCTATCCACTGCCCAGTTCCCCAGCTCCCAGGAGCCAGCCAGGGGCCTGGAGATGGTGGGCACCTTCCTGGACTAGTGCGGAGATCATGACCTCATTGAGTTTTGGGGGGAGGCCTCCAATGTCCATGATCTCTGCACCAGACAGAGGAACCCAGCCGTGTACAGCCACACAGCTGCCACCATGGCCACCAAAGGCCACATGCACACCCAGGAGCAGGTGCACATGAAAATTAAAGCACTGCGGTAGGAGTATGCCAGAGCCACATGGGATACCTCCCCAATAGGGGCAGACACCTGTCCCCATTTTGACACCCTGGACTGCATAATAGCGGGTGAAACACTCCGTGCCACCCGGGGGGCAACGACCCAGGAGCAGAGGGCCCAGACCAGGGCATGGAGGAGGAGCCGCAGGAGCCAGCACAGAGGGTGCCACACTGCCAGGACCTCCGAGCTGTCCCAGCAGCTGAGTCACCAGGGTCATCCGGGGAGACCACAACATGTGAGTGCCATCACTGTACCCTTCCTGGGGTGGGGGATGGGGAGAGAGACCAGGGACCGTGCGCATGGGCCTTGCTTACCACAGATCACGCAGCAACCTGTGCACGTGTGAGCATGTGCCATACCACCCCTGGGCAGGTGGCTCCAGCTGCCTGCCACACAGGGGCCTTGGCCTGATAGCCACACGCGTGTGTGAAGAGACACGACATACTCCTGACCCCGGGGTGGGACACAGCAGGATGCCCTCCCTTCACACGTCCCCTCTGCACAGAAACAGGAGACATCTCTCCTCCCCCCACCTCAGCCACACTATACACAGCACAGGGGCATGGGTGAGGTCTCGGGGCAGCTCCCACTCCCGGGGATAACCGGATATTCTGACCATGGCCTCTGTGAAAGCACATCAGCTCTGATGGTGCATGCCATGGTCATCCTCACCTCACAGAGGGGGGCTGGGCTTCACTCACTGTGTCCCCAGGGAGAACTGACCACTTCTCTTGTTTCTCCACAGCCACACCAGCTGCATGTGCAGGGCACACCACCCTGCCTGGGACATCTCCCACACCTGAGGTCTCTGCAGGCCCACCCGAACACTGCAAGGGTACCAACAGCAGCACCTGGGGGCCCTCTGAGCCCTGCACCGCACCTTGGAGCACTGGGTGCAAGAAGATCAGGAGTTCTGGAGGAAGCTGCTTGCTCAGGGTCATGCCATCTTCCAATATCTGCAGACCCTGGTGCAGAGTATGTGGCCTCATGCCGCTCCAGCACCTGCTGCCTCCCCAGCTACTGCTCCTCCTCCCACTCCTTCTCCCCCTCCTGCCTCTCCCTCCACGCCCTCCTCTACTTCCACACCCTCCTTCCCATCCGCCCAGGGACACCGAGGCCCCCCCAGCACCGAGGCCCCATTGTGCTGGGAGACATTTGGCCTGGTGAGATCCCCACCCCTGAGCTTCCCCTACCCCTACTTCCCTTTGCTTCCCCCTTCCAGCTCCCCCCTTCCCCTCTCCCACCATCTCTTCTCCCCTCTCCCGCCTCCTTTCCCCATCTCCCCAGAGTTTCATCCCCCCTCCCCATTTTGTTAAATAAAAAGAGTTTATATTTTTGAAAATATGTGTTTTTTATTTGACATCAGGAAGGGTGGTTGGGAAGGTGGATATGTAAGTGGAAGGACGTGAGGGAGGAATGAGGCACAAGCCCCCAGTGGGGCAGACCAGGGAGGCTCTGAGTGTTCCTCAGGGTGGACACTATCCTGCAGGGCCTCTTGGATACTGACAGCCCCCCTATGAACCTCCCGGATGGCATCCTGCAGCAAGTTCAGCCAAGCTGATAGCAACGCATTCACGAGAAGCAGTGCCCAGGGGAAGCTCTAGCTCTATGTTGCAGAGTGCTATGGTGTCCCGAGTGAGGGCAACCAGAGCACGTAGAGACACAAATGCTTTGCTGTCCCACAGCGAGGCAGGCAAGCAAGCAGGGACACCTGAGAACCAGCTGCCCGGAGGGGGGAGGGGGAGAGTGTCCCTTTAAGCACAGGCCTCAATAGCCTCAGGCAACAGCCTCACAAAGACACTCCTGACCTGATGCCCTTCCCCTGACTTGGTTCCAGCCGGCCTTAAATCCGAATCAGTGTCCACTCAGTGTGGATGCGGTATTTCAAAATAGAAAAAGGCTATTTCGAACTGCATTTTGTGTGTAGACGCGTTATTTCAAAATATCTTATTTCGAATTAACTATTTCAAATTAAGATATTTTGAATTAATGCTATAGTGAAGACATACCCTTAGGGTGATGTTTTTCAGTTGCATTCAGTGCTGGCCTAACTCTGCTCTCATTGACTTCAACAGTAATATTTCTGTTGACTTCATTGGGAGCAGTACCCTGAGCACTTTTGAAAATTTCACCTCCAACTTAATTCTCCCCTCTTTTCTTTGGATTGCCTAGAAACATGCAGCTTTTCTTTCGGAGAAGATTCCTTTCCATACCATTCAATCCAATAGTTTAAAGCAGTTGAGATCAGAGTTCTAAGCAGGATTTTGTAAATGGCTGGTTTCTTGTTGTATCAGACCTTTATTATTATCAGAATATAGGACTGCTTGTCACGGGTGACTTTTACACTTCAGGTTTTGCCACAACATGCTTTTTTGTTCTTTTTCTTTTCCTTCGGAAGAACACTGATTGTCATACGGAAGACAGGCCCTGTCATAATTCTGACATTCTTTGCAAATCTCTAATGCAGAACTACAGCGAGAGGTGTAAATTATCTGAATGGAGTCGTGCATGTAATATTAATATGCTCGTCAGCGAAGTGTGTTTGAGAAGCTTTCATGTAACACTTTAAATTCTGTCACATCATTGTATGTCTTAACCCTACATATTAGAGTCTGGAAAACTAAGACAGTCAGATAGATACAGCTCACATGAGACCTTTATCCCCAACTTTCTTTATTCTCATCAGTATTTTTCAAACGGCTTTGCAATGGGAACTACTTATTTTCAGCCTCCCAAGCCCACTCCCATTTCAATTACTTTAGGGCATGAAGGGAAGCAGGGATGTTCACTTCAGTAAGAGCAAGATTAGGCCTACAGGATCTCAGGTAATTATCACAATAAATGTTTAGACAACGGGAACCCTATGCAATGAGCCTTCCTCACAGGCAAGTGGGTCCCTCACTGCATAGAGAATTAACTATCTTTAAGTGACTTTGAATAAAGAACTGGTTGCTATTTGCACTATGTGCTAATACATGGGAATAAAGGTGCCCATTTTCTCATCCATGTGGGCTACCCACCCTACAGGGCACAATACAATGGAAGTGTAGCCCTACAAGGCCACTACTCGGTCTCCCTGCTGGAGCAAAAGGGAGGCAGTCATCATCCCCTTGTGGGTTGCTTCTGGTAGAGGACAGCTGCATGCCCAAGCTCACTATGGGCTGAGTAAACACTCAAGCTTGCAAACTGCTCCAAAGTTACTGGAAACATACAACTGCAGCTATACACTGGTGTTACTCCACTGATACCAAGACAGCTACACTGGAATAAGGCTTCTTACTGGGAATACAATGGGGGGAAGATGGGATAAAGCCCATTCTCTAGCTTAATTTCTGATGACACAGAATTTGACATTTGAAAAACTGCTCTCAATCAAAAAAACTCCAGCTCCATGTAAAGTACTTTATTTCTCATCCGCGTCATGTTTGCAGGGATTAGAGGCCCCACTATACTTGTCCATTCCCACGTCTCTGAGTTAAATTGAGCTTCTGCATATTGAATTGTTTAATGCATGTGTGGCTTCATGCCTTTTTCCATCTTCTGGGATGGAGGTGGTAATTAGTTTTTAGTACTGATCTGTTTCAAGGGAAAGAATATCAACTACTCATCTAGCTTTATGTACAGACATAACACTCATTTGCTCATCAAATTAAAAATAATTCTTCATACATTTAACTAGGGAACCTTTTCCTTTGAAAGAAAAAGTCTGCCCTTTATTATATACTGTCATATTGGAATCTCAGACATTTAGTAAATGGTTTGATAACCAATATCTTATAATATCCTAAGCACCAGTCTGATCCAACAGCTCACTGAAGCCAGTGGAAATATCCCAAATGACTTCAGAGTGCTTTGCAGCAGGCCTTATATTCTTGTCATTTTTATAATATTTAACAAGATAATATGACAGCTATAAAGAGAAACATTTTAATAAAGAAACCAAAAGTTTGCCTTACAGATATGTCCAGCATGAAAGCTGCCCATCTCCCTGCAAGAATCAGGTTGTATGCAAAGGCTACATGGGATGATGCTGAACTTTGCCTGGTGAAGGTATCTGAAGCATGGTTGGAACAAAAGGTGATGCAGGGGAGAGTCCCAGTCAGAATATGCACAAAATTGGCAGAGCTCAAACACTGCACTGGTCAGGAAACAGAGGGACAGGCTCTCTCTCTTCATCTGGGTGTTCTGGACTTTGTCCCACAAGAAAAGAAAGAATGTAAGATAAGCTACAATTACAGCATATGTTTCAGAATATTTGCATGCATATATGAAAGTTACTCTAAAATTGTAGGTCCAGTGCTTTTCTCATTGACTTCAGTGGTTATAAATACTGTCTACTCCTAGAGTTATGTAACAGTACATCTTACTTATTCAGAGTTCATATTAAGGTAGCACCTAAAACAAAGATGTTCCCTGTCCCAAAGAGTTTGCAGTCTAAAACAATTTAATTTTTTTTAGGGAGTGAGAGAAAGAGAGTAAGGTGGTGGAAAGGGTCATAATATACAAAGTATTTATGATGATGGCTGGCACATATCTTGTTAATTCCATATCTATTTACATATTACATTTCAAATTCTATGTTAAAAGAACGCTTACATTGCAGTACCAATCACTGCCTCATTCAGCACACAGAATGGATGATGCTCAGGAAATCAACCATGGTTGTGTAGCGAAGAGGACTGTTGTTTGTGGGACCCCTACCTCATTCGTTAAAGAATATGGATAGTGTGTAATGACTGAGACAGGAGACTGAAAGGAGGGAAAGGATTATTAAAGCAGCTGCACCACCCTGAAGAATCAAACTCTATTCCAGCTTTTGCCACAGATCTTATCTGATGGTGAATGAACTTGGGCAGCTGACACAGAACAGGGCAAGAGGGCCTCAGTTGCCAACAGCAATAGAATAAGTGAGAAAAAATCCCAAGACCAAGTTTGAAAACTGTTAAGTCAGAAGTGAGTACAACTTGCAAGATCCTCCAACTGTCTTTCCTGTGAGTGGAAAAGAGGAGGTTGTCTGTGCTTGTGGCATTGGAGAAGGACTATTGATAATCCAAGCATTCCTTAATATGCCCATGAGCTCCTCCTTGCTGTTGTGGGAAACCTGTTGAGGTTTGGTGCCCGGGTCAGGTCCCAGCAGGTTCCATGGATGGGTGCTGAGAAGGAGGCTAAAAGCTCTGTATCAGCGATACTAAAACGTCAATGGTTCAGAAGCCAAATTAATGATCCACATTATCCCAAAGAGCCACAGTACTGTGTATTTATTGTTTTGTTTACTATGTATGCTAGGGAGCTGCTTCTCCTGCTTGCTATGCTCACCAACTCCCCTCTCTCTGGGGGTAGGTGTCTGGCCAGGGAGGAGGGTGCAAGAATAGAGGAGGGGGCAGGAGCAGGCTGGGGGTAGGTGTCTGGCCAATGGGGGGGGGGGGCAGGAGCAGGCTGGGAGTGCGGGGTCTTGGTGGAAAGGATGAGTGAGGAGGCTGCAGGTGCAGGGTCTCAGCAGGGTGGTGAGTGAAGGGGCTGGGACTGCAGAGTCTTTTTCCTGTGGGATGACAGAGTGACATTATCACATCATCCGTGTTCTCATGCTGCTGCCCTACTGGCATGCATGGCACCAGACAGTCCACTCAGTGCCAGGAACCCTCTGGGATCCCTGCCTCAGGAGCGTCCCTCTGCCCCTGCTCAGCAGCGTGCAGGAACCAGCCCCTGAGGGACCCAGTGGGATGAGCGCAAACAACAATTGGAGCCAGAAGCTGGGGTTCCCATCACACAGCGGCCCATGTCTGGTGACTCACCTGCTTCTGGCCAGAGCTGCTCTCACCAGTAGGTGGCCTGGAGACCATGGTGGTGACAGTGAGCATGGACTGTAGCACAGCATCCTCCTCCCTTCCCACCTTCCCCTCAGTAACCTGTGGCCGACCCACCGTGCTCCAGTGGGCTCTGCCTTTGGCCAAATGACCTGGCCCAAAATGAAGAAAGCCCCATGGGCAGCATGATACACAGTGATAGGACGTGGTGAGCTCCCCCCTTGCCTGCTGGTGGAATCCTTCCTTCTGCCCCCTCCATCCAGCCCCCTCACTCACCAGCTCCCCCGTCCCGCGAGGTTGGAGTGCCAGCACTGGCTTCCTGGGCGGGGAAGAAGGAGGAAGCCCTGAGGCTCCCTGCTCACTGCCACTTCCCTTCCCCTGGCTGGGGGAATAGCAGTGCAGGGATGCACTTCAAGGAGGCTTTTCCCACTGCTCTTTGGAGGGGCTGCATGAGGGGGCTGGGATATGGGGTCTTGGCAGGGCAGTACATGAGTGGGCTGGGGTGCGGGGTCTCGGCAGGGTGATGAGTGTGGGGATGTGGGGACTCAACATGGTGGTAAATGAGTGGGCTGGGGCCATGCTGTGAGCCTGCGCTGGCACTCCAGCCTTGCCTTCCCCTGCAAGCCGAGATCCCTCAGCCCCACTGGACAGAGCGGGATGGCTCGGTCATGGGTCAGTGAAAGGGGAAGGTGGAATGGGAAGACAATGCTGTGCTACAGTGCCGTGCTCACCATCAATCACCACAGTCCCCAGGCCACCCACCATCAAGGGCAGCTGCAGCAAGAAGCAAGTGAGTCACTAGGCATGGGCCGCTGTGTGGCAGGAGGGGAGATCCCCGCTCCAGGCTCCAGCCATGGTTTGTGCTCACCCCACATGCTGAAGCAAGCTGGATCCCTCCAAGGCTGGTTCCCACCTGCTGCCAAGAGTGGGGGACACTCCTGAGGCAGGACACCAGAGGGGTCCTGGCACTGAGCAGGCTGCCCGGCGAGAGAGAGAGGACTGACCAAAATTCTGCAATTGGTTAAAACACAGTAAAATCATCATGCTTGGTTAATCTACCATATATATTTGAGAGAGTTTGCTTGTCTGCCTGTTCATTCAAGAACTCCTATTAAATGGTAAGAGCTAGGACAACCAAATTTGGTATGCAGCTTCCTCTTATCACAAGTTAAAGCATGTCATGGTTTGATTGTGCCATGGTTTGGTTGCTCCAGGAACATGGGATGTGCCTGGAGTGGGATTGCTTCTCAGAAAACCATGCAGAAAAGAGAGAGAATTACCAGACAAGTGAAAGTACTACTCTAGCTTTTGCCTCCCACCCCCCTGACATCCTTTACAGAGGACAGGGCAAGACTGGCATCCCCTCTTCCCCCCGCAGATTCATATGGGAACATTTGCTGGCTGTTTCCCTTTGTCAGGAAGCAAAGGAAAAGTGCACAGTCTGCTGCATTCCTCGCTCTGGCTGGGGAGTACAGGGGTAGACAAATTTGGATCTGCCCAGCTGGGGGAAATGCACCCCTCCCTTGGCTGTGCCCAGTGGAGCTGCAGCAGCCATGGAGAGGCACTTCACACCTGGTGCCAAGCTGCTGCAGTGAGAGAGGGCTGGGGTAGTCCTCTCTCCCCGGGGCAGCCTGAATACTGACCCTCATCTCCAGCCTCACCCCAGAGCACGGATTTAAATGAAGTGTGCACATTTCCATCTTATTTCCAAAACACAAAAATTAAAATTGAATTAAGGATCAAAGCCAGGTAAATCTTCTAGAAACTTAATAAGTAAAACACTATGTGATTTCATATCAAGTGCAGCAAAAAATCACAGGAAACACATTAAAGAGCCACTTGCAACACCCAGCCTCAGTCTGAATATCACTGTTATAGGTGGTGCTACTCACAGCAAAAGGGCAGACTCAATGTTTAGAAATGCCTCCCCCCCCCCCACACACACACCATCCAGGGATTCCCCTACACTAAGGGAATTCTTCTCCTCATCACTGGGGTAGCTCTCCTGACCTCTTTGTACCCTGGGAATGGTAGAAAGGGTTCAGGAGAGGACCTTGCCTATGGTTTGTCAATTACCTTTCTTTCCATTTACAAATGCATAGACCACTTTCCTTCCCATTCACAGATGCCTGACACCTCTGTAGCAACAATAGCAATTTTAATATGGAAAATAATATTACAAAGTATTGCATGTGTTTTATTGCCTTTTGTGCAATATGTGTTTTTATCCCCTGTGATAACTGTTCTTCATCTGGTTCTTCATTTCATCTCTTTTATTTCTCGTGGCTGGAAAAAAAGTGAACCAGCAGCTTATGACATGTAAGCTCTTCACAAACCACCAGAAAGTGTCACTATCTTCATGGGGCCATGGTCTAATTTGGGGAATCTTTGCCCTACCATAATATTTTAATTTCAAAAAGCAAATGCATACTCCATCGAATCTAGGACTTGCTGAAATAAATGCTTCTCCAGTGATGAGTGAGTTACAACCTTGTTTCACAGCTTATTTGAGCAACAGCTGCCTGCCAGCATTGATTTTTCAAGCACTTTGCAGTGAGTCATGCACGTTTTAGGGCACGCTTTAATATATCAACAAATATAAATACAGGTTGGACCTCCATAGTCCGGCATCTTTGGGACCTGGACAGTCCCGAACAAGGGAATTTGCTGGATCAGGGGAGGTCCCCTATCACCAGCCTCCCAGGCACCTGCCAACTCTGCTTCTGGCCCCAGACAGACAGCTGAGCTGCCAGCCCTGACTAGACCCCTCAGCCCTGGGACATCCCACTGCACCACCTAAGCCCCCTGCCACAAGGCTCCTAGCCATGCCTAGGGCTCCCCGCACTGCCTAAGCCCCTGCTGCACTGTTGGCTGCTCCAGTGGAGTTTCCTGCACCACCTAAGCCCCTGCCACAGGCCTCGTGGCTCATTGCCAGAGCTCCCCATGCCACCTGAGCCCCTGATACAGGGCTCTTAGCTGTGCCATGGGGCTCTGCACAACCTCAGCCCCTGCCGTGGGACTCATGGCTATGCCACCTGAACTCCCCACACTGACAGAGTCCCCTGCCACAGAGCTCCTTATGCCTCCAATCACATGGCTCCCCCCTGCACCAGAGGACTCCTAGCACCACCTGAATCCCTGCCGCACTCCTGGTTCCACCACTGGTGGCTTGTACAAAGCTGCTCCCTGTAGTGATGTGCTACTGGTAAAACCCTAAGTTCTCCCTAAGTAGCACATCGTTACAGGGAGCAGCTCTGTACAAACCACCGAAGCTCCTCACACAGCATAAACCCCTCCCACGGGACTCCTGGCTGTGCCACCGGAACTCCCTGCACTGGCGGACACCTTGCCACGGGGCTCCTTATGCTGCCAGAGCCCCCTGTCACAGGGCTCCCAGCCACATCGTGGGATTCTCCACTCTGTCTGAGCCTCTGGCACTGTGTTCCCCATGTTATATGAGGCCCTGTCCACCACTGGCCTCCCTACCCTCGGGCTCTCTGGTCCAGGAACATGTGTGGTCTGGCAGAGAGTCCCGGTTTAGGGATATACAACCTGTACACAGTGTTGCCTGAATGAAGATAATCTATTGCACATCATTACTGAAAATGTAGAGCTCCAGCGTTGCAAACGAAAACATTCAATAGTCAGCTTTAGTTCTCCAAGCTTTTACCATTCAACCCATTCTAGTGGCAGTTTCTCAGGACAACACAAATCTGACTGAGATGTAACACCTTAAATGGTCTCAAACACTTGTTTCATTTGGATCTGATAGTTAAGACAATGCCTGCACGTGTAATAAATCTGACAAAGCCATTGTTCACAATATTACATTTAAACTTTTTGCATCATTATTTCACCCATACCCTACATTTCCAAACCACGTTGTATACTCTGGAATTTGACAACTATTCCCCACTCACTCTTTTCATTTGGGTGACAATGGATGAGTGCAACACCTGAACACAGAGTCTGGTATAGAAAATTGAAATGGTTTCATTGGGTAATGGAGACCACCTCAGTTCTATATTTCATCCACTAGACAAAACTCCCCAATCCTCAAAGAAAAAATAAATCAGAACTTGATTCTGCCATCTTTTCTCATATAATGTACATTGGAACAAGTCCCAGCGGGCCCAATCCCCACACAATGAGTTGTGCTGTCAGTTTGACACGGCACTCACCTCACAGTTTTAGTTTCCACATCTGTTAACAAGGCACAGAGCAGGCTGACTAAACACATTTTCCAGATGAGAATGCAGAAATCTAAACATTCATCAGAGATTGGACAATTTAGATGAAACTGCAATCGAACACAGGTAAATTTCAAAACCCACTTTGTTTCCTGCCTGGCTCCTTGCCAGCTCTTTAGTACTGCGGAGTAGGCTAATGGAAAGCAGAGAGCCTGGAGGCCCCAGTTCTCTGGGGCTTCTAAACTCCTAAGTTGTCAGTTCCTCCTCAGCTTGACTGCAAGGCTGCAAGTGGGACTCCCAGAGTTTTCAGACTCCTCGCCTAGAGAGGTTTCCAGATTTCTGGCTCCCCTTGTGTCCATCAGGGAGGCCAGAGCCAGTAAGCTCTGAGAGGTCTGGTACCCAATTGCTTGGCAGCTTGATTTCTCAGAACTTCTAGACTCTGCAACTGCAAGTCAGTCCATATCTCCATTCTTATTCACAGAGAATTTGGGGATTTTTATGCTTCATTCCAAATCAGAATGAAGCCAAATTTTAAAAAATTGAAATCCTCTACAAAATGGCAGTCCCTTTCTCCATACAAGTTTGGTTGCATGTAGTTCTTGGTCTTTGTGGAAGTCATTTTCTCCTAGCTACTGGATTGCACATTGGGAGTTACATCTATACTACAGAACAAAGTCGAATTAAGATACACAACTTCAGATACGTTATTTGGGTAGCTGAAGTCAAAGTAGCTCACTTTGGCTTTTGGTGCTGTCTACACTGCAGGAAGTTGAAGGAAGAGCACTCTTCCTTTGACTTCCCTTACTCCTCGTGAAAGCAGGGTTACTGTCATCGACCTGAGTGCCCCTCTCACTTCAAATTCGTTGTCTTAACCAAACCGCTAATTCGAACCCAGGAAGATCTACAGTGGCAGCTTTGATCTTCCTCTGTAGTATAGACATACCCTAAAGGTACATCTACATAGCAGTGTGATTTCGGAATAACTGAGGTTATCCAAAATAACATAGTCTGAGTTTTCACTACAAGCAGTTATTTCACTGTAATGTCAAAATAATGTCGAGCTGGAGGACTTCTTACTCCGACTCCTGTAACCCTCATTTTATGAGAAGTAAGGGAAGCTGAAGGAAGAGTGCTCTTTCTTGGACTTCCTGCTGTGCCAACAATGCCAAAAATTGAAATACGCTATTTCAACTTAAGCTACACAGTTGATGTAGCTGAAGTTGCATAGCTTAATTCAGCTTTAGCCCTGCTGTGTAGACATGCCCTAAGACAGCTGGACTCTCAGCTTTATACCTAATCTACCTGGTAAGCCTGGACACCTCAGTTCAGCCCTTTGTGCCTCTGGGTCCCCTCCAATCTGTTTAGATTGGCAGTTCTTTAGGTCAAGGACTGTCTCTCACTATGTGCTTGTACAATGCCTGCAACAATGGGACCCATTCCCAGGCAGTGTTTTCAGGCACTATTGAATATAAATTATACAGTAAGGCCGTGGTCACCAACCAGTAGATCGCGATCTACCGGTAGCTCTCAGGGGCTCTAAGAGTAGCTCTTGAGCCCTCTCTGAACTGCGCGCCTGCGCAGAACATTTACATTAGATTTCCTCATTTGAGGAGCAGCTACTCACCGAGCAACAACACAGGTGAGTAGCTGCGAGGAATGGTGGGAGCTGGGAGGCCGGGAGGGCTGAAACACCCCAGCCAGCTGACTGTGGCTTTCAGCTGAAAGAGGCTGCCCCGCGCTCCAGCTGATCGGCGACTTCTCCTCTGCGCATGCCCACGTGGAGTTTGGTGCACCCTGTCTGAGCACCATGGCCAGCTGGCCGGGCAGCCACTTCTCTTCCCTCCAGCC
>JANRFK010004149.1:150125084-150140211 GCA_030068395.1 Apalone spinifera
CTTTAACACCAGATTACAGAGGGAGACCGCAGAACTTTTATTTATGCTAAAATTTGACACATTGTGAATGGGCCTTAATAGAGATGATAATTATCTTACACATTACAAAGACCGCCTCCCCACCTTTTAATATTTGTAGTTACCCCAGATTAGCCGCTTAATTGGCTTACAGTAAGCAATTTCCTCCTTCCTTGTCGTTCCTCCCCTCGCCCTCACTTTCTGTTCTATGTAGCTGATTTGTTAATTTGTAAATTTTTTTTTTACCTTCTTTCATTGTATCCCTCTGTTATAAAATGGTCATGCCTAGTCACTTTCAGAATATGATCTGAAGAAGTGGGTCTGCCCCACGAAAGCTCATCACCTAATAAACTATTTTGTTAGTCTTTAAAGTGCTACATGACTGCTTTTTTGTATTATCTAGTAGATTAGTAAGGCATGGTATCCCTTTACAGAAACCATGTTGATTTTTCCCCCAACAAATTATGTTCATCTATGTGGATGACAAGTTTATTTTTTACTATGTTTTCAGAGGTTGTTGATGTCGATAACGTGATGATGTCATTCTGTCATTTGGCAAGAACATTCTGTTGTCCATCAAGAAAAACTTTTTATATATAGCGAGAGAAAATACCATATCATTTTTTGAGGTTTACAGGATCTTTTGAAAAAGCCTTTCCTTTTCGAAAGAATCACATCTAGACCGTGGTTTTACTTTCGAAATAGCGCTTTTTAGAAAGAGCGGCATTACGTGAGTATGCAAATGAAGTGCAGGAAATTCAAATCTCGGCTTCATTTGCAATTTCAAAGTGCCTAATTTACATCTCGCTGTCGAAAGAGGGATGTAATCTAGATGTACCCTAGCTTTCTTTTGTCTTACTACTGCAGAGATATTAAATGCCTAATTCATTGATCTACTACAATGTGTATGAACTTCTGATGTGTAACAATCTGCAGCACCTTGTATTTAGCTGTGATGCTCTGGTTACTTTGTCCAGACCTGAGGAAGAGGCTCTGAAGATCGAAAGTTTGCCCTTCCACCAACAGAAGTTGGTCTAATAAAAGATAATACTTCACCCACCTTATCTCTGTTCTACATACTTTATGACGTTTGAAATCTAGCTCAAAGTTTTCACACTTAGACCATCTCTAGTTACTTTAGCACTGCAGAACCATCATGCTTATTTTAAAAGGCATTTGGTGGTCTTATGCTTTGCACAAATTATTTAGAGCAAAGAAGGAGAATTGAATATACTATATTCATGAGTCAGCAGAAACACACAACTTTAAAAAATCTCATTACCCTAGAATAGCATAACATCCACAACATTCTACAACTTTAAACAATGATCTATTGTTCTTGCAGTATTGTGTCTTTTGTATTAGTATGTTAGTTTCATAGCAAAATAAAACTGCCCCGGAGATTTCCTTCAGAAAATAATTGGAAAAGGTTTGGAAAAAATGTATGAAGAAAGCAAAATCCATGATTGTCTAGATTAATTTTTTTTAACCTAACAGTTTAACTTTTATGATTTCATTTCCATACTAATATAATGTCTACTTTGCAGATTGAATCATTTGCCAGAAACTGATTTAATTCCTTAAAACAACTCTAGTGCATTGATGTGTAAGATGTTTGACAAAGGTACTTTAATTTTTATCTTCAGGCAATTTTACTTTTTATGAAATCTTGATTATGAAACAGCTTTAGAATTGGAACAAGATATTCAATGGTTACCATCATCTTGTCAATCATCCCCCCCAAAAAACCTTTTTTTTAATTTCTACTTCAGTTACTCAAGATAGAAGGTATGTTAAATTATTTCCTTACATTTTAAAAAATAATCTTGCAATATAACCATTAAAAATCAGCACGGAGGTTACATCTCCATTGCGGCATTATTTCAGGATCCTTTTAGGATCCCAAAATAGCGTATTCCACATCTTGACAAGACACTTGTTATTTTGAAATATCTTTCGAAATTATGGACTTGCTATTCCAATGTCCCAGCAAATCTCGTTCCATGAGGATTAAGGGACTTGTTGGAATAGTGGTCTATTTCAAAATGTGTTGCTGCGTAGACAGCTTGAAATAAGCTATGCAATTTTCATAGCTCAAATTGTGTAGTTTATTTCGAGCTAAGGGGACTCTGTAGACATACCCTAAGGGTACTTGGGCTCAGCATGAGGAAAAGAAATGTATGTTGCCCTCTGTTCTACACGCATGGTAACTGCAGTAGTCGTCCCTTATTCTGAACACTGTCTCCTTAAAATCCTGGTCATCTGAACTCAGGTGCTGCAGATCATGATTCTAGTGTTCTGCCAGCACTCGATCGGGATGCTTGTTCAATGCCAGGTTATGTCTGATTGGTTTATTCGACATGTACAGGTACTAAAATTCCTCTCACTGTGACTCCAAAAAGAAACGGAGGCAACATCTTTATTGCAATTATTGTTGTGGTTTCTCAAATATTGGTTTTTGACCATGAATATTATTGACATAACATTCTATTACCATTAGTTCTATTATGTTTGTTATCACCAGATAAATATGGTAGTAAATTCCTTGTTATTAAAATAACTTGGTTTTTTTTCAGAGAAAAACTCACGGAATGGCATACTCTCTCTCCATTCATTTTGAGATCCTGTTGAGGGATTTCAAAGCTCTGATTAGGTGTTACATATTTGTGCTCTTCCCCCCTGCCCATGACCAATACATTTCATATAACAATTAAACTTGTATTAACCCTTATTAGTCTTGTGTATTAACCCTTACTTGGTATATCAAAGAAGTTTGGGTATATTAAAGAAAAGAGATTTGACACAGAACCACCACAAGAATAGGTGCATTAACAATACTATAGACATATTACATTAAAACATTAATTAAACCAAGTAGTAATTTTACCTGCCAACTCAGGTTTATTCCACAATGTATAAATAGTGGAGCTTTACCCAGTCTGGCTCAAAATGTAAAAAGCAACAGGGCTTTCAAGCTCTGCTCATGGAGGACTGTCCCATGACCTAATAAAACTGTTAACTCCTAGCTTGCCCATGCATAGTCTACAAAACTACACATTACTTGCCACTGCTTCCCTTGTTCTCCCTCCCTCTCACCTTTCCATTAGTTACATCTGCTGATGGCATCTTTAAAGTAGATTTCAAAGCTTTTGGGAAGCCCATTTGTAAGCCTATCACATCTCTGGGTATGTGAAAGAGCCAGGGCTCTTCATGAGAAGGCTCCAACCTCTACACCAGCTTTGGTTCCTAGTACTTCCCTGGCACCATAGCTCCGTTGGCATTACCCCATTACTAAAGCCATTCCCAGTCAATGGCTTACTCCTGTAATGTAGAAAGAGCAACAGTCCTATCTGGTATTAGCTTGGACTATGTTCTGTGGACACAGAAGGGGGACGTTCTGTGGACTTAGAAGGGGGACATTCTGTAGACTCAGAAGGGGGACATTCTGTAGACTCAGAAGGGGGACATCTGTGTCCTCTACTGTCTGATCACTTCCCATCCTAGTCCATAGCATGGATTCTGGACCACATGGAGATTTTTCCATAGAGGCCCTAAGGCAGAAGGAAAATGTTGCCGGAGAGCTGGCTGAACATGGAAATCCACAGTATTACTGATGTCACAGCTTAAAATATCATGTGTCTTGCCCCCCCAAAATCATTAGAATGTCTCTAAAATCATGAGATTGATTGTACATGCAGTAATGAATATGGGTGTGTGGGCATTTGCTTTCTCAGTTCTGAACCTTTGACAGTCATGTTTTCAAGTTTTCTGCCATAGTCATGAGAGGTGCAATAACCTTTTTTATTCTAAATAAAAGCTAAGATTCTCTAGGAGAAGAAAAGCACCAAGATTGTAAGACTCACAGGAGTTCACAACCTTGTTCACAAACATTTAGGTCAATTAGAAGCCTGGCCTTCCACTTGTAATCTGAACGATGCTTTATGAGTAACATTCACACCCACGCAAGGGACCAGGACAAAGCCTGTGCATCACTTGATCCTGAAAAGTTTAAACAGGACTTCAGTGGAGCATAGATCTTGCGCTGGCCCTCTACACAGGGGTGAATTTCACCCTCTCTGTAGGGCCCTACCAAACTTATGGTCCATTTTGGTCAATTTCATGCTCACTGGGATTTTAAAAATCATAAGGGGTAATGATTTCAGATATGTAAATCTGAAAATTCACAGTGTTGCAAGATTAGGTTGCAAGGTTATTATGGGTGGGAGGGTCACCATACTGCAACCATTACTCCTGTCCTGCTGCTGGTGAAGGTGCTACTTTGACAGCTGAGTGTCCTGTATATGGGTGAGGCCCTCAGAGATGGTTCTGAGCTGGCTCCTGCAAGGGACAAGAATGTCATGACCCTCCACATCCCAGCCCATCCCCTCCCCTACACTAGCCAGATTTCCTGGGTAAGACCAGATATCACAGTATGGATCACATTTCAGTCTGTGACATGTTTTCATGTCCTTGAATTTGGTAGAGCCTTATGTATTTCATTTGTGTGACTGAATTGTGTTTTTTGAAAGTGTACATGGAAGGAACTAACAGTAAGTCCCATTGACAAGATCTGTTTAATTGAAAAAATAATTTTATGATGAAACAAAGTTTACATGAAAAAGAAGTACTCTAGAAAAGGACAGGGTCCTTCAGTGCAGAGTAACCAATATATGATAAGGAGAATTGCCAAAGTTCAAAGAGCAAATTTGAATTCCTAATACTAAACTGAATAGACAGTTTGCTGACAATCCAACATTCACTCTTTTTTTTTTAAGGAATAATGAATAAATTAATAAAACTTCATGTTTGGGTCTGTTTGTAAACTGACCAGAGAGCTAAACTCATTGAGTTAATAACAAAGACGTTGACCAAATCTAACTGTAATCTTGCTTTCAGTATTGATTGTGTTACAGTTTACTCACAATGGAAAAGCTCTGTTAGCTACCACAAACAAACATGATTCTATTAGGACCCTGGCAAAGCCTAAGCCATTTAGGAAATTAGTTTATGTGGACTATGTTCACAAAAAAGCTGGGAACATTGCCACCACTTGGTTATATTCATCAAAAGTACCCAGTTATTAGGAAGCTTTTATTTGAATTAGCAAAGTGTCATCATAAGAATTATTTAGCCATCATTCTGGATAGAACTGCTCATTTTTAAAGAGGATGATTCAATGTTTCTATTGCTACTCACTAGTTTTGGTTAATACTCTTCTTGAATAAACACTATGGGATATTAGTGATTTAGTAACTGCAAACAAAAAAGAGATGAATGTTTATTTTTTTTATTGTCTGTATTGGTTTAAATGGTTATGGTTTCCCGTTACGGACCTTTATTCCAAAACCACAACTGCTTCATGTGACATTAAGTGTCTTCATGAGGAAGAGACTGACTTGTTCCTAGGAATATATAGCTAGTTTCAACTGTCATGTTACTGTTAAAAGCACCTTTTACAGAACAGTGACACTAGTGCCAAATAAAAATACGATATTATGTTTTCTTAAAAAGCAGAACACCATCTATTTTGCTTTGGATTATCTGCTAAAAATGCTTACGACACCAGCTTCCCAGTGCTGGACTGAGTTTTCAGCATTTGATATCCATTGAGGCTCATTTAACAACTTGGGGGAAATGACAGCCATCTCTGATGAGTGACTAAAAGGGGGGCTATCTCAGAGTGAAAAATGTAAGGCCATGATGGGCCTAAACAACATATGCCTAAAGTTTGGAGCCTTTGGGATGAATTAATACAGTTTGTGTAGTTCCAGCTCATATTTAGTATAAGCTGTGTTCATTAAGATTCTGGAACAATTTAAAATGTGATTAAAATGAAAACCTTGTTCTGAAAAGCTACTCATTCTCATGGGTTCTCACATCTCTCTTTCCATGGTTTTTACAGTGAACATGCTGATTTTATAAACAAAGATGTTTCCTAGCTGACAACCTAGGGAAGCGCAGCCTGAGAGCAGAAAGTCAAGCTAGATTGTCTCTCCCAGGCCTCCATTCTACCATTCCACCCCACCATCAACCTTAGCCTGAACCAGTCCACATAAGAGATCCACTTCCTTGACACTATAGTACAATTACACAACAGACACATTTCCGCCACCTTATACCGGAAACTAACCAACTGTTACACTTACCTACATGCCTCTAGCTTCCATCCAAGACACATTTCCCAAACAATTTGTTTACAACCAGACCCTAAGATACAACTAAATTTGCTCCAATCCCACAGACAGAGACAAACACCTACAGGATCTATATCAAGCATTCTTAAAACTGAAATATCCACCCAGAGAAGTGAAAAAACAGATTGACAGAGCCAAACAAGTACCCAGAAGTCACCTACTACAGGACAGGCTCAACAAAGAAAACAACAGGTCACCGCTTGTCATCAGCTATAGCCCCCAACTTAAACCCTTCCAATACATTAACAACAATCTACAAGGTATCCTAGAAAATGACCCCTTATTCTCACAAGCCTTGGGGAACAGACCAATCCTCACCTACAGAGCACCCCCAACCTCAAACAAATTCTTTCCAATAACTACACAGCACATCTCCATATTCATTCAGGAACCCACCCCTGTAATCAACTCCGATACCAACTCTGTTCACACAGGCAAGAGATATCATCACAGGACCCAACCAAGTAAACCAAAACAACAGAGACTTGTACAACTGCACATCCACTAATGTGATCTATGCCATTTAATGCCAGCAATGCCCCTCTGCCATGTACATTGGCCAAGCTGGACAGTCTCTATGGGAAACAATTAATGGACACAAATCAGATATCCGAAAAGGCAAAACACAGAATCCTGTTGGGGAACATTTTAACTTGCCTGGGCATTCATTAATGGATCTCAAAGTCACCATATTATTTCAAATCAATTTCAAAAGCCAGCTCAACAGGGAAACTACAGAACTTAATTTCATTTACAAGTTTGATTCCTACAACAGAAGTCTAAACAAAGACTATTGGCTGGATGGCCTGCTACATTCCACATTCTAATGACATAAAAAAACCAAACAAAGGGTACTAAGAGTAGGTACTAAGTGCTCTTATCGGCTTCATTTAGCATGGACACTCAACGTCCAGACTACAGGCTTTTGTGGACAGAGGCTTTGTTGACAGATACTGTCGACAAAGCTTCTGTCAACAAAGAGCATCTAGACTACATCCAGTTCTGTCGACAAAGCAAGCGCACTTAGGTAACTTAGAACAAGAATCATAGGATGCATTTGCACATGCAGATGCAGTACAAAAAATATTAAGGACTTTAGAAAAATGTGACCTTTAGAAATATTTTAGCAAATGAAGATTTTTTAACTCAAGCTGAAGAGTTAAATTACATTAAATTGAATGCCTCTGAGCTATTTTTATTTGTGATCTTACCTGGTTATCAAAGCCAGTATGCAAAGCTTCCAAGGACAGAGAGAAAGGAAGGTGGGTCTTCATTTTCACACTGCCCTATAGTTAAATAGAAAAAAATTCAAAGCCCACTTCAAAGCCTAGATTCAAAGCTCTGCATTTTATGCACCAATGAAAGCAATACTATATTGGGTAAAACTTTTTTTTTCTGATTTGGTAGCACTTTATAGTCACTATACTCTGCTGTCAGTGACAACACAAAGTTTAGAGGGAATGGAAAAGATCAGGCTCATAAATAGTTGTTTACTATTTGTTTATTCCACACATAATTAAATCTCTCTCTTCTTTGGGCATTTCTTCAAATTTGAATATGTACTATGAACATCTGCCCCCAAAACAACACTTTATTTTGGATTTTGGTTATGCTGAAAATTGTTAATCTCTTCTATCCAGTGGGTCTTTGACATGTAGACAATTATAGATTTGATTAAAGCCTATGGGTGTGTCTTTTAAGCTAAATGGAGGAGCAATTAAGCCACTTGATGTAGTGATAGCTGAACCAAGAAAGCAACTGACCAAGGCACCATGGATTGTGGCAAAGCCTAAGCAAAGCTATACTGTGTGTTCTGAGGAGCTCCTGACTGCAAATTCCATGGCTAGGAGATTGTTTGAAAAATTTTACGTGATCAGTGAACAACAAAAAAGACAGGCAGGAAAAAGTAACCAGAAAGCCAGAGAAGCCACTGAGAGGAAGCAGAGTGAGAACACGTCTTGATCATAGAACTCACTGGAGAGGATTTCTGAACAAGGGAACTTCCTGCAGTTTGAATTCAGAACTACAGAGAAGCAGTGGATATATTCTTTATAAACAAACAGGATTACACTAAAATACACAAGACTCTCATCAATGTCTCCTCCTAATAGAGATAACCTTGAAAGACCTCACATGTTGGCTAATCACTCAGGCTAAAATAATACACAGAGGCTGCAAAGTCAACATCCAACCCCCCTAACTTTTCCCAAAATATTTACAGAACTTGTTGAATGTGATTGTTAAATACTTTTTTTTTCTTATATAAAAGGAGACAGTTCATCTCTCCACACTTGATAGGAGTTGTGCATATATGTACAGGACATAATATAACTTTTCTGCATACATTTCAATATTGGAATCCCTTTATTCAGCTAAGCAGGAGGAAACCTAGCTATAGATATAGTATATATCCATCTGCATGGAAAGGGAAGATGCATATGAAGATAATCTGCTTTGAATGCAGAGTACCTTAGTGTATGATCAACCCTCTGACTAGGGCAGGTTGTTAGAAACTCATTCTAACCATTGTCCAAAATTATTCTCATTCCTGGACATATCTATATAGTATGTGGCCAACTGTATATCACAAATCTGTTTGGCTATGATTTTTCAAGGTCCTGAAGCTGGAAGCTAAAGTTAGACAAGTTCAAACTAGAAATAGGGGAGAGAGGATTTGTTTTGTTTGTTTTTTGTAAAATAATACACCTGAGGGTGATTAACCACTGGAATAACTTAACTAGGGACAGGGTGGATTCTGTCTCATTTTAAATCTTTAAATCAATATTGTTGTTTTTCTAAAAGATATGCTATAGCTGAAACAGAAGTTATAGGCTTGATACAAGAATGCGTTGAGTGAAAGTCGATGGTCTGCATATAGGAAATAAGACTTGATGACTATAAACAGTTCTTTGTTGTTTTAAAATCTATGGAGCTATGAATCAAAGCTTCCTAGTGCAGTTAGGTACTCAACTTCTTCTGAATTCTAAAGGGAGCTGGGTACCTAACTGTACTGAGTGACTCTAAAAAAACCAAGTCTTTATTGATCACTATTTCTAAAGACTTTAGAGTCTTGTTATATATATTCTTTCCAGGCAAGTAACAAGACACTGCGGTTAAAGCTTTGTAACAGATATTCTTGAATATTTAGCAGCAATGTAATTCTTAAATGTATCTCAAATGATACAGTAATAACATATTAAATATTGCTGTCTCTTGCAGGCCTTTTCAGGGATAAGCGTGAAAAAATATGTCAATAGTACATTATCCTATGAGGAAAATCAGAATAAAAGAAAATAAAGGAATGCTAGATGCCATACTTTATAAATAAGAAATCACATTGAAGATGTTTATAGGAATCAGAATACAAAGGTGCAATCCTCTCTCTCTCTCTCTTTCTTTTATATATATATACAGGGCTCGTCAAACAGCGGCAAGCCCCACTCACCAGCCGCGCGGTTTCACGCAGATCTGCGCTCTGCGCACATGGAGATCAGTCTGTGCATGCACAGATCGCTCTGCGCCGACACTTCCATGTTGTAATCTACTCAGCATGGACGAGTAGATTACATTATTTGCTGAGCCCTGTATATATATGTAAATTTTCCCTGCAGGATTGTAGAGTCATGTCATCATGTCACTGACATCTCCCTGCCCCTTGCTCCAGGCAGCTCCTCTGGCTCATGAATCACTCCCCCACAGGGATGGGGGGGGGGGTCATTTTAGGCTCCACCACCAGCAGCACTAGAAGACTGTAAACAGGGGCTCAAACCTCAACAGCTCACAGGGGTCACCCAGGCTCAGTCCCAGTCATCACCAGATCCAGTGTCACCCCATCTTGGGGGCTCAGCCTCAAAGTCACCCCAGGGGCAGGATCAGCTTGCCCCAGGTGGCTCAGATGCTCTGGGCCCCACCAGCCCCACATGGGCAGCAGCGTTAGCCGTGGCTGGGCTCCCATCCCCAGCAGCAGGCCTGGGACTGTCCTGGCTACTCCTCCAAACATCTGCTGCTTCCCCCCACTGGCCTCCCTGCTCCCTGCAGCCTGAGCACAGAGCCAGGTGCTGGTGGCAATCATGATCTCCACCCCCCTCCTGTGCCTCTGTGGCTGGCTGCTGTGCTGCTGAGACAGAATTGACTGAACCCACAAGTACAGGACAGAGCCCAGGGCCAACCCAAAAGGAGCCGGCTCAGGGATGTGGCCCATGCCAGGAGCCCGGAGACAGTGGAAATTAAGCACCAGGTAAATGGCAAAACTCTTTAATTGACCCAACTTCTGTTAGTGGCACAGACAGACTTTCAAGCTTTCACACAGCTCTTCTTTGTGTGGGGAAGCTAAACAGTGCATCACAGCTACATACAAGGAGGGAGCAATCGTTAAGCATAAGGAGTTCACACATGGTGTAGGATAGTGGCTCTTAACCTTTTCAAATGATTGTATCCCTTTCTGGAGTTCTGGCGGTGAGTGAAGGAGCTGGGGTCTCAGCTGGAGGGGGTGAGGCTGGAGGGCCAGCACGGGTTCCCATCACGGCCCCAGCCCCATCACTCACTGCCCTGCTGAGACCCCGCATCCTCAGGCTGCTCATTCACCACTCTACTGAGACCGCACACCTCAACCCTCTCACTCACCACCCTACCGAGATCCTGCACCCTTAGCCCCCTCACACACACCCTCCACTGAGACCCTGCACTCCCAGCCTGCTCCTGCCCCTTCCCTCTGCCCAGACACCTACCTCCAGCCTGCTCCTGCACCCTCCCCTGTTCCTGTCCCCTTCCCTCCTGGCCAGACACCCTACCCCCCGAGTGGGGGGTTGGCAAGCCCGTAGCGCTCTCACTCTCTGGCCACGAAAGCTGGCAGAGAGAGGTGGATTGGTGAGCCTAGTGAGTAGGGGGCACAGCCCCCTACTTATTTATATCATAGTAATCTAATACTGGTTTGAAATGTCTACTTTTCTCTATAAAGGATTAAATGGGGAGTGAAGTAGCTGCAGAGTTTTCTGATATTCATAACTGTATTATGCCCTAAAAAGCTTTGAGGAAAGCACAATCCACCCTAGTCCATCTGTGAACACACAGGAGTGTAGGTGCTTTAGCATCCATCAACACATCTCCCCACCAGTCAGCCCCAATGGCTTTGCCAAAGACAAGTGCACAATTATGGAGATGGTTTTATAGCAATACATTTAGGTTCACCTTAAATTCATAATGACAACCACAATGAAATGTTATGTTCCATTGTCCTTTAAGGTCTACCAGACCATGAAATCAATGGCTGCAGTCAGGCAAGGTATAGCAAAGTATTCTTTCAAACTCATAGTTTCTGCAACAAGCTGTCATCAATATTTATAATTTCATGGTGTTTACATTTTCAAAGATCTCATGCTAAGGTAAAGCTTGCACTACTGTTAAAATGACACTGTCAAGGCTGGCAGACCTAAAATTAGATTTATGAGCCATGTTTTGAACCATGGTTGCATGCATGAACATCACGCTTTAGCTCCTGTTCTGCCCGTCTGCTGCTTTCAATCAAGCATAGTAATGAAATATATGAAACTTCCACTCTTTAAAGCACTTCAGAGGATAGTATTGTCTTCAATTTCAATATCCTACCTACACAAAGAAAGACAGTAGATGGGTACAGTGAAGTGTGATGTACATACTTACATCTTCACTCACAGGGAAGTGTAGTATAACAATTTGTCCTCTCAAGGTGGTTTGTTTTGGAAGTTAGAGGTAGTAGGAGGGTAGGAGGGAGACACACTTAAAATAAAAATTATATTGCATGATTCTAATATGTTACAGTACAGTAGAGCAGAAAGAGTATTTTTCAAGTAAGAACAAAAAATAAAAATGAAAGCACAGCATTTTTTGTCGGCTCTTCACAATATTTTATGTAAAACATACAGATTATAAGCTATTAGCACTTTCATTGAGTGGTAAGTGCATTTTTTTCCTGTAAAAGGCCTTTATTAAAAGCTTTCTTCTGACATTATTTTGCAGCTAATGTAGGACTCTTGTCATTTATGACAGGCTTAAATATTTGAGTACTAGCAGCTTTTAGCTACAGTAGCAGTCGATCCACATTTTAAACTCTTCAGATAACACCTTAGCCTCTCTCAGTCTTACCCTAAAATACAAAATTTAATGGGATGGTAACACTTAGGTCTTGTCCTCATGTAAGGGGCTACAATGGTGCAGCTACCCCACTGCAGCACTTAAATGATGATGCTCCTATGCCGACGTGGAATGTCTCCTATCTGGTGTAATTAACCCACCTCCCTAAGAGGTAGTAGCCATGTCTCCCACTGACACAGCACTGTCCACACGGGGTTAGGTCGATAAAACTACCTTTCATACCCATACGTGACATGATTATACCATTATAGGGCTGCAGTGTTGAACTAGTTTTAGATGACCTCTTTATTTTTATTCTATCACAGACCATATATCAGATAAAATGAAAGCTTCAGGAAATATATTCAAAATCCAGTCCAAATACTCAACAGTGTTTTGATACTGACCCCCTGGATGCGGTTATTGGCCTAGATCATCCCCACCGTCACACCCTATGGATAAGATATCACTAATCTACACAAATGTGTTCCTCTTTTCAAATCAAAACATAGACAAACAAATGAAAGAAAGTGACATATGTTGCAAGTCTGATTCACCACATGAAGTGACAACTTTATTTACATAAAAACAACATTAAAATCTTGCTAATTAGCACTAATGATCAGGATACCCCACTGTGAATTACAACATTTTGAATGTAAGCAAACAAATACAATAGAACCAAGTATTATGCATTACAAGATGTATGTTGCTCATTTGACAAGTGTCATTTAGTTGGGATTATATTCCATCGTATAATTCTAAATGTTCTGAAGTATATAAGAGCAATAGAGTCCTAGTAACAGGACTACAACATTCTGTACACTGCAAGATTCTACTGTAAAATCTTTGCTATTGTGAGATAAGAAAACAGTGTTTTGTGTGCAAGTTATGGGATGTTCGAATTGCCACAATGCAAATCCAAAATCTATTGAGTTTGGATTTTGTTAGCTTTGAAACTCACTATCATTTGTGAATCAGCAGGGACACTTCAAAAGCTATCAATCTGATGGAGTTGCAATGGGATGAGCATATGCCTCTGTAATAAATATTTAGTGGCCAGTAATTTTAATTGTTTTACAGCATTATGGTGCTGGGTGATGCTTTGAAACTTAACTACTATCAAGGGAAGTTAGAGCTTGTATCTGAGCACTCTTGTAAGTCTCAATAAAATAGTAAATATTGTACATCATGTTTGCAATTTAGCAAAAGACTTAATCCTCTCTTTTATTGGAAGCACCTGAGTTATCCCACAAAATTCAGTGTGGCTGCTCAGGTGTTAACAGGTAAGTGTCAGTGCTTAAGTATCTCACTGAATCAGGACTTTTAATTAAGCAGAGGAATCAGTCTGGGTTAAAATACAAAAGCTCAAATTCTGCTATGGCTTCAAGGACAATTACATATATGTACTCAAGGAAATGGTTTTCCCTCCTTCCCTTGAGATCTTCAACAGTTGAATGTACAAATTTATGAAGCCCCCTTGTCTGTAATAATGAATGAATGAATGAATGAATGAATGCACTTGGTCTTTTGGGGGGGAGAGACATTATCAAATATCATGTGATTGTTTCTAGCCCCAATTCTCCTCTCCCTGACAGGCGGGTAAACCAGGGGTAATGCTACTGAAACATGGAGATATTAAGGGCCTGATCATCTTCCCCTCTGATGCTGGGTTTAGACGGCGGTAACTCTACAGAAATTAGTGCATGAGTCAGCAGGTGGGAGCGATGAAAGTGGAAAGACAATCAGATCCTTAATGTCTTTCCATATTTCAGAGTACTTAATAGAAGAAATATATACCCTCATCCCCCAATCTTATTTTCACCACTGGGAATAACCACTATAATTTCCCATGTGCTTGGCTGCCAATAGCCATCACCTTGACAACACATCCTTGGTGCCCCTAGCCTATAAGTGAGTATCACAAGTCAGGTACTTTTTGCTTCTTACCAGAGGACAGGAGGAGTTCATTTTCCTATTGGAAAACTATGCTAAACATCCCCACATCTCAGGTTACATTGAGGCTTAGTAGAGTAACTTACAGTTCAGATCTACACTACAGCATTATTTCGAAATATCTTAATTCGAAATAGTTAATTCGAAATAAGATATTTCGAAATAACACGTCTACACACAAAATGCAGTTTAAAATATTGTTTTGCTATTTCGAAATACCGCGTCCACACTGAGTGGACACTGATTCGCATTTAAGGCCAGCCGGAATCAGGTCAGGGGTAGGGCATCAGGTCAGGAGTGACTTTGTGTGGCTGTTGCCTGAGGCTATTAAGGCCTGTGCTTAAAGGGAACTCCCCGCCTCCCTGCCTCGGGAAGCTGGTTCTCAGGTGTCCCTGCTTGCTTGCCTGCCTCACTGAGGGACAGAAAAGCATTTGTGTCTCTATGTGCTCTGGTTGTCCTCACTCGGGACACCATAGCACTCTGCAACATGAAGCTAGAGCTTTCCCTGGGCACTCTGATGCTTCTCGTGAACGCGTTGCTATCAGCTTAGCTGCACTTGCTGCAGGTTGCCATCCAGGAGGTTCACTGGGGGGCTGTCAGTATCCAGGAGGCCCTGCGGGAGAGCGTCCACCTTGAGGAGCACTCAGAGCCTCCCTGGTCTTCTCCACTGGGGGCCTGTGCCTCATTCTTCCCTCATATCCTTCCACTTACCCATCCACCCCCTCAACTGCCCTTCCTGATGTCAAATAAACACATATTTTCAAAAATATAAACTCTCTTTATTTAACAAAACTGGTGGGGGGATGAAACTCTGGTGAGACTGAGGAAAGGAGGCAGGAGAGGGGAGTAGA
>JANRFK010004149.1:150149154-150208183 GCA_030068395.1 Apalone spinifera
CGAACCCCTCACAGCCATCATAGTCTAGGGTCATTCTAGGAGAAACAATACACTTCAAAATTTTAAGTGCATCCCAAAATTTGAGGACTTTTGTTACTTCCCCAAAATGAAAAGCAGCAAAAATATCTGACTATGAAATTGTGATAATTTTGGACTATTCCTGTACATAGGTCTACATATGAAAATGAGACCTGCACAAACAACTCTCAGCAGTTTTTAAAGGTGAAGTGGAATTTATTAGCCCTTTAGCACATATTACCTTATCAGACATGTTCATAATTAGTTCTTCCTGTTCTTTGATTCCTATTAAAGTCTATACATGTAGAAAGTGAAGGAGGAGAATAGGCTAGACTAAGACAATATAGAAAGAAGTCAGCAGTAATTATCTATTCCAAGCAGCTGCACTGTATTAGTAAAGAGAAGATATAGACATCACTGAGCTAGGAAAAAAAGAGTTACAAGCTACCTTCATGTTAAAATTCTATTTGGATTATAATGGTTGCTTAGTTTGACCTTAAAAAAATGCAGAAATGCATTTCCAGTTTTGAATTTTGGAAGCATACATTTTTAATTTCCTACATATAGTCTAGAATTGTTATTTGCATAGCCTACACTGAGAAACTGAGTAAACTCTTGGGCAGAGGTGTTTATCAGAAAATTCATCTGAAGAGGCAGGAGGCAATGGAAAAGTAAAGTCCCAAAGATTTCATGCTCCAGTTGCAGCCAATGTTTTACAGGCCAGGGTATTATGTATATGTTACACTGCTCTAAAAATACCGATAGCATTTCTAAAATATCAAGTCTCAGTTTGAAGCTAAAGAATTTGGCTTCCTGGTTTATAAAAAGCATACTCTTAAAACCTTGTTGATTTTGGAACGCATTGATTTGTCAGTTAGAGTGTATAACAAGGTAGCTTGTCCCTTCAGGGCTGAAGGTTTTGGAGAAAGCTTTTCTTCATATGGCTTGGGTAGGTAGCAATGATTGCAAATCTATAGCTAGATTTTATAGTCAGCACATTGTCATACCAGTTGAGCTGGTGAATCTCCTTCAGGATCCTGGAAAAAGAGGAACATTCAGATTGATGTGCTCCATCTCGTGTACCTGGTGACCACAGTTACATATAGCTGTTTTTCTCATATTCCATTTAACAAAGGTTTGTCCACTTCTCCCTGATATGATTCAATTTGCACCACTCTTTCCATCATAAACCAAAACCTGGTGGCTCCTTAGCAAGGTCAATGATGAGCTGCTTGTTTTGAGAGATCAAAACACTCCATGTGACTCTCCAATAAACCACAGTATCGGAGCTGAGTGTAGAGTCTTGATGCAATTCCACAGAGGGCGTGGAATTTTAATCTTGCTTTTGGTGGGTTCTGCAGGTCATCATGCAAGGGAACTTTCATGTTTTCAGTGAAATGTTTGAAACAGTGAGATGTCTGGGCAACCCGTCTAATCTGTGGAAGTTGGATGCGTGATTGATACGACCAGGAGCCAGTCAACTGAAATCAATTTGCGTATCCCCAACACTATGTGGATGGAAGTGGCTCACAGTATTCAGCCGCAGAATATCCACGACCAGGCCTGGCAGAAGAGGGTCACAGAAAGATCTATGTTTCTCTGAAAAAGAAAGATTTTTCATCCCTTTCTGTGCCTGAAACTGATAGAGGCCTGAGTGAGGTAGCCTTAAGGCAAAACAAAACTTTGGTATGTTGAAATATACCTTTCAGATTTCCATTTTCCTATACCCTGAAGTTTCTACATAAAATTGGTTTCAGTGAAAGAACTGCTGACTAGTCTTTGAATGTTTACGTAGTCTTCAGTCTCTGGAGATTACATGTTCAGCCTCTTCACGAGAGAGAAAAGAAATCTGCATGCTTACGGTAGTGTCTTCCAGTCTCATGCTGAGAGTGAGTGGATCACACAATTCTAGCACAGTGAATAGTGTGGGACAAAAACTCCCTCACTGAGGTACCCCCAAGAGAGCAAGATGCAGCTGGTTTGTTAAAGCTTAACAGGAACATTTTTAAATAAATTGATATCCATAGAGGTAAATACTCTGCCTTGTGGAAACGGTATGATGATTGATTAAAGAAGTAAAGCACTAGGGAGATTCTCAATTAATATTTGCACACTTCCTGTACATTAAGCATCACAATGTTTTGGGGAGGTGGAGCTCTACATTATAGAAATTTTTAATTCATATTTTCTTATATTAGGTCATTATAAAAATTTTCCTCTCCTGCATCCTCTACCGGAAAAACCTCAGTTAAATCCCTATAAAATTCTTACTGAAAGTAATTTCTTTCTAAGTGCTCTCATAGACCAGGGTCATTCCAGGAGAGTCAGTGCACCTTTCTTGAAAACAGTAAGTGCATCCCAAAATGTGAGAATTTCTTTTGTTTCTTCCCCAAATGAAAAGCAGCAAAAATATCTGATTATGAAATTGTGATATTTTTGGACTATTCATTTACATAGTTCTACATATGAAAATGAGAAAGTCAAAGTTAAAGGAAAAAAGCTGATGATTGGAAAAGGCTTTACAGAAGATATGGGTTAGTTCCTTCCAACTCGTGATTCCACCAATTGTTGAAGCCTTTGTTAATTTGTTAAATGATTGAATATGGCACCAATTTCTTTTGAGATGCATATTTACGAATATTTCATATAAATCCCAACATACTTCTGTTAAGAGTGAGAGGATTTATGTGCACAGGAAAGTAATGTAATGCTAGAACTGCTTACTAATGTAAGAAACCATTTCAGTGTAATATATTGCTATCACACGTGGAATGAATTTGTTACAAAGAAAAAGCATCTTCCTTACCTAACTCAAAAAGATAACATCACTTTTCAAAGATTGTTAAGAAGAAAGGATCACAACTTTAATAATTTTTCAGATTTAAAGATTTCTAAGAATTAAAGTTTAAAGTTTAAGTTTAACTCAAAGACTATTTTGAGAACTGGAAAGTTTGTAATATAATAAATGTTTGGATTTATTTGAACTGAAATGTCTCTCAGAAAATATACTAGATAAAACTCAGTTCTTTAAATTTAAAGATGTACTGATAATTTCCTGCTACAAGGAACAAAGACAAAAGTATACTGCAGTGGCTCTATCAGCCTCCCCAGACTACTGTACTCCTTTCAGGAGTCTGATTTGTCTTAGGTAGCCCCAAGTTTCACTTCACTTGAAAGCTGCTTTCTTACAAAATCAGACATAAAGATACAAAAGTGACACAGTAAGCACACCCTTACTGAAAAATTGATTACTTTCCCATTTTCACCATAGAATTATAAAATAAATAAATTGGAATATAACAATTGTATTTGTATTTCAGAGTTTATTATAAAGCCATATAAACAAGTCATTGTCTGTATAAAATTATAGGGTGTATCGACTTTACCAGTGCTTTTTATGTAGCCTATTTTAGAACTAAACAAATATCTAGCTAAGATGATGTACACCCTGGATGACCTCTGTGTACCCCCAAGGCATATACACCCCTGGCTGAGAACACTACAGCCATCATCACAGTTCATCCTGTTCATCTCAGCAAGCAAGGAACACAGATGGCTATGAAAAAAGGAGCAACAGAGCAGCATCAAGAACCACTTTTCAGTAAGGGCATGTCTACATTATGAAATTATTTAGAAATAAAACTAATTTTGAAATAATAACTCCCGAAATAATAGTTTTGAAATAGCATGTCCACACTATGGGGAAGCCTCAAAATTAGTCTGAGGCTGGCTCCCTTCATGTGGACATGCTACCTCAACTCAGAGCCCTAGGAAGCACTGTGGAGTAATTTGTTTGAATTACTCTGGGTGGTAGTTATTTCAAAATAGCAGCACTGGAGTGTCCACACTACTGCTATTTTGAAATAACTATTTTAAAATTAGTGTTATTCCTCATGGAAAACATTAGTTATAATATGCAATTCAGAATAGTATATAATTCTGAAATAACCAGCCCCTTATTTCAAAAAAACGGGCTTGGTAGTGTAGACCAGGGCTAAGTTCAGTGTTAGTTCTGCAATATGACATCAACAAAACAACTGCTTCATGGTTGAGACAGAAATTAGCTGAAGCACTCTTAGGGAATTGAATTTAAACAGTTCTTGTATTAGTTTTAATGACATATGGAAATGCTATTGTAATTTAATGTAGGAATAGTTTCTGTCAAACATCAAATTGTTCAGCCACATATTTCTGGTGAAGAGACATATTAATCTTTGGCAAATAGAGAAATAGTGGAATTCAATTCATATTTCAGCTTGCAGTTTCTTGATATTCAATAATTTCACTGTTTTGAGAACTCTTTAAATAGTTTCTTTTTGGTCACTGATTTTAACATTTTCCTTGGTTTCATAGGACAGAGATAATATTATTCGTTTTTATTCATACATTCTCCATGACAAAGCAAACAGGATTCACCTGTCCTTTAAATTATTTGCCCATCTATAAATTGTTTTGGTATCTATCTGTGATATATTAACATGGGCCTGACTACTAATTTTGGGCAATACAATAGTGTGGTACTAATTTACTCAGAGAATAATACCCCTACCGAAAGGGCAGATCCCTTCTGAAAAGTGTAATCTTTGTTAAAAAAAAAAATCTCTCAGAGAAAGAGAGGCATATAGAAAAGATTGGAAGTGAAATTACTATTGTTTGCACGTGTTCTGTTTAATTTATTGTCTTTTCCTCTCTTTAATAATGATCATAGTTATTTATTCTAATTATTTCATTTGTCCTTAATTGTGGGGTTCCCTAAGGCATAGCAAAGAGTCCTGTGTAACTAAAAGGGTGAGACTCATAGCCGGAGCCTTTGACTCCTACTCTTTGTTTCTCTACAATACGAATTTTATAATAGGAGATAAAATTATTTGGAGCACAATACCCCTTTCTACCTCACCAGGGGAGAAATATTCTTCTATATCAGGGTGGGCAATAATTTTTGATGGAGGGGGTCACTCCAATATTTTGGAAAGTGGTCAAGGGCTAAACTTTTCTGTGGAGGAAGTATGGGATCTATCGTGGAGGCTGGGTGCACAAGGATGCATGGGGGTAAGGGATTGGGATGCAGGAGATGGTGTGAGGTCTGAGAGGGAGTTTAGGTGAAGGAGGGGATTGTGACCTTGGTCAGGGGATTGTGGTGTAGGGTCAAGGAGGGAGTATGAGTGCAGCAGAGGCAGGCTCTGACTGAGAGGTGCCAGCAGTCCCAAGGCAGACTGGGATCCCTGACTGCTGCAGTCCCAGATCACTTTAAACTTCAAGCTGCTCCCTCCATGTGGCTCTCTGCTCCGGGAAGGGAAAGACACTTATGTTGCCCCCATCCTCCATGCCCATTTCTCAGCTCTGATTGGCTGGTTGTTTCGAGCCAATAGAAGCTGAGAGATTGGCTGGGATCAATTCCTATTGGCCAGTTGTATCCAGCCTAGAAGAGCTGAGGATTGGGCTGGGAACCAAGAGATCACACAAAGTCTCCTCTCCCCTGCAGAGCAGAGAGTCGCACAGACTGCTCTTTAAATGGCAGCAGCTATGTACCCTGAGGCTCCCGGCAGGGTGGTCCACGGGTAGTATTTTGCCCAGCCCTGTCCTATACCCTACACCCACAGTTTTAACCCTACCTGTACCTTTGCAGTACATGCTGAACCATTTTCCCTGCATACTAATAATAGTTTTTTGTTGAGAATGCATCTTTGTAAAATTCACAAAATTTACTCACAGTTGTTCTCTTCTTACAGAGACAAGGAAAAGTGCTACTTTTACAGGCCAGAATGAATTGGAAATGATGTAGGAGAACAATGAACATAATGGTAGATAATGAAAGCCTCACAAATGTCTGATGATTACTGACAATATGATTGTCATAAATACATTCCAATTCCTAATTGAAATGAACATGCGGGTCTTGTTACATTTGCTTTTCCTAACAACGGTCACAGTTTTTAACATGCTGTCAAATGTGGCATCATTTAAAAGGTCATGAAGCTGCCAAAAACATGAGTAATTAACTGCTCTCTGTCTAAGTAATGGAAATAGTGCATACAACTATCCCACCAGATATATAACGTCATATATATATATATATATATATACACACACACACACACACACATACACACAGCAATATATACAGTCAAAACATGCAGAGCAAATAAAGAGACAATGGATTAGCGCAAAGACCATATTCACACTAGAAACTTTGGTCTACACAAGTTATAATTGCATAAAGCTGCCATGGTTAGTACCTCAAGTGCGGTGGAGGAGTAGACAGCACACGTATCCCTAGTTTGGCACCAGACCAGATTACCCACTGAGTGCATCAATTGAAAGGGCTCCCTTTCTGTGGTTATGCAAGTAGGGAAATCACCAGAACTGTGACCATATGACGGGGTATGGGTGCGAGCCGTCCCCCCCCCGTCGGGGCCTCCTCCCCCGTGGGGGGGGGGGCTCCGCGAACCCTCCGCCTTACGTCCGTCTGAGTTTTCTCAGGTGAGGTCTGCCTATGGTGGACTCTAGAGGTGCGACCGCCCCTCCACCCTAGCCAGCGAAGGGGGTTCAGTGGACCCTCCACCGCATCGCCCCTCCCAGGGGCTGGTTGTTCGCCCCAACCACGGGCCTTGGGGTTTTAGCCCCTTTTCGTCCCTCCCAGGGGCGTCTATGTGTCCTCAGGCTCGGCATGACCACCGTCCTCACACGGCCCTCGGTACGTACCGTAAATCCGTGGGAGATACTCCCGGGTGGGGGACCTGGGCCCTCCCTCTTCTCCGGGTCCCAGCCCGGGGCCCTAAGTGGAGTGAGGCGCCGCTAGGCTACCCTCCACGGTAGATGGAGCAACGGCCCTCAACTCGCCTACCCATGGGCGCCAGAAGGCCCCTACCCCAGGCTGCTTCCACTCCCCGCCGTCTGACCTGCTCAGCCGAACGTCCACCGCTCCACTCACCCCGTCGGAGCCGCCGATTCCGCCCGGCCAGGATCCGGAGTCCGCTGGGGCCGTCCTTCCTCCTAGCTCAAGGGGCAAGGGGCTTAGGGCTCCGGGACGCCAGCCTGGCTGCTTCCCTGCTTGCCTCTTCCTGGTTTCCTCCGGGAGCTTTTCACTGCGCCCGGGGGATGACGTCGGGGAGGTTGGCCCCGCCCCCGCCGGGTCTCCCTTTCCCGGCGTGGGCCAGCGTTTGCCTGGGGCTCCGCCCCCTCGGGTGGCCCCCCCCCATCAGGGCGTTTCCCCGCCGGCTGGGTCAAGCCCTGCCTCCTCTGCCACGGGGCTGCTCAGGTCCTCCCGCGCTCCCATGGCAGCCGGCCAGGGTTGGCTCCGCCGCTCGTGGCTGCCACAGCCATTTCCCCACCCGGGGGGGTAAGTCTCCCCTGGGGATAGTGTGGACCCCACCGGGTCTGTCACAGACCACATCAGACATGGTAGGACAACGGCTAAAAGATTGTTAGGATCAACATATTTAATGTAGCATCTATCCTCATGCTGTGCCAACCTCAGTACATCAGCAATGACTCTACGCTGCTGATGGAGGTTGTGTTACTATTTCAGCATAAGGGGGTGCTTACATTGGTGGGACATAAATTTAAATACAGACACCTGCACAACTAGGCTTATGCCAACCTTACTTTCTAGTGCAAACCAGGCCAAAGAAAGAAATTACAAATGGATCTGACCATTGCTGTAAAGGACTTCACTCACCACAGGCATTGCCTCGGGCCTACGTGTGGAGTAAACAGGCTATTTTATTTAAGTGGCTATTTATTTTGGTATCTAACTTGAGAAGCCCAGGCCTCAATCTTTAGATATGTGAGTCACGTACAGCACCCATCAATCTCAAGTAGAATGGTATATTATGCCCTTTCACAAATGAAGTCCAAGCAAACCACCAAAAAACAGACACATCCCAATTTAGTGGACACTTTCAAATATTAGTTTTATTTGAGCCTCAATTTACCCATACGTAAAATGTGTATGCTATTTACCTCCTCACAGGACAGTGAGGTTTATTAGACCAACGAGGTAGAGATCTATACCACTGATTTTATCATCCCCTGCAGCAGAAGAAAACACACGGAGGGTTCTTAGAAGATTGCTGGAAAGGTCCTCTCATAGATACCACCCACACTGTCCCATCAAGGAGGCAGGGTCTTTAGCTCCCTGCCCCCACAAAAATCCAGAAGGCTGCATGCAAATCTGGAGACTTCGACATCTGTACAGCTATGAAGCAATGCTCAAGAGGCACAGGCTTTCCCCTCAGAGGCCCAGTGCTGCTACATTGCCTGTGGGCTCACATAGTCCCTCACTAGGCTCATGGTCAATCCACTGAAACTACATTACCAGGCCTTCCTCCTTCTCATTGCTGCCCAAGTGAGTAGTGATTTCATAGAGAGGATGGGAGGGGCGAAAAATAAAACTTGGGGCTATATTATCTGTGAACTAAAAATCTTCAAGGCTAGACTGTGCAGGCTGATTTGCCTATTCTCGCCTCACCTTTTCCTCCTCCTTCCTGTCTCCAACCTTTCTACAAACCCAATGGAGAGGACTCTGAGTTCTATTTAGATATGGGGAGTAGTGTATAGCAGATGAGGGAAATACCTCCTCCCTCCCCGGATAATGTGCAGAACCTTCCATCCATGGATCTTTCCTGTTTGCACAGATCTAGGAAGCACAATGTATCCTGCTGTAGTTTGTAACGCTTGCCTGCCTGTCTGTACGTCTGTCTGTTCATCTTAAATGCTAAGAGCTAGTATTTGGTAGGCAGTTTCCTCTTATCATAACTTAAAGCAAGGTCAGGGTTTGATTGTGCCAAGACATTGGGATGTGCCTGGAATGCAACTGTTTCACATTAAACGGAAAGATAACAGGGACAGACATATTCATGAATGACCACAGGAGGGCAGCAAGCATAAGGGACAATTATACTCACCAATAACCATGAGGACAGCAGGTGTCCTAGCCCCGGCAAGCAATGCTGGCTGCAATCATGGCCCCTGCTATTCCAGGCTGCTTCTGGGGAGCAGTTGCCTACCATGCTGCAGGGCCCCTGTCACTCTGGGATGGCCCCAGCTAGCAGCCAGCATGCAGACTGCGCAGCGCCTCCTGCCACCCTAGGCTGGCCCAGTGGGCAGGCTGCGTGGTCCCTGCCACTCTGGATCATCTCTGGACCCAGGCAATGCCGAGTAAGTCTTCTAGTAAATAAATAAGTAAAAGTTTCTAAAGTGCTTTGAGCTCCTTACTTACAGTGCAAGTGTGAATTATCATTACTCTCTATGAAGAATAATAAATCTAAGCTGAACTTTCATTCTCAGAAACACAATTTAGGAATAGGCTATTAAGCAGCCTCCAAAACTAAATCAAATTTTAAAGATTTCTTCTGAGGGAGAATGTTATAAATTCTCACTTGTTGCATTAAAAAAAAACCCCTATTTTGACACATTACTTACTGGTAGTCTTTAAAAAAAATTACTTGAGGAAGCCTAAAGACAGAATTTATAGTGCTGGGGATACAACATTTAGATTAGATCCATCTTTAGAAAACTTTTATAATTTACCAGGACAAAAAATAGGACTGAGACCAGACAAGGCATAAGATGTAACTTACAGATATCTATAGGAATTGCATCTGTTTACGTCAGGCCTGAATTCGGACCAGAACATGCTCATTAGCTTTCGAATGAGGCTTCCTGATTGACAAAAAAGATTTCCTGCATTAATGAAAACATTCAACCGAACACATGGAAGATGAGGAAATCCAAAGAGAGAATTCATATTACAGATTTTCAGAGCTTCAGTATGAATGAAAGACTCTCTCCTGCTTGTCACTAGATGTGTGGCAGATAGGTTTTTAGACTTACTTTTGATAAATAAAAAAAGTAAGTCTCTAGATACCTGCAATTGATCCTTCTACACTTGAGGCCATTTAATCTAAAGAAAACTCCTGTACAGAAGATGTTTAAAAATAACCATAGCAGTAAAGGGCAGCTTCAGGAGCTTTAATGAGATTTTCTGTTCCGTGAAAGTTTAATATTCCCACAGAACAAGATCAATACTGGCTTATTTCACTCAGATATTTTGGAGAGATTCCTGCATTGTGAACCAAGACTAGAAGATCAGCCCCTTCACTCTGCAAGTTTGCTTCAAAGAGTCTTGCAGCAGGTGGGAAGAGCAATCATTCTGGCTGCCAAGTGTGTCACAAACAAGACAATTGTTTGCAGTACTCCCTAAACGCTATGTCCCAGATATCAATGGCTTTCCATTTAGAAAAAGAAATAGAAAAGTAAGTAATCTAATAAATACATTTGGCTTGGCCCAGGCTTTTCTATTACTCCTCTGATAAAGCAAGAGTTTATACAAAAAGTTTAAAGTATTAGCCTAAATTAGTTTTTATAAACAACAGGTACTCCTGTGGCACTTTAGAGACTAACAAAAATATATACAATCATGAGCTTTTGTGGGTAAAATCCACTTAATCAGAAAGCTCATGAAAGCTCGTGGTTCTAAATATTTGTGTTAATTTCTAAGGTGCCAAGGGACTACTCATTTTTAAAGTTATAGGCTAACACAACTAGCCTTCTGAGACTTTAGTTTTTAGAGTATCTTACTCGAGGCATAGATCATTGATATCAGGGGGAACCCTTGTGAAATAAGATACTATTTTATGTAAGTAAGGGTACTGCAATTTGGTCCATTGTGATTTAAGATTGTAATAGTAAATAAGTGACATTTTTAATGCTTTCTAGTTGCATCTTTATTTCTCCTAGCTGCTTTTTTATTTCAAGCTTTAGTCTGATTCCCCCGATTCTAGGTCATGTTGTTTCTACCGATAACATGCCCAAGACAGGTGTTTCCCAGTGGGGTACTTGGACATATTTAGGCCAGGGGTGGGGAACTTCAGGCCCACGGGTCGGATGCAGCCCCCAGCTTGCCTGGATCCAACCCCTGAGTTTCAAATCCCCCCTCTCCACAACACTGCAGAGCCTGTGCTGGCACTCTGGTCCCTCTACTGTGGAGCTGGAGCACACAAAATCTACCAGGGAATGGGGGAAGTGTATTTTTCTTTCTCAGTCAGGGGCCATGTCAGTGCGGGATTATTTTTGTTTCTTTGTGTGTTACTTGTGCGCAGCCTCTGCCTGTTTTTTCTGTGGGTCTGCAGCCCCTGACCCAAAAAAAGGTTCCCAAGCCCTGATTTAGGTGTTTATGAAAGGAACAAGAATGTTAAGAAGAGGGAGACTGGGACATTAGATTGTATGTGAAACAGGTCTTGTTGCACCTGTACTGGATCTCTTTTAAAAATGTCTTGAATTTGGCTATACGAATTCATGTGTTTTTCTTAATCCCTTTCCTTAGTTTTGGTCATAAAAGGCATAAGGATCTTGGGCAAAAAGGGATTTTTGCACAAAACGGACATGTCCACACTGCATATTTTTATGCAAAACCCTTCTGCGCATCGGAATAGATTAAGCAAATGAAGCACAACAAAATGCTAATCAGCGCTTCATTTGCATTGCTTCTTCTGACAAAACACGTAGTGTAGACATAGCCAGGAAGGTCAAACAGGTGAGGAAAAAAGTGGTAGGGAACATCCTTCCCCATTGACATTTGTCTCCTAGTATCCCACTGGAAATGTTTTGTTTTCCCCAGTAGGAGGATTGAAAATATAAAAAGGAGGGACAAAACCACAAGGCATCCCTCTTTCAATCCCTACTCATCGCATTCATGGCACCACACCTGATGTTACAAAGGAAGCATTCATTGCATTCTAGAAGTCCTGACTTAAGTTTGGTCAGCAAGACTGCCGAGAGCATGCAGTGAAAAGACTTTGCTTTAAATTTAATGCAGGTTAAGTTAAGCACTAATTGTGTGTTATTGTTATTGTTACCATTTCTGACTTTTAGGCCTAATTACTTGTACTAATTTAAAATCTCTTTGTAGTTAATGAACTTCTTTTATTGTTTTATCTAAATCCCACGTGTTTAAACTGAGGTGTTTGGAGAACTCCTCTGTGGGGTGGCAAATTATGTATATAGACTTTCTGTAAATTTGTACTGTGCAGGAGAAGAGCAGGCAGGATGGGATATTTGTTTCTGGGGCAAAAAAAAACCCTCAAAGATAGGGAGTGTGTTGGGGCCATCCTTGAGTATAACCAAGGCTAATGAGAGCTATAGTGTAACTCAAACTGTCACTATAGAAACACTCAGAGTTTAGCTTGCATGCTGGAAGGTTGCCCAGGTGGGAAACTCCATCAACAGAACTGACTTATGATGCTCAAGCCTGCAGGGCAAGGTGGCACCACTGCTCATTAGTCTTGTCTGTACCCAGGTAGGTCACAACTATATTTTTTTTTTCAAATTGCCAAGTTTGTAGGGGCAAGGTGGCAGAAACTTATTGGCCTAAGAGTGACACTTCCTAAGGTGTTGACTAATATTTCAATTAAACTTCATACCACGTAATGTAGTTGTTTAAATGACTTGGCTAAGGTTCCAGTGACAGAGACTTGAGCAGCATTCAGATTTATTAACATTGTCCTGCTCTAGTCACTCTACAGCACTCTCTTCAAATGTAGATCAAAAATGCCCGAGAAACAGTTTCAGTTAGGGATCAGAAACATTTTTGTATTATTTAGATGGCCAAACACACTACAAAGAATGAAAATCTGGTGGGAACAGTTTACAAAAAGTCCATAGACTGAATACAAATCATTCTGTAAATGCATTGGGAGAAATCAGTATGATTTGAAAACAGAAACTTAGGCTAAATTCATGAATATTATTTGCAACTAATCTGTCAGCTTGACTGAGAGAAGTGCTGTAAGTTTAAAGAAAAACATGGTATAGATTTGGCTTTAAGTTACAATTTCTCAATGTTCCTCTGCTTTGAAATTTAGAATATTTTCAAAAAACTTAAATATACAAGCATAGTATCATCAGATATAATCATTTTCCTTCAGGGTTTATGCTAAAACAACCACTGAATTTACTTCATATGCAGGTTTAATTGCAGTCACACTGGTAAAGGTCGCTATTTATCCATTAAGCTACCTGCCACTTAAGACTTCCCAAGCTTAAAGCTACTCGATCTACCATATAAATGAGACTAAATGCCACTGACAAGCAGGAACAAAGTCAAGACCTTGATACTAATGTTGGTTGTCACAATATTGTTTTTTCCTGTGGTGGAATACAGAAAACAATTGACTTTTCAAGCACTTCCCTTCATTGGGTATAGAAGATGGAATTATGCTAGTTAAGAAACAGAATTAACCAACCTGTTTTAAAAACTAGTGTGCTTTATAAGTTTACCCTTTACTGTCAAAAATATGTGGTAATTCAAAGCATGACTTCCAGACAAGTAAAAAGTAATGAGTAAATGGATTGGTTTAGATTAAATTTACTGACCAAAAGTTGTGCCTAAAAATCATGCTGACTAAGCATGCTGTGATAGAAAAACATTTGGGTGCTTTTTTACTGCCCAGACCAAAGTTCTTTGGATAAATAAAATTAAGCATCCAAAAAGTTTGTTTGCGTAGCCAATCGTAGCCTTCAAATTTAGGTTACCAAATGCCTTATACAGCCAGATTCCTCTCCTGAACCCTGTTGGCCCACCATGCTCCAGAGGCAAGACCAGTGATTATCCTAGTGGGGTTAGTAGGCTACAAACTATTACCCTTCTTTTGGAATTTTACTAGGATTTATTCTGATAGGGGCTGCAAAGCAATGAACTGACTCTGCACACCCTTTTCTGCTCATCAGGCCCCCTCATCAGCCAGTGGTGCTCCCTTTGGGGAGCCAATGGCTCTCTGTGTGAGGGTTGCAGCTCCTCTGTGCTGCTACAACCTCCCCCCCCCCTCCGGGCATGCTGCCACTGGCTTCCACTGCCACACCCTTCCACGCAGCAGGCTGTCATTAAGAATCCTTATACAGCACACATACAGGACATGGTAACAAATGTGGTGCCAAAAGTTTTATTATTGAATCCAGAGAATTATTGTGAACACATTTTGGTGGAATCCAAGCCATTCCAGACAGATTATTAGAGAGATAATGTTGTTGAATTGCTCTCCACTGATGTATTGTTTACCAATGTTTCCCTTTTCTTTCCTTTTGTAAGTACTATTTTAGAAGCAATTAAAAGCAAATAGTCAGTTTTCAGTAGTTAATTTGAGTCATGTCAATTATACAGAACTTGCTGTTCTAATGTGATTCTCCTTGTTTAAATGCCAAAATATATCATTTAATACAATAATTTTCCAGAACTGACCCATTCATTGGGGTTAGCACATTTGGACCTATTCCAGTGACTAGCATGCATAATTGTCCTTCAGAAATGAATAGTCAATTATTTAAATGCAGTGTGCAACAAATTATTGGTAGCTTATTCAGTGCAATGTCTAGGTCATTTGCATGAACCACATATGCTTTTTTGTAAACTAGAATTACAATAGGAAACCAGTCATGTGAAATATTTTCATTGGATCAGTAGTAAATTGCATCTGCAATGAACAGTATTCTCAGAATCTGAACAAGTCACCAAATCCAGTGTACTATATCACAGAACTAACTGCAATATCAAAAGGCTGACAACAGATCTATAATAAATAACAGGTGACTTATTTTTATCCATGAACCTCTCCAGATTACCTGCTGTCACACACAAGGCCTGGAAAAGCTCCACCACGCATCCACCAGACATCCATAGGTGATGGAATCTATGTGTGTTGTGAGCTTCCTTTGATCTGTATAAGCCCCAGCATTTTTTTTTCTTGGCACCTCTGGCACATTTCTGGGTCACAGGCTGTCAGTCTGTTATCTCGTTACAGAAATGGGACCAAGAAGTCCAGGCACTGTTGGCCCTCAGGAGCACTGCTGACACCTCAGACTCTCCTACAGCTTAAACACACCCTCTATCCAATGTCCAACCATTTGTGGACTCTGGATTTACAGTGTAACTTTTCAGGGGCAGAAGCAAATAGGTATACAGGCTTTGTGAGGGTTTCTAAACAGTTAATCTTTAGAAAGCAGGAGAAATCCAGACCCAGGCAAAGAACAAACATGTAACAGCAGTTTCCTGCCTCAGTTTTCTTACCATGTTGGAGCATTCTCTAGGACGGAGGCCTCTCCAGTGTCCATAATTCTCCTTTCTTTTAAACTGCTTCTTTACAAAATCATGGCATCTCTTTCTCTCTCTGCTCCAAGTCAGTTTACTTCCATTTACCCTTGGTGGCTCGGCAGTTAAATGGGATCCCTGCGGCTATGAAAGTATATCCATTTCTTCTGCTCTCCTGCCCAAAGCTTCTCTCCTGCCCAAAGTCTTTCAGTCACATAGCCACTGTGGTTTTTTTTAAAGGCTAGCTTTCTTAGTTCTGCTGCTGGCAATTTTCCACTTCTCTGGCCTCCTCCCAAAAAACTTCGTGAAACTGGTCTTCTTAGGCAAAAGCCATCCCATTGTCCTAAAAAGTTTCTACCTGAATAAGCAATCTCTAAAGTCTAATGACTATTATAATAATTTGATCTAGAAATGTATCCTAATTAGAAGCTCAATTCTGAAAAATAATTAAAAATGTATAAAATGTTACAATAACTTAGAATTATAGAGATCTGGAATGGAGCTCAAGAGGTCATCTAGTCCAGTCCCCTGCACTCAGGGCAGGACTAAGTATTAGCAGACCACCCCTGGCAAGTGTTTGTCTAACCTGTTCTTCAAAGTCTCCAATGATAGAGATTTCACAACTCCCGTAGGCAACTTATAACAAAAACTTACAATACTAGATGCTGGGAAGTAGGAAAAGGTGCAAAAGGAAAAGAGAGACATAATTAGTCTACAGAAAAATAAACTATTGATATAATTCAAAGATTGTGATAAAATCATGCCTGGAAAACAAGAAAAGTTTGGGACCAGAAATCAATGAACCAAAATCAATATGTGAGAAATCAGGTCTAAACAATATAATGAGAGGATAGACTATTCTTCTCATCATTCCTTTTGGAGTCCTTAAAATAAAAGGCTTTTGGGGGGAAACAAATGCAGCACTTAATGAGTAAAAAAAATAGTGAAGCTTGGCCTTCTTCCCAATATAGGCATCACCCCCACCATTCCCTGGGATCCCCTTGGAGACCATCTTAATTCTAAAATGTTCTGAACAGAGAAGGTCAGAAAGAGGGATTCAGATAAACTTACCATTTCCACCCATGCTCGCTTGATCCCAAAGCAAATGGGTTGTAAGAAAATCAATTTCCCTCCCTTTTCCCATGTCCTTTCCATTGCTACTTTATTTCTTCTTTCCTATCTCTCTCCTTTTTGCATTCTCTCTAATAAGAGGCTGGCTTAGCCAACTAAGATTTCATATTTTGCAGCACTGCTTTGAGTATGTATAGAAGAGCCAGCCCAAAGCAAAGTTCTAAACTGCTTGATTCTGGTACAAGTTTATTAAGTTTTGGGATGCTGGATAAGACAGTGTTCTGAGCCAGTGTTTTTCCAGGTGCAGGCTGACAAGTGAAAGTTCCTACCACCAATAAAAGTTTCATTTTCTCCCTTTGCTGTTCTTTACTCTCCCCATTTGTGTGGGTTTGTCTTGTTTTGTCTTCTAAGCAAAAGAGCTAGTTCATCATCAACAGCACCTGCTCATCTCATCTAACTCTTTTCTCCAAAAAAAGGAGAGCTGCTACCAGTGTTCCCTGTAACCTGCTGGGCAGCACAGCTTCACAGGTGATTAATCAGCCCTGCCCAGTCAGAGTCTCAGGGTTCTGTGCTGTGCTGCCCTGCAGTTTAGAGGGAACACTGGCTACTACTGTATTTAATACCATCTAAAAGACTGTCATATAGATATGTTTTCCTTCTAAAGACTTTTTACTGCTAAAGGGAACAAGGGATTTTAAAATAAAAGCCTATTTAATACATCACATTTCATACACCACATCACATTGTTTTCCTTCTTTCACTCTATCAGTAATTAAAGTTTTGTAATGGTTTGTTTGCCATGGTACCAAGCAGGCTGAAGTCTCTGCATACCAAGCTATGTTTAAAAACTATTTAATTTTGGACAGCTACAAGTCATATAAGTACCTTTAACTTTGGGTCCCCTCTATATTCCATTTAAATTAATAGAATGATAAATTCATGACCCACATGGTATCTGGCTTGTGAGGTGCATGCCACTATCTGGCCAATTCATGACCAACTCACTACATTTGAGGTATTCCATGATGTAATTGAATAACATTAAACAGAATTCTTAAATTGTACATAGCTTCCCCAACTCATCCTACTTGTTCATGGCTAACTGTAGGAAAGAGATAAGTATTCTCTTACATAAAGCAATAATGTCAGATTTAGATTGCTCCAAAGCAACTTTTGTTTTGGCAGTGAACACATTTATATCAGCAATGAAGAATTCAAATTAGAAATTTAAAACACATTCTAATTAAGCAATACTGTAAAAATAGAGTTTAAAATAGGCAGTCTTTTCCAATATTAAGCCCAGTACCTAGTGGATCTGAAATGGACTGGGTTGTGAAGGTATTTTTTATGTAATCCTGTTTCCCTGAATACAGTAGGAATCTAACAATAGAAAGCAGTTTCCAGGCTCAATATCCTGAGCTTTATTTTCCAGCCAGGACTCTACCCAAAAAGCTCTGTCTCTTCACTTTCTTTCAAGGTCCTGATATAAGTGCTTTTCTGGCTATCCTTTGTCTTCCTGCTACCTTCTCTATCTGCCTTGTGGTGTTTCTAGCTGTTTCTCTCACACCCACACAATACACACACCAAAACAATTTTGGGCCCCTTGTGTTTACACTCATTTCCAAGTAAAACCTCTCTGCTCACTTAGTTTAATTTCTGTCCAAACTTGCACATGACCTGTATTTTGAAATATTATAATTGGGAGGAATAAGGGAGACCAGCTGAATATGATGATAGGCACTCCAGGATGATGCCTATGCATTCAGAAGTTTCCCTGAGACTTGTAGGTTTGATGGCTAGTCTTAATTCTCTTCTGTGGGTTGTAAACCACCAACCAACAGAAGAATTGGATGGCAATTCCAGAAAGTGGAAATGATTTTCTGCTCCCTAGAAGTCTGTTTTTCTTATGTAGGAGAGAAGGGTCCCCCAATGTTTTCTTACTTCAAGCTAACCTCATGGAAGCAGCAAACTTTGTCCAAATGTCACCTTATATTTCTGTGGTTCTGCTGATTCTTGGATTATTTGGAAAAGCTTTGTGTCTCTTAGGAGGGTTCTTTATCTATTGGTCACTTTTGCATACAGGCTTACTGAAAGTTTCAGGTTCAAAATTAAATTCTTGTTACCTACCAGTTAGATACAAATATTTCCCCAGATGCAGAAAAGCCTGAACCAGTGATTAAACTCCACTGGCAATCCCATGGATTTCCTCTAGCTGTCTTTTTCAGGTGGAGACAGGGCCTCTGATGGGGGGGAGGGTAAGAGAGGCACAGGAGCCCAAGCAATTTAAAAGGGCCAGGGGTAGGCAGCCTCTACCACTTCTGTAGTGGTGGTGGCTGGGAGCCCCGGGGCCTTTTAAATTGCCTGGGCTGGCTGCAGTGCTCTTAGGAGCATGTGGGATAGTACTGGTGGCCACAAAGGCAGCTGGGTAGACATGTGGAAGCCCTGCCTGTGCAGGAAGAGTGTGCCCAGCAGCATAGCTCAGCTGGCAGTTTACTGGGCACCAGCCAGTGCATGTACAGCACCTCCCAAATGTTAGGCAAATCGCACCTGCATGGGCATGGCTTATGCGTGAGGCAGGGAAGCCCACTGACTGGTCTGCTTGGGGGCATGCAATTGCTTCAATTTCTTCACCTAACAGGAACCATCCCTAAATATTGGCTAACAGTATTTTGTATTTCCCTGAAAAAAGGAAGACAAAAGGGAAGGAGGTGATAATGACAGTCACAGGTAGAAGGGAATGTACAACTGTCTGGGTGATTACAGTCTTCTGATGTAGTAGCTACAGGGAAAATAGGCTGTTTTCCCTGTAGTTACCAGTTCTCCCTTCCCATATCAGCCCTTCCTCACTCAGCCAGTTCACAAATTAAGAGGTCACTTTGGTGTATATTCTTGACAGAGTGATGATGATGAAACAAACAGGAGCTTTGAAGTAATCAAAGAGGCACCTGGGAAGTTTACATTTACATGTAGATGCCTGCTGCTTTCAGTTGTGCCCCAAAGCTACAGGGAGAAGTCAGAGAAGGAAAATAAAGTATTTGAATGGAATCATCATACAGAACAAATCCTCCAAAATTTTAATTCCCTGTCATTTCTTGGCTATTTCTTTGCAGATGCCATTCAGAATTTTAAAGTATTCATTTACATGAGAATGCCTCCTTTCCTATGCTGCAGACATTTTGAGAATATTTGTGATGATTAAAGTACTCTATGAAGCCTACACATGCATAAACCCACCACCTAAGTTTGGCACGAAAAGGTTATATTGCAGACAAAATAAACTGCATCAAATTTTCATTTACATCTGTTGCTAAAGCAAAATGAAATGTCACTGGTGAAAGTGCAATTTAAATAAAATATTCAGTTATAAGTATGTGTATTATATTCATTTGCAACAAGAGGGAAAACTTAATAAACCCAAGTTTTAAGAATTATTATGCATTGCAAAGAAGCCACAAGGTAAGAGTATAAAGAGCACCATATTCAAATTGATTCTTTTATGCAAAACTCCCACTAGCCAAATATATAAGCGTAATGAAACTGAAAACAACATTTTCAGGTCTCTCTAGCACCTTGCATTTTCTAATGAAGGAAATATCTCCTGCTGTGTTTCATCAGAAAAAGCCAATAAAAGTTTTATTAAAATGTACAGTTATAGATAAGAAAAGTTTAACGTAGAGTCTCTGTATAGTGTAATAAGACTTTTACTCATAAAAATGCTTAGGCTTTCATTAAAAAGATCAATGAACCTAAGTAAAATTAGATTAGCAAAAATATACATGTAAATCTTGCACAATACCACTTAGCTAGAAGTGTAATTTGTATGATACAATGTGAATCAGGGAATTTTTTGTGAAAATATGTAAGTAGAGGTTGAACCTCTCTAGTACAACACTCTCAGGACCTGACTGGTGCCAAACCAGAGAATTTGCTGAACCATGGGAAGTCAATATTGTCTGGTAGCATTACCAATGCTCCCATGCTTACTGGGCTTTTAGAAGACATTTAGGGGTAAATTAGAGCTAGATAACACGACAGAACCCGAGTACCAGGACTGGTGGCTGTAAATAAACTATATGGAAACGTGATACACTTGGACACACCCTTAATAAGTGGACTTTCAGCTAACTAAAATCATGCCAGACCACGGATGTTGCCGGACAAGAGAGGTTCAACCTATAAATTAAATGCTCAGAGGCAAGGATTGAAAAAATCTGTTTTAAATTATGGATTAAAGGACATTCTGGGGTTGGAAATGTAGCTCAACCAAAACAAATTTATTCAAAGCAAGTACTGGTGAACTGAAGGAGAGATTATGAAATCTTGAGGTCCAAGCCACCTTTACAGCTATGATGTACCATGTGATGCCTAGCAGGCACTGAGTAAAAAGGAAGGAGGAATGGTGGAAGGCCCTTCCCCTCCCCCCCAGTACATGGATCTGCACTATGTAATTCAACTGACCACAGCTCTGGCATACGTACATAGTATCTGCTTCCTTCTGTACTTCCTTGGCTAGCAAAGGTCCAGTTTTGAATTTGATATAAATGTACTGGTCACTATATCACCAGAAGGAGAGTAGAAAGAGTTAAAGTTATTTACATCATATCATCCAGGGGAAATTACAAAATTGTTTGCAGTTCTGCAGATTGTAGCCATTGTAACAAGTAAAGTTTAGGATCTAAGTTGATTGTGTTTTCACTTAAATTAACAAGAAAGATGTATGTGCCATTGCCAGTAACAGTGTTGAATGTACAAGTTCAATAATTAAGATAACCCTTCTGTTAGGGGTAGTCAGAGCAGCAAGACCCAGTTCAAATACAGAGGGATTTCTCTGAAAACTGGAAACCAGCACCAGCTCAAGCTCCATCCAAAAATTCAGAGATCATTAAATCCCTTTCCTGGATAGCTAAACACAAGCACAAGAGTCTGTGTGTGAAACAAGGAAAAACTTCATTAAGGGAAAAAAAGAACACTGCAGCAACTTTGGGAAAATACAGCAACAATCTGTCTATAAGAAAGATAAACAAAACACTATCCTCCCATAACTCGGTTTTTCACCTGCTGCCGTAAATCTTCAGTGGACAAATGTCCCTTTACTCTACCATTTCCATGTTCATCATTCATTAAGCCTCAGTCAGGTAGGCAGTAATGTCCCAGAGTCAAGATGTGCATTTAGGCAGGCTTGTCTCCAATCCCTTACAGAATATTGTGTGGTCCTGTCTTGGTGCTTCACCACCTAAACCCAGCTTTATTTAGCAGCTGGGTAAAAGGGTCCTCAGGGGAGTTAACTTAGCTCTGCAATAGTCAGAGAATCCTCCCAGTGGCATAGGATCCTCAGTGGAGGAGAGTCATGCAGAACCTTTGAGAAGAGTTCTTACCCTAGACATGCACTTATTGCCCTTTCTCATTTTCTTCTCTCTCAGGGTATGTCTAGACCAGGGTGGCCAACCCATGGCTTGCAAGCCGCATGTGGCTCTTCAAAGGAAAAATTGCGACTCCCGCACCCGCCGCTTGGCTCCCGCGGCTGTTCTGCGTTCCCCTGCTCTGACCTTTTTTCCTTGTCTGGTCAGGACGCAGCTTGGGGTAGCAAGAGCTGACGCTGCGACAGACAGAAGCCTGATCGGGCCACACACGGCTCTTAAAGGGGCAGAGGTTGTTTTTTGGGGGGGTTTTTGCTCAACAGCTTTCCGGCCAATACAAGCCTGTTTGGGCCACACGCAGCTGTTAAAGGGGCAGAGTTTTTTGGTTTTTTGGTTTTTTTGCTCACCAACTTCTTTCCCTTGGCTCTTTGCGCTGTATCCACCACTATTTTGGCTCTTTGTCTGTAATGGGTTGGCCAGGGTTGGCCACCCCGGCCTAGACTACAAGCCTCTTTCGAAAGAGATTGTCTAGATAGCCACAAGACTTTTGAAAAAGTGATCCGCTTTTTCGAAAGAGAGCACACAGGCAATCTGGATGCTCTCTTTTGAAAAAGCCTTGTTTGCATTCAAGAATGCCTTTTTTTGAAAGAGCTCTTTCAAAAAAAAGCGTTCTTCCTCGTAAAAGCAGGTTTACCGCTATCGAAAAAACCACCATGTTCTTTCGATTTCATTTTGAAAGAATGTGACAACAGTCTAGACACAGGTGAAGTTTTTTCAAAATAAGGCCACTTTTTAAAAAAAAAACCTGTAGTCTAGACATAGCCTCAGTTTAACTCTGTTGCCTAAACAAATTCTGAGATTGTGCCATTATGATGACTCTCAAAGGATCACTGGAGGAATTCTGGATAGAAAGTTTGGGCAGATAAAGTTTACAGTGTAGTTTTAGCCATGTGGATTCAAGGATACTAGAGCGCCAAAGTGGTTGAGGCCATATCATTTATTGGAATGCTTGATAAAGATCCATTGTCTGCAGCCAAGCCCTAAAATACAACAGTATCTGCTCCAATCTCTGAAATGAGAGACAAACACCTACAGGTTCTTTATCAGGCATTCTTAGAACTTAAATACCCACCTGGGGAAGTAAAGAAACAGATTGACAGAGCCAGACAAGTACCCAGAAGTCACCTACTACAGGACAGGCCCAATAAGATAAACAACAGAACTCCACTGGTTGTCACTTACAGCCCCCAGCTCAAATCTCTCCAGTGCATCATTGACAATCTACAACCAATCCTGGAAAACTCTCTCTCACTCTCACAGACTTTGGGAAACAGGCCAGACCTTGCCTCTGGAGAGCACCCCAACCTTAAGCAAGTACTTACCCACAGCCACACAACACAACACAGAAACATCCAGGAATCTATCCCTGCAACAAACTCCATTACCAACTCTGTCCACATATCTATACAAGTGACACCATTGTAGGACCTAACCACATAAGCCACAACATCAGGGGTTCATCCACAAATATTCAAGCCACACAGAGCTCTTCACGCAGGTGAGCTTGATGCGGTTCAAAAGCTTGTCTCTCTCACCAACAACAGTTGGCCCAATAAAAGGTACCACCTTGTATCTCTATGCAGCTGAAGCTCACAAACAGATTGGGGAAGAGAGCACTTTGTCTTCTAGTGCTTCAGGTCACAGTGGTTATGTTAATAATCTGAAACAGAGCCTTGGGTCGAGTTACAGCATTTCCGGCAGCACCCATTTTCACCTCCCACTCATGCCAGTAAAAAGGAAATGCAGTTAAATGCTTAAAATTACTAAACAAAATAAATTCACCCAAATAGCCTCAAGCAGCCAACAACAATTAGAGGCACTAATGGACAATCTCAGTGAGGGAAACCATAAACCAGAATTAGCCTGACTGACGGTATCCAAGCTGTGTTCTGTCTTTAGTTGCTGAAGAAGGACAACCAGGATGATCTCAAATGCTTTTTCAGGTCATAGGAGAAAAGATTGTCCTGAAAGTACCTTTGACCTTGGCTAACTATTTTTAAGGTGCATATTAATAGTAGGGAAAGGAAGCTGTTTGGCAGCATACTCACTGCTTCTGGATGGGGAGAGAATACTATGACTACTCTTCAGGACACTGCTGGGTACCTTCCTTCCCCTCTCCTCCTGGGAAGAAATGATCTAGCCAGAAGAGGGCACTTACCCAATTCAACATCTAGCTGATTGAGGGATCCCTAGAACACAGATAAAGAAATCAACATCTTGGGTATGTCTATACTACATGGCTCCGTCGACGGAGACATGTAGATTAGTTTACACAAAAAAGGGAAACGAAGCTGCTATTTAAATAATCGCAGCTTCATTTAAATCAAAATGGCCGCCGTGCTGTGCCGATCAGCTGATTGTCGGCACAGCGCGGCAGTCTAGACAGGGATCTGCCAACCCCAGAACTCTTCGTGGGCAGATCCTGTAAGCCTCGTTTCATGAGGCATAAAGGATCTGTCAATGAAGGGTTCTGGGGTCGGCAGATCCCCATCTAGACTGTCGCGCTGTGCTGACAATTAGCTGATCAGCACAGCGCGGCGGCCATTTTGATTTAAATGAAGCTGCAATTATTTAAATAGCAGCTTCATTTCCCTTTGCCGTCCTGCCTAATCTACATGGCTCCGTCGATGGAGCCATGTAGTCTAGACACACCCCTTGAGTTCAGAGGGGATCTGGCTGGGTAGAGAGCCAGAGGTTGTGTGTACAGGATCAGCAGCTGTGAGAGCTAGTTGGGAGAGAGAAGGCCAGGTAACAAAAGGTCTGACTAATGGAACTAAAAGCAAAGAGCGGGGAAGCCATTTGTTGCTGGCAACTGGTCAAAAGTAGTGAGAGCTTCAAGATACCGGGTGTAGCCTGTAAGCAGGAGAAATGGTACAACTGCACATGCAACAGCAGGGGGACAATGCAAACAGGCCCCCTACAAGCCGATGGAAGAGAGAGCTGATGTTGAACTGGAGGATTTACAGGCCAATGTTAATTGCCTCAGATAGAGGGTGAACCGGAAGAGAAATTTCTCATGCATTAGGCTAGAGGAGCATTGTGATTTCCTTGTATCCTTTAAACATAACTGATATAGGAACTAGGGTTGCCAGATGGTTTTCAACAAAAATACCGGACACAATCTACATTACATTTTATTTAGAAAATACCGGACATTTCTATTTTCTCATTTATATTTTCTCAATTTGTTTCCTGAACAGAAAGCTCAAATACTGGACTGACCAGTTAAAAACCGGACACCTGGCAACCCTAATAGGAACTGCTGGACTGATCTGTGGTCTAGATGTGGCAGTAATCGTACCTAGAGTACTTGATTTATTTCTAGCAACTTAGTTCTGTTACTTCCTCTCAACCCATGAATGCTAATGAGAACTCATCAGGGTAGAGCCCTGTATTTGGAACATATCTAGTCCTTGCTGTCCCCTGCTCTGTACACAGAGCATGCTACCAGACATCTAGCAGTGATTGTACTATAGCAGTGCCCTGCAGAGGGTTCAGTGACAATTTTCTCCATTGTGTCATTCAAACTTTTTCTAGGTAGGAGGTGTGCATACCACTGCTTTCTAGGGATAAAATGTCAGGCCTGCCCATGTGTTGTAAGTACGTTACTCTCTAATGGCTGACCCTCAGAGGAAATAAAGCCTAATGCTCCTACAGTGAACAGATTCTCCTTTAGTTTCCTTGGAAACAGTCCCAAATTCCACCTCCACCAATGAACCTGCAATCTATATAGCCTTGTAGATTAGCTGAGTTGACCAATGATGACTCTCTTAACACAGAACAGTTCTGCATGGGAATCTGCCCATTCACTTCATTGAACCAAATAGAATTCCAAACTAACATTTTAAACCAGGCAAGTCACAATATTCATTTATAACTCCCACAAATATTAATAATCACAATTTGTGCTATTCAGAAATGGACAGTACATGAGGTTAGAGAATTGGACTCAGATTAACACATGGGAGAGAGAAAAAACAACAACAAAAAGTGAGAGGCTGATTTTACATTAGCCTTCAATAATAATCTTCCTTTGGATACTATTTGTCAGAATTTACCGCCAAAGTGAAGTGGTTTGTGCAATGTTACTCAGCAAGCCGGCAGCCAAGTTGGGAACAGAACCCAGCTTAGTGCTGTATCCACTAGAACACACTTTTACCTTAAACATTTAAATGAATAACAATCAAAATCAATTAATTGCTTTCTTATAGCCTAATCCTGGCCCTGAGAAATCTGGCTGTTTTCTGAGACCGTTGGAGGATTTAGAGAATAGTAATCTTTACTCCTCAGGATGGAAAACAAAAGCAAAGCTGTTTCTGGGCCACTACTATAATCTCAGGACATGAATATGCTCTCTCTCATGGATGAGGAATGGCTGGTCAATCACATAACCATGGAACACAGGGCTGAGCTGCTTTCTTTCCTAACACTGGGTCTCCCCCAAAGCAGAGCACAGAGCAGAGGTCCACTAGACACAAGGCATAATAAATCTCTGTATATTCTTCTCAGATCCTGAATCCCATTCCATTGTAGTCTGCAAGGAACCTGACACCTTCTGCGTGTCCTTCAGCAAGATAGGAGAGACCCTACTTTGTGCTCCCAGAAGGGGTGGGGCCTCAGGCAGAGGAAGTGGGGATAAAGGCAGATAGCCCTCTGCTCCTCCCCCCAGCCCTTACAGCTGTTCCGGTGGCAATATAAAGGACTCAGGGCTCCAGTCACTGTCACTGCCACTGTCCCTTTGACTTTCTGGGTGCCAGGGCAATTGTCTCTGTTGCCCTCACACACACACACACACACACACAATCGGTGAGCCTTGTTGTCTGGCAACAGCTGAGGTAATACGGGCCCAGACTTCAATAATGGATTAACACTAATGGATTGTAGCATGTCCCAGGACACACCCAACAAATGCAACTAGTTCATTCCTTCAGGCTTGGCTTGGCTTTTTCTAAATTTTATTTTACATGTGTCCATAATTTTAAATTTAATGGTTCAATTAACACAATAATGTGTCTTTTTTGAAGAGTCTACTCTTTTCTTATTGGGGATAATATAAATGTCAGTTATTGTTCAATTCATTTTAGAAGAAGTTCTCAAGTTACAATATTGCAAATAGTCCCCCTCTGCCTTATGAATTAGCACTAAGCATTACTAAACCTGTAAAAGGAACAAAAACTGAATAATGCCCAGAAATATCTTGGGCAACAATCATCATTGTAGAGATTGTAATCTAATAAGCAAATAGAATTCTTGATAACCACACATTGCTGAGCAACCTCACTAAACATGAATATCATGTAATTCAAGAATGACAGTTCTTATATTTTCCTGTTACTTCTTGGTAACATCCATCTACTATTTAGTGATGTACTTTAATCAAGCTACACAATTCCTCCAGCCAGTTTTAACAAAAAGCAGTGTTTTGTAAAGTTGTGATGCCAAGATTAATGCATGAGTTACATTATTTCATATGCTGCAATGTACTTAATTACATGTTGTCAGGGCTGTTCCCCACTCTGGCACTCCAAGTGCAGAGGAGGGCCCCACAAGAGACCTTAAAAAAACCTTGCCTCTATAGGCTTCTGCTTACAAAGACTCCCCAAGATCACAGATTCTCTGGCCAGGGGATATAGGCTGCACCATTAAGTGTAAAAACTCCTTCTTCTGAAACCCAGGAAGAATCACTTGAACTTCTTCCAGAGGAGTACCCCAAGCTCTTTTACCACACGAGAGCTTGAAAAGGAAAAAAGAAAACAAGCTGCAATCTCTGATAGCTGACCTTTCAGTCTAGGCATGCATACACAGGCCTCCTGCTACTTCCCAGGACAAAGAATCAAATCATCGCCTTCAGAAAAGGTAATTTTATTAATAAAACAATAAGATACACTAATAAAGCATATATAGCTAGTAGGTGTTACAGAGCAACTAAGAAAAACACAATTAAAGACACACAGAGAAACATAGTCTCTCTAGGCTGCAGCTTAGATACAATGAATGTGCGAGAGGAGTGCACATGGATTAGGACAGACAAATTAACCAAACAACAAAACAAAGAAAATAATCTGATAGTTACTAATTATACATTTTTCCCTATTACTCATGATCCACTTCAAGGTCCAATCCATGTCCATGCCCAGAATTCCTTGAAGGCATGGTAGTCTTGCCTGGATTTAAAACATCCTGCTTTCCCAGCTCCTGGGCTTAAATTTACACACAGAAAAAATAGCAGGCAGGTATATTTTTATAATTCAGATTGCTGCACTATGTCCCATTGGTTCTTCTGGCTCCCTGACAACACCCCCTACCTATCCGATTTAACCTTTTAGTTGAATGCTGGCCTGCATTCCTCCTATCCACATGTTGATACCTACAGTGAGCGTGGGTGCATTTAATGTATGGTAAGGAAGGCTATGGACAATAGCTTTCAAATATCAGTGTGAGCAATGGCTTTAAATACTTAATTTCCTCATGACCACAGTGAGGTTTGACAGATAGATAGTGTTGTGTCAATATACAGAGTCCCTAGAGCACACAGTGTATGGTTTGAGGAGATAAGAGCAGAGCTGGCATCCCTAGAGTTGATGAAATGTGTAGACTGGGATCCCTCTACATGTTTTCCTCCAGCATCCCTCCATGATCTCCTTTTGAATAATTCATTAGTTTTTATCTTTCTACTGTTTATAGTTCAGATGAACAAATACCACATGACGCTCTAGGGGACTTTACAAACATGTTCTAGTTCTACATGGCTGAAAAACGGGGGAAGAGGAGTGGAGGGGACTGAGGGAGATAAACAGAGGATGGGGAATGAAGAACTTTAAGATGATACACACAATTTATGGCTCTCTCATGGGACGACACACATCTTTAGCAAGCAGGGTTTCAGATTAAAACGAACCAACTAATACATTTTGGAGTATCAATGTTTTGCATTCCAATCCTAGTGGTGTAGTGATCTACTGATGATTGACAGTAGGTAGGCAATACACAGTGGAGAACTGGCTTTAAGTAACAATCATATTCCACAGGACTATACAAAATTCAAGGGGAAGAGCAATTTTAAATTAAACATGAGATTTAGCTAAGTGGGGAGATATTTAGAAGTATAAATGCATAAATAATTGTAAGTGCAGCAGATATCAAGAGAGACAGCACTGAGTGAAATCCGAGCTCCCCAAAGGACAAGATACCCATTGACTTCAGTGGGACCTGAATTTCACCAGGTATGACATTCAGTAAACCTTATACTCAGACAAAAAAATTCCATACACTACAATTGAAGAGTAAATTGTCTGCCAAAATAGTAACCTCGAGATTCAAGTGAACTTGAACTTAAATACTTATTTAACATGGCAAATATAAAGGGGAAATACTGCGCTTCCTTATTCAGGTAGTGTTTCAGGTTAAAAGATGAATTAACACTTTTGTTTAGGAGATTAAGAATTTTTCATTTGTTTCAGGATTTGGAAAAACTTAGAGCCAAATTAAAAATACTAGCCCCTTTATATTCCCCTAATTTAAAAGTGCGAGGATGCAATTTACCTCTCCAAAACTCAGTTACAGTCAGACCTAAGTTTCTTCATTACAGAAACGTAAGTGCCCTACACTCATCCAGTGTCCTTGTGGTGCTGCAACAGTTTGGATGGGGGTCTCACACTTCCAGCCCACCACAGCCAGAGCAGTTGTGCAGTCAGGACTGGGAGCACTGGCAGGCTGAGGGGAGGATGTTTGTTACCATTCCCTAAGCCTTACCCCTTCCTGCCATTTCCCTCCCTCTCTCCCCAAAATGGCACCCTGTCCTTGAGGACATGGCTTTGGGAATCACTGGCGGGGGTACTGGCACTACGCAGCAGACGTGGTCAGGCTCCCCTACATTCCCTGCAGTTGTTGGAATTGAAAGTTTTATTCTTTTTATATTTGTATTTTAGGATTAATAATGTAGCAATGTAAGGTAACATGTTATCACGCTTAATATTTTATTAAACTAAGCCTTTTAGTAATATATATATATATATATTTAAAGTTTAGTAAGTAGAGACAGGATCTCATATTGTGTCTATGTCAATGAGGTTAGAGGAGTGGTGAAGGCCCGAGCCTTCAGTGTGAATTGTTTTAATTACAAAATTTAGTAAGGCAATTTACAATGCTGTTTGATTTTGTTCAATATAAAACTTTGCTGTTCATAACTCTGTGAAAGACTGTTTGTATGAATGAGATACAGTGTGAAGGTTGTTGTGAGAGCCAGATGGTCAAGAGAGGGAGAATGCGGGGTGAAGACAAACTGTAAAAGACAGACTGCGAAGAGACATATCGGCATCAGAGAAACCATTAGCGTGTACCCACGGTCAAGAATTGATCAGATTGGCAGATTGACGGCTCTAACGGTGAAGGCATCCCTAAAAACAACTGATTAACAATCCAGGACAGGATGAGCCTCTTGGAGATGTTTTGGGACATCAACAAGATAACACGCCAGTCACAGGCTGACACAGCGGAATCCGTAGACTTCAACAGAGAAAAGGATTATAAAAGCAGGGTGCTTTGCTATGGACCTTTGGGTTCATCTTGCCACCAACACCAGAGGAGCATCAGATCAATCGACTGACAAAGGCCCTGCTCTCCCTCTGTGATCGATCTAACTGGTCACTAGATTGATACAGACTCTGGACTGGTAACTATAACATCATCTGGTGGGACTCTGTGTGTGTGTGTATGGTGTTTGTGTGTGAATGACTGAAAAGCATATGCAACTGCTGTATTCTCAATAAATGTGGCGTACTGCCTTTTCCCCTATAAAAAAATCTTATGTGCTTCATTTTAGCATAACACAGGACCGATGGGGAAGCAGAGCTCAGTGGAGTGAGCGCACCTGACAAGCGTGTTCCGTTTCCCGGCAGCTTCTGTCACTGTGGGGAGTGAGGGAAGACCCAACCACTGCTGCCGCCCTGCACAAGGCCCCCATGTAATCCACAAAGCTGTATCCTTGGCAATGAGGTGCCATACGGGGAGAGACGGCAGGGCAATGGCAGGAAGGGGAAGGGCTTGGGGAACAGGAATGGCCAGCCTGCCCCCTCCCTGTCTGACTATGATTTCCAGGCCCGATTATGCAACTACTCTGGATGGAGTGGCCCTCAGGCTGGTAGCTGAGACCCCTGATTTGGATGATTTCGATCTCCTGTCAAAACAAGATTCCTCTCTTTCTGTGACAAGCAGCCCAAATAAAATGAAAGATCTTCTCCCCTTCACAAAGTCCTTCACATCTGAGCCGCTGTGTTCTTTCTAGGGTCTGAATCATCTCCCCTTCTGGCTTACAATAGTTCTTTGCCCTTCAAGCATCTCTCCATAACTAAGATGTGCCTGTGAAGAGAGGGTCCTTGGCTATCATTCTACCCCCCTGTTCTGTCCCTGTTTAGAGAAGCAGCCATTTCTACCATCTTGAATGCACTACTCTGCTTCTTAGCTGTGTGGATGCTTTCTGACTCCATCTCAAAACCAAAACCCAGCTTTCTGTTACCCTCACCATGTGTCACTTTTTATAGCTGTCACATGAGCTTTCCTAATCATGTGACCTGTTCAGCTACATGCTCTGTGAAGAAGCTAGACAAAAAGTGAGGCTCCCACTTGAAGGGCTAGTTCAGCCTGTGCCAGGGAAGAGTGAGCTCAAAGAATGTACCAGGCAAGGCTGTGCCCATTTGGAGTGTATATGGAAAAAAATTATGTCTATGCTTTTCTCCAGCTACTTTGCTTGTCAAAAACTTCATTAGGATTTCAGAGTACCACCCATCCCCTTTTGATCAATTATAATACATTTAAGAACAAAAGTAAGAAAACAGGTTCTTGTTTTCTGGCTTATGACCTTAAGAGAAGCTCTAGATGAAATCACTTCCTTGGATTTCAATTCAGTGTACCAACTATTTTCTACGTACAGTATATGTTATTCCCTAAGCAGCTATGTTCAACGCTTGGCATACAGGTTATACATCATTTTACTGTCATTGTTTTAATGGTAGCCTATTCCTCAGTATCTGAGAATGGACCTGTTTGTTGCAGAACTCCTGTCTTATTTAAAATATCTCAAATCAGTTATGTAATATGGCAGTCAGAAATTTCTTGTCATGTATATAGAAACTCAGGGTCAGATTTCTAGTTGGTATTTAAGTGCCTAATTCCCACTGGTTCTGAATCCCTATTAAACATGAATACTTTGTTATACAGATCAGCAGTATTCTAAAAATATTCAGAAATAGTGACCGCTCAGAGTAGAAAGTTTAACAGTGAAAGTGATTCATTCCACAAAGTCCATGTCTGAGCACTCCATTCCCAGCTTCTGATTAGATTTTATTCTAGTGACACAATCTATTTTTATTGTAGCTTTTTAACAAGTTGATTCTATTAAAGACCGATAACTTCAGCATAAAGCAAAACAGGATTTACCAAAACTGCAATGTTATCTCATCCTTGTCATCATGACTGAAGAATTATAAGGAAATAATCTTGCAGTTCTTTCGACTCTGAACCACTATTGACTATAATAAATTGCATTTTTTAATAAGTACAAGGTTCTGCCAAGTTTCTGTTCACTACAAATTTTCTGTAATTTGCTGCATAAGCAGATGTATATATCCCCAATAATTACAGGGTGCAAGAGAGGAAGGAAGCACATTTTATTTACTGGAAAATAGATAAATATTTATGAGATACATAACTTTCATATAAATAGATATACACAGAGAATGGTAAAAGATGCAAGTAGTAAGAGCTGTGATATCACAGAAAAAAATCTTCCTTACAAACAAGGTCACCTGAGGAGTGCTTAACTAGTATTCATGGCAATAAAGTTCAAAGAAAAGAATTCTATAAATGATATTTTCATGGGCATAGGAGAAAGTCACTTTCCTAGAAGACAAGACTATTATTTGATTGGGCTACAAGGTAAGCGTACACAGGCAGAATAATTTCATTCAACACAGTTGCTTATAGGACGTCAGAGTAGTTTCAGGCATGATCCTACACCTCTTGATAGGACTTTTGCCACTGACTGCAGCAAGTGCATGCCTGAGCCCTTACACAAAGTAGCAGATTGTAAGCTTCCATGTACCTTTTATTTCACTGGATATTCTGTAGGCAATAACATACCATTTACTGCTTACACATAAATGCCCAAAGTCCTAAAACAAAACATCCTGGGACATTTTAGCCCACACTTTGCAAATCAGGGGTTTGTTAAGATCTAAGTATTACAACCCAATTTGACAGACTTCCTCTTATTTGTATCTAAATTGGTTAGATTACAGCCCTTTTCTATTGGTTATCCATCATCCTATAAAAGTCAGTAATGGCCTACTTTAAACTTTGAACTGTGCACTCTCTCTGTGCAAACCACACAGGCAATTAATGGAAAGCGCTTCCTCCTGTCCCTCCAGGCCATGGAGCTCATACAGCAATTCAGAAAAACTCTCAAAGAGGTAACACATCCTGAACCTATAGAAGTGACAATTAGTGAGGCTTATACCCCTCCGTCCCTCGTACTACCTGCTTTATCCATATGGCTCAAGGGACATATGTATTTCTGCAGAAGGGAAGGTGGCGAAGCAGAAAGGAAGGAATATTCTACGTAGTCATTTTTCCCCTCTCCACAGATCATATTGAGGGCAGATATGATGGCATACAGACAATCAATGTTTTCTGGGTTCAAGAAAGGCTCAGCATTGTGGATAATTTGGCTAAGATCCTAAGCCATAAAAAATGCTAGAGACACATGATCCTTAGACATTTATCTTGCTTTCTAGTGAACACATTCTTGTCATTCAAATGCCCCATTAAGTCCTTACCTTCCAAGGAAACAGAAGAAATTCAGATTTACTAACATGAATGTTTGTGTAAACAGCATGTTCAAATTGCATACACAAGTATTTACAGAAATAAAATTTTAAAATTCACACACTGAAATTTGTAATATAAGTGCTTCCATGCTCTTTCAGCCAGGAAAACACTGCTAAGCACCCTGATTAGAAACATGAATTATTGAATACTTGCAAACTTATGAGCAACCCATCCAGAGTAATGTCTGTGCCTTCCTCCTTATCCTTACTATAGTGAGTTATAGCAAATTATTATTGAACATCCTGTCTCAGCCAAAGACGACCTTTATTGCATGTCCCTGCATTGTGCTCCTTTTCATTTTAAATACATTTTTTCCCTGTTTTCTTACAATATGGGCAATGTTTTCCTCCTGTTTGCATCTTCTGAGTTGGCAAGGTGCCCTTCATCTTTTTTCAGATCAATGTGTTTATTTTTTGTGTCTCAATGTGATGCCAGACAGGCACCTTTCTGTCTTTACCCCAGTTTCACAAAAAGTGTACAAGCTGCATCATCCTTTAAAGGATTGCAAACCTACTCCACTACAATGCGGTCAATGATTTTCTCTCCACATTTTCCCTCTCTCTCTTCCCTTTTCTGCAATTTATACCTATGGGGGAATTATGACCCACTGTGCATGCACAGAAGTCACATCCCTGGCAGATTTCTTTGTTTCCCCACCAAAACATGATTGACAGGGAAACAAAGGGAAATTGCAAGAGCAGTCACATGCCCCTGCCCAGCAGCTCTGGGGCTTCAAATCATGTTTGCCAAGCAGCCTTCACAGAAGCAAATTACTGCAGCAGTAGGAGGTACGAGGCCGGGATGTCCCAGCTGGTGGCTTCTACCCTGCACCAGGTTCAGCTGCTAGTCCTGGCTGAGTTGAGTTGAGCAGGGCAAGGTGTACACGTCCACTGCAATGAGTGGTCAGGGCTAAGTCAAAAACCTCCCTTGGTACAGGAAGCACCACACCCCTCTCCCTGCTTCCTGTCCCCATCGCTCCTCAGCCACAGCGAAAGAGATCATTTTACAGAAAACTATTCCCCCGTCTCACCAACCAATCCCAATGCCTTTGAACTCCCGCCTACCCAAATCTCCTCTCTGAGCCTCCTCACACATGCAGAACACCCATGTCACTAAGCCTCGCCACATGCAAATGGGTCCTCAACTCTGCACCCAGACCATTCTCCAATGAGCTCCTTGAACTCAAACCACCACCCTGAGAAGACCCACCCACTGTGCATCTGGATGGCCCCCTCATTCAGATGTCTATGCCACTGAGTTCCATCCAGCTGCTCCTGGATCTCCACTCCTCCAACCCCTACTCCCCTCAGAGCCAGACTTCTGCCACCAAGCCCTGCAGACTAAGACACCTCCTCTCATGCTGAGTCCTGGTCACCTTCATCTGGACTTCCCCTGCAGAATTCTATTGCCACTGCACCTGGAATGGTCCCCCAACCCTGTGTATCCCTTGTACCTTCATTTTTGCCCCCCTCAGCACAGTCATTGCAGACCTCAGCAAGAATCAAGGACAAGCTGAGTCAATATGTTCATAAAAATCTGACTGTGTAAGTACCTTTTTTTTTTCAAGAGGCAATTGCATGGGTTCCCTTGGGGTGATACCATCTAGTGATAGTTTAATAAGTACCACTCTATATCTTAATTCAAGGTTCAGTGAACAATTTACAACCTTTATTGCAATTATATCATAGGTAATTCAGGTGTTTAACCATCTAACCTCATCTGGGTTGAGAAACATTAAAACTCTGGTGTTAAAAGTATTCCTTTCAGGAGTTAATTAATCCTGTGCTAAATCTGAGACTTCAACTCAACAACAATTCAGAAAGTAAGTCAACAGGAAGACACGTATAATTTCTGTTATAGCTTATTCCAACACAATTCTCTAATTGTTAATTGGTTCTTTCTGGACAGTGTAGATAATTAGGTTATATTTCCTCTTTCATTTCATAATATCTCCACTTGTGTACACTGTGCCTGGGAGAACAGGCTGAGGGAAAAGTAACATCGTGTAGTAATTAAAGAAAATAGCTATGCAGAGTTGTGAACCACATCAAGAACATTAACATGTACTCAGTGAAAGGTTTCCAGGCAAAATCTAGCTAATGACTATTTGAAGAGATTTGCCTAGAGTCAGACTATTACTTACAAAAGGGGCAAACTAAAGGACCCAATGATAAACTGACAGTTCAATACCCAAACTGTACAGAACAATGAAATGCAGGAGGCAGTGTTGCCCAAAGGGTAGTGCTCTAAATTGGAACTCAGGAGACCTTGATTCTGTTGCCAGCTCTACAACTGGCCTTGTAGAGTTATCATGTCATGTCCTTATCCCCATTTTACAGCTGGAGAAACTGAGGGACAATGATACCAATTGCCTTTGTAAAACAGAGATCTACTGGTGAAAAGTACTAGCTATAAAAGAGTGAGATATATTATCCAAGTTCTTGTTGAACCTTTTGGACCTCCAAAAATGAACTAGCAGTCTTGTCAGAACTGAGATTTTGATTTCCAGTGTTTTTTTGTAGCAGGAAGTATGATAAGTGAAACAGTACCAATCTTGGCAAGGACAAAGAACTGTGAGAAAAATGTTTGGTTTGAGTTTGAGAAAACTATTTAAACGTTAACAATGTCCAGTGTGCAATAAAAACCCAGCAAGGGGACCTTTTACAGCACTTGCTCCCATTCACTGATTCAGTGAATTTGTTTGAAATATTTGATAGGGGTATGCAGGGGTGCCATTCAGTTAGGGCAGGGATCTCTAGGCCCCTCAAAGTTTGAATCTCTGAATTTCATATATGAAGTCTGCTTAAAGCACATGCCGTACACCTCACCCCACAAGCTCTTCACTGCAACAGAGCTTGTACTACTGCACTTCTAGCTTTGCCTTTGAGGTAGAAAGCTTGTTTATAAACAGAGGAGGGCAGAGTGATTAAATAACAATAGGCTTGTCATTCAAGTAACTGAAGGATTGTAATAAATGGTCATGAAAACGTAGCCAAGTGCTCCACTTAAAAGATAGGAAACAAAGAATAGGAATAAATTATGAGAATAGAGAGAATTGAATAGTGGTATGCTCTAGGGTGGTTCTTCAGAAATGACCTGGAAATGGGGTAAACAGTGAGGAGGGAAAATTTGCATATGATACAAAAAAAATTACTCAAAATTGTTAAGTCCAAAATTCACTGCAAGATATTACAAAGAGATCTCATAAAACTGGATGATTGGGAAACATGATGGCAGACAGAATTCAGTGTTGCTAAATCAAAGTAACAGACATAGCAAAATATAACCCCAAATATTCATACAAAATAATGTGGTCTAAATTAGCGAACACCACTAAAGAAAGAGATCTTGGAGCCACTGTGGATAGTTCCCTGAAAATATCTGCTCAAAGTGTAGTGACAATCAAAAAGGCTTCAGATTATTGGGAATCATTTGGAAAGGAAGAGATAAGACAGAAAATAACCATATTGCTCTTATATACATTCATGGTATACCCAAATCTTGAATATGGCATGAACAACTGGTTGCCCCATGTAAAAAAAAATAGTGGATTTGAAAAAGATATAGAGAGGGGCAAGAAAAATGATTAGGAGTAACCAGAATCTGAAATGGCTCCCCTGATGAAAGAGAGAACTAATGATCTCTAACTGTCCTTAACGGGAAGACATGCATTTTAGGTTCACATCCAATAAATCTCACTCTTTTTGATAGAAACAATGAAATAATAAACTGGTCCTATAGAAAGTGAAATATATGATTAAGGCAATAACTCCCATAGCAAAATGGTTTGCCAGTTGCATTCCATACATTGTCTCTCTCAAATCTGGGCATTGGGTGCTGACTTGGAAAATTAATTCTCGGGTTAAATTCTCACACTCTTTCCCTTCCCCATTCCCCAGCTCTAAGGAGCATTTCATCCACAAATGGTAGCATTTACTTCAATAGGACTGTTGGTAGAGTACAATACTGTTGAACATTAGTTAAGTGTATCAAACTCTAGCCCTTCTCAAGCATCACAAACATAGTTTGGATAGAAGAATGAATGAATTCTGTATTAATTGGACAGCATGCAAAAAATGAAGGCCATCCTTAATCTCAGTATGTATGATCTAGATAACATAGAAAGTGCTTCAGCTTCAAGAATTATACCTAGAGCCCTGCAAATCCATGGATATCCACATCTGTGTCTATCTGCAGCTTATTATTGTGGATATGGATGTGGATACAGATACAACGTATCTAGAGCCCTGCAAAATTGTGGATACTTGCTTTATATCTGCGGGTATCCACGGCTCATTTTTGAGGATACAGATACAAATTTTGTATCTGTGCAGGGCTCTAATTTTACCACTTATCTATAAGCTCTTTCCACAGAGCTGTCAATGAGTATTTTATACAAATAGTAAAATATATTCCATGATGGTGATTGGGACCAGAGTTGGACCTAGAAAGTTAATAATTAAAGACTTAAATATTGGTTTGTCCAAACAAACAACTCTTTTCCATTGCTTTGATGTACAAAGTTATACCATAAGGCAAGGCTTAGCAGCATAATGAAATTGGTATATAGCATGGCACTTCTGAGCAACACATTTCTTAGTGGGAATTACTAATAATAATAATTTTGAGACAACAGGATAATTTAATATGGCTAAGAAGAAGTGTCTTAATTAACTAGTAAGTGTTTTTAATATAGTCCATCAGGAATTGCAGTTCCAGATTTTACATGGATTTCTTTATGTATAGTTGTTAAAACTAGCTATAAGCTCTCTCTCCGGAACTGAAATGGACCTGTAGTCTCAAAAACATATTGGAAAAATATTGAGGAATTAATATTTTACGTGCTGAAGCCAACGCATGTTGGCTTCAGTCATGTTTGGACTGAGCTCTAAATGGATATCTACCTTTACAAAAACATTATTTACATGTGTTTAGCATTTGAGTAGCAAGCAAGCATATTAGAGTGTCATTTTAGTATTTAAAAGTGTGTCACAATAAAATTAGTCAGATATTTGTGTAATTGTGTTAAGCGTTGTTTGTCTATTCACTACCATTTCATTGATCAACATTTTTAAGAGCCCTTAGGATATTCATTGACTTTCAACAAAACAATAAATAGCTTCAGAAAGGTATTAACTTAGATGAATATATAACCCCTCCTGTTGGCTAGTCCAGTGTGAGATTATTCAGCATAGGGGAAGCCTTGTGACTTCTTACACCACTGTGGTAGGCTAGGCCTGAGGCTGCTTGGGGTGCTCTGCGTTTATGTGTGTGCGTGTGTGCGCGTGCGCGTGCGCGCACCTCAGACCAGACCCACTCAGACAAACCACCAGGAACAGGCTTTATTCTGTAAAAAAAATATAGAACAGGAAAACAGTTCAGCAGCCCCTCCTCTCAGCATGCAGCCTGTGTCTAGCACCGTCCTTGCTGAGACTCTGATGGGGGTAGAGGGCACATCCTGGCAGGAACCAGGAAGTTCTCCCAACATGCCGCAGTTTGTAGACCACAACTTGTAGTTCCCAGGGCTGCTGCTGAAACATACTGGACCTTGGGCTACAAATAAATGGGCCAAAACATTAACATAACTGAGTCACTGCCCCATATTAGACAGTAACATAAGGTTTGCAATTTGGTATACAGAGACTTCAGCCTGCTTCGTACCAAGGTGCACACACACTAGTAAGTTTTATTTTTAAGTTTTTTCAGTTAGAGACTAACACGGCTACCCCTCTAACACTATTAAAAGCTATTTTATCTTTTTATCAGAGAAGGCTTTCATTTTAACAATCTCCCTTGTTCTCTTTCCCTTTAGCTAGAGAAAATTTTTAAAGAAAGAAAAAACAAAACCATGTTTGAGAGTCTCTTAGCTCTTAACTTCTCTCTTCCTCAAACGAGTTGACAAGGCCCAGAAATGTTGTTACTGCTGTTGTTTAAGTCCAATTCCCTTTCATTCAGATCGTGTTTGGGATTCAGCTGGAGCAAATAGAGGTGGTAATATCATCTGGGTCCATCTCGCTCATCCTCTCTGATAGAGACATCTCTCAGGATCAGAATGAAGGCATCCCAGGAGATAATGGGGGTAGCAACCATGATGTGAACAATTTATACTGGTAGCCATTTCCCCCACTATTTGGTCTATTAATTAATTCTTGTTTCCAACACACCAAAATTTTGGCTCACTGCTTTATTTTAGCTCACAATTTTTCTTATTTACCATGCATGCTCTTAACAGTCCTTGAGGTATTTCAGTTGTCCTTTTTGTTTAAACGAATTCAGTCTGTTTTCCTTATGTATCTTTTCCCATCAGTGTTTATTATAGGCTATTGGATCTTCGTACAAATGTTCATGTACATCTTACAGTCGAGCTCACAATAACTACAATACTATTTAGGCACTTAAAGATACAGATACGGGCCTAGTAGGATTTTAAAAAGGTATCTGCATCTTTAGGTCCCTAAATACCTTTACAAATCTAACACTAGTCATCTAGAACACAACATCATTAACAAACACTACTCAGTATTTTGGAACTCTTTTGAGGGAAAAGCATTTGGGTCATGTCTTGGTAGACACTGTGGGAAATCCTGATAGAGAAAGAGAGAGGCAAGAACAGGAGATCTACAGGTACATAAACAAGAGGAAATTTCAAAACCAAAAACTGTTTTGTATTTGTATTGGTATGATTGTATGTACACAGTTTAGAAATCGTTTTTGAAAGTTTATCCCTAGATGTTGAAAATAGCTATGCTAAGGTTTGAATACAATTCAGATTGTGCAGATGTGTTCTTGAACTTTCTGAAGTTCACTTGTCAAAAGAATTAACTAAGAAAGCAGTTAAATAATAACTCCTATTCTTGTCCAACACCCCATCAAGCCTAGGTCAGGCATACAGCATGTGACTCTTATTTAAAATGTTTAACAAAGTGGAATACCATATTCTATGAATACTAAAATATACTGGGCTCACAATACCAAACAAAGGCAAGAGGCCACTCTTTGAACTGATCAGTTTTCTTGTTGAGAACTTTAACAGAATTTACCAGAAATATTGGCAATTAGGCCTAGGAAGTATTTTAGTTCTCATGGATCCGAAGGCTCTATTTTGTTATCTTTACTACTGTAAGCTAAGAATTATTATAGAATACTGGGGAAGATTCTTTGGTACCCCATCTGCCATCCAAAATGCCAAGTCAGAAAACTGCAGCTTTAGGAACTTACAGGTATTGCAGCAATTCCCGTGGACATGATTCGATATGGTTTATTTTGACTTCTTTGCAACATAAAAAAACCCAACAGACAAGGTCAGGGTTGTTTTGTTCATTTAAATACTATTTTACAACACTTAGTGAATTTTTTCTGAATAAATATTATTTACAATTTTCATATATACCAATCACTTTCTAGCCCCTTCAAGGTTCAGTTTAATTTTCATTTTAGCCCCTAAATTCAACCTCAATACCCCTCCCACCAATAACTCATTACAGGAAAAGCTTTTCTAGTTACTCAGGTTATCCTAGTTTGTCTGTCTATAAAAGCTGAAAGGAATTGGTGAAATGTTCCCGTATGTCAACATAGAGGTATCATATTTTAAAGCCGAGACATTGAAAGTAGGCCCAGATTGAGCCTTTCCCATCCAGCTTTGAGAAATTTGAAAACCTCAAGTTAATATAGTCTAACAAAAGCTGCTCACCTCTTCGGAAAGTTAGAAAACAAATGGGAGTTGAATTGGTCACCTCACAGCTCTGTGTCCAAAAGTTCATGGCTTTTATTATCAAGGTCTGCAATTTATCATATCACCTCCAAATATGTTATTTATATTATGCATGTATACAAAGGCACATTAAAAGAGGCAGTTGTGACTTGCAGCAAATACATTTAATGATAAAAAGAGTATGACTTCTGTAAACTCAGCATTATATTCCCATTTTCAGATGTTAATGAGGTGGAAAATTAAAAGTGATAACATTATGTGTAAATTTCTGTTTCCAGCCACTAAAGTCTCTTAGTTTACTAGTCTGCTTCCAAGAGTCTCCTGGTGAGAATTTATCATGATCCTGATTTAACTGCTTTAAGAGGCATACAATTATCAGATATTTTCCCCTTGCTTGGGTCTCTGCTTGACCTTGTTTTGCTCATCTGTGAAGATTCAAGGGATTATTTTATTGTGTTAGAATAATTTCCATGGTGAGATATGGTGTGGGGTGGGAAAGAGAACAACAGGGGGTGAAGCTGATACCATTGTTGTGATACTCTATGCTAGTTGTCCTAGGTGCATAGATACAAAATAAATCTAAGACCAACTAGAGCATAGAATTTGTGGGTGGTCTTTTCTATCTACTAAATATTTGAAACAGGTCTTGGGATGAAAAAAAATCAGGAAGCAGCAGCATGTATATTTACATCATCTGCAATTGCATATTTAGGCCCTGATCTTAAAAGGATTTCAGAGAGGCAGATCACAACTCAGGGCAATGAGATTTGAGACTATAGCACCCCCCTCTGAGAGTCGTTTGCAGAATGTAACATAAGCAGCTGAATAATAAATACTGACATAATTAACTAGCTGGTTAGTATGTCAATGAATGTACCTTTTTCTTCATTTGTTGGCAGTTGTCCTGACTTAAAACAATTGAATTATATGAAAACAATCCATTGCCCTGATCCAAAGCACACTTGAGTTAAACTGAATGATTCCCATTGACTTCAGTGGACTTCAAAGGTTGATCAATACAGTGATGTGGTTTCAAGTCTAAAACACTAAATCTTCCAACAGAAATGAATCAATTAGAGGAAAAGATTTGCATTGCTATACAATGTGCTATTATTGCATTCATTATAACAGAAGACAAAACTGTTGACAATTCTAATTTAAAAAAAAATTAAGATATGTCAGAACTAAACACTCTCCCACCCAAAATAATATTTTACAGAACTAAAAAATTTGACACCTTTAAGCCAGTGATATGACATGCAAGTCAACATATCCATCTTCTTTTTCTTCCAATAATTTTTTTCCATTCCTACCATTAATAAGTTAATATCTTCAACTAGATGTTACTCATTTGATATACTTTGTATAATGAAATTGTGATCTTGATACAATAATTTTATAAGGTACTAGTGTAAAATTTTGGTTGAGGGCCAGAATGTCATATCCTTATCCATTTCAAACAGTTAATTTACTCCACAAATCCCATTTGTTTCAGTAAAACCACTAATAGAATTAGTCCCTTACATTAGTACATTAGTTAATGGGTGACAAAAAAAAAGAACTTTGGGTTTTTATATTGTCACTCATCTAAAAATCAATAGCAATGGCAAAGTCCCTGTCACTTCTTTTCACAGTAAAAGTCTACTTGGGGTGAGATTTTCTATTTGCTGTTTGTTTGTTAGTAGGGGTTTAGGGATACAGAGCATTTAATATTGACAGTGACATTCTAATGAAAATAATGGCCTAGAAATCAGAGCTACGCAGATACAAATACACACTTTTATGTGCTTTTTTATTTCTAGAACTCTAAAAAATAAGGCTTCTAATGGAAACCTTTGCAGAATTATGTTCTTGCAGAACATTGGACTGGTAGATGCCCTATTATGTGCTTTGACTCTAGAAAGAACAGCATCACCGCATTTTTAATACTTCCTTCTCAAAAGGAAGAACTTCGGATTTTTGACAATTATTCCTTTAAAAATTGTAAGACAAAACCTACGTTATTTGCTATTTAAAGAGGCCACAAGCACTACTAGCAACCATTCATATATAGCGACTGCATTATATAGAGACTTCTCTTACCTACCCTTTGGGATTCTTTTCTTGATTTTGTTCCTGGTGCTTTACTTTGGGTTCTCTTTCATACATTGCTAAATGATTATTTTGGCTAAATATTGACTTATCACAGCAAAAGCATTTCTTTCCCCTATCCCCAATTTCAATTCCAGGTGATCTTTTAGTCTGACTTCCTGCATAATATATGCAGGAATTTCTAGATGAAAATCTATGGCAACAAGTCCAAATGTATTAGGCTCGATTGTGCACAAAGCACAGCAGTGCGCAGAGAGATGGGAAGAGGGTTTAAGAGACCTGTGCAAATCTTTCACAGAGAATATGAATCTATTAAGCGACGGGGCCTGGCAATAATGTTCCAGTTACCACTGTTCAGACCCCTCAGTAATTAGTCTGCAGATTAGGATATATGTCCAGTAGCCCCAGGTCAGCCACTGAATACAGTCCACTCCCATAAGAAAGTAATGATAGTGGCAGGTGATGGTGGAAACATACATTGCAAAGTATTCCCCACAGCAGCATGTCACACAAAAAGTTTTCTCAGATGATCCTCTTTATTCAACAGCACTTTTGTGGCAGGGCATGCATGGGAAGAAGTACAAGCTCTCCCTCACTCTGTGCCAGCCAGGATAAGTGTTCCTGCTTATCTGCTGAAGGAACAATGCCTTCCTGTTCATTGTATGCTTTGCAATTATATTTAATCCGTTACAGCAAATGTTTCTTCTTCCTCTTATTTGTTGTTACTTTATAGATTTGAAAAGAAAATAACTCTTTGAAAAATAATTACCTGTCAACTATACTCTTCTTCACTTTCAATTCCCCTCTCTAGTTCTAGGGCAATACAGGAATACAAAGACATGCTGAACCGAATCATTAAGAAATACTCTCCAAATGGGGGTGCAGGAAAAGATGGAAGAATAGTGCAGACAATTAGTACATCTACCAACATATTGTCTGTCCCTTTGATAAGATAAAAACAAAGTTAATGATCCAACCCTACACTTTCAAGCCAATTTTTTAAAACTCCTCACGGCTGTTAACTCACTCCATGCAACTCATTATTAATGTATGAGATTTCATATTTGCTGTTCTCTGTAGTGACCAAGACCTGGTCCAATGCCCATGGAAGTCAGTGGGAGTATTCCCATTGACTTTTTTGGGATCTGGCTCAGGGCCCTATCACGTGTCCTTTTTTCCCTCCTTCTGCAAATTTTGTACTCCTGATCATACACTGAGTAAACAAGCAGTGGCATTGGAACAATTTTTAGGATGGGGATATTGAGTTGTGCTCCTCACCCTCACATTTGTTTCTCACTCCACCACAGCTGTGGCAGCTGATGGTCAGGGTTTTGGAGCCTGCAGCGGAGATCCCAGGCCTGCTGGCCAGGACCCAAGGGCTGACAGCAGATCCCAACCAGGATCCCCAGAGGCAACAAGGCCAGAGGCTTGGACCTCCTGGAGCTGGCAACCAAGACTCCAGGCAGCAGCAGGGCCCAGGGTATGTGCAGGTGGCTGGGCCCCAACATGAGGTGCTGTAGTACTCCTTCACCTGTATTTCCAACACCATTGTAAATGGGTCTTGCATAAAGTGCGGGAGACGTGAGGCAAAAAGGGGATAGCATTGGAATGGACAGTCTTCCCATCATTCTGCAGCAGGAGAGAAGTCACCTGTTCTAACCTCGCTGTACTTCCTTTATGCAAATGCATCCAAATCTCCAGTCCCAGCCCGCTCCTCCTTCTCTCACTCATAGGTCACTGTGGAACACAATTCCAAGTCAAACAGGATGAAGTCTGAAATCCCTCTGCACATGCACTTCATGTCCTAGCTTCAACACATCAGAATTATACCACCTCTGTTGCATTTGGGCCCATCTGTTTCTGGGATGTAAGAATACGTGCATAATTCTTACATCATGTCTTGGATATGCAATCCCTTTCCTTTTAATTGACTGATTTGATTGCTTTAAAATACACATGGTAGGTCCAGATGTTCTAATGCACTTCAATATTTGTCAGCCTAGGAGTTGGAGCATGAGCACAGCAGAGAAGTGGTTAAGTTAGATCCAAAAATATGACTTCATCTATTGTGTGTACTGTAGCTAAAATTTAACACAATTCTAAAAAGACAAAAAAGTGACATTTTTCATTGACATCGTATACCTTCCAGAAGCCCTGCAGACACAATATGACTTTAATGGCACAGTTGCTATTTTTTCCTTCGCAGCAATCATGATCTCAGTGGAAGTGACACTAAGAGATGCTGCCACTGAAATCGTACCTCTGGAGACAGAGATTTAATGGAACCAATTCAATTTACCTTCGACACAATGAAAACACTATTAAAATTAACTAAAAAGAGTATTCATAAGAGTAGCTGCTTTTCAAATGTAAAATTCTAAGAGTTTTTTTCCTTAAAATAAGCAAAAAAATCACTGGTGCACTCTCACAAATTTTGCTCAATTGAGTTATGAACGAACAGGACTGACTAACTGAATACACATATTCATGGGAGATAAATCTTTGCTTTACTCAAGAGAGGCAGGGTACACAACTTGATTCAAAACCTAGGGAGCTGACAGGATTGCCAGACTCCTGGACAATGTGGAGGGCTTGGCTCTGCATTCCCAGAAGGGCCAAAGGGATGGAACTGGGACAGCCAGACCCCTGCAGCACCCGGATGGCACATGACCTCTCTCCCCAATTTCCAGCCCTCAGAGCCGTCCAGAGTGTGTGCTAATTTGAAAGGGCCTGGGGCTCCAGCCAGCACCTCTGCCACAGTAGGTTGGCAGCTAGGAACACCAGGCCCTTTAGAATCTCTCTAAAGCAATTTCTCCCTTTGCTTCTCTTCCCTCCCCCACCAGCGGGCCTGTTCAGAACCCAGTCTTTCCGACTGTGACCACAGCAACCAAAGTTTATTTCATAATCACTATTTATGCTGTGGCCAAATGGGAGAATTAAAAAACTTGTAAAAATATTCATATGTCCTTAGCCCTCATCATGCTCTTTGTAACCTGACTGAAATGTGTGTGGTTTTTTTCCTCAACTAAAAAGTGTTATGTACATGACAGGAAGACTACTTGGAACAGGTGAAATAACAAAAATGAAGAGCTAGTATGTGAAATAAAGCTACTATAATTCCCTTCAAAATGCAAATTTATCCAGTATGGCAGTGATGGCTGGTTCAAAACTAAAAAGCTGCATATTCATAAATAGTTCTTGCTGCTATGCTAAAGAAGAGCAAACACAGAAGATAAAATCCTAGTCCTACTGAAGTCATTTACCATCAATTCCAGTGAGGTTGGCATTTCACCCAAAGGAACATGTTTTGTTTTCCTTCAGTTTGCAGCATCTTTTCTAGTAGTTTATAACACAAATACAGGGAAAACTCTCTACCAGGTGCAGTCAGCAGCAAAAAATGCCAGGTACAATTTTCCTGGGCATTCCTTAAAAGCTGAACACACACTGGTTTAAGCCTCCATCCAGAAAGCTGGGAATCTTTATTCACTACCCTGAGTGCCCCTTATGGGCATTCTCCACTTGCAAGTGCTACATTCAGGAGCTAAAATAAATACATGTACTGTATTGGAGTGGGGGAGGGGAGTAGAAAGGGAAGGCTGGGACAGAAGAATTAGTTGCTGGTTTTTCCAAATTCAGTTGCATTCTGTAAAGTAATAGCCGAGTTAGTCTGTTACAGAAAACAACAACAAATGGTCTGGCAGCACTTTATAGATTAACAAAACATGTAGATGGTATCATGAGCTTTCGTGGGCACAGCCCACTTCTTCAGATGACCAGTCATCTGAAAAAGTGGGCTGTGCCCACGAAAGCTCATGATACCATCTACATGTTTTGTTAATCTATAAAGTGCTGCCAGACCATTTGTTGTTGTTTTCTGTAAGATAAGACTTCCACTACCCAGGATGACTTATCAGATACTCATAATAACTGAAGGACTGAGGTTGTGATTACTGTTGTGTCCTGGCCACTTCCATCCTCCCTGCTCACAGGTTGCTGCTCTGGGTTGGGGGAGTCCAAGGATTCTAACAGATCCAGGGGAAGTGATGTCAGCTTCAACTGCTAGGTATGGCGGCCCACTGCACCCCTCCCATCTCCTCCCAGACAATCCATAGTGCCACTCAGACTGCGTCACACAAGGCTCTGGTAGCAATTTAAAGGGCCCTGGGTTTTGGTCGCTGCCACAGTAGCAGCAGTGGCCAGGAATCCCAGGTCCTTTTTATTTGCTGGGCCCCAGGGCAACTGCCCCTTTTGCCCCCCCACCTTAGGCAGCCCTGCCCACATGCAGTTCTCAAGCAGTTCTGGGCCCTCTTCTACTTTACTAACAGCTGACAGTACTGAGCTCTTTTCCAGGCTTCAGGCCACAGGGCACCCAGCAGTTGCTGCCATTCTGTTAATTCTAGTGGCAAAGGCTGATGACCAGAGTTATGGTCTGGGCACCTTTCTCATCACTGGGAGGTAATATGCACATGTTATGCTGTGAAGAAAATAAAATGAAATGAACACTTAAGTAGGGAAAGGGGAAAAAATAAAGAAAATCTTCATGTACGTAACTCTTTGATGGCCCTAGTTTGCAGCTCAGAGTGGGGAGGCGCCTGATGCTACATGTCCCTTTTGAGGCCAGAGATAGATTGTTAGTGCTCTGGTGACACAAACTGTGTGTCCAATTCCATTTATTTAGTGCCACATCTTACTTACATCAATGACTAGTGCAGTCAATGGACATTAGAGCAGCCTTCTCAATACCTGGAAAGGCTCCAAGGAGCAGTTCCTGCAGCCAGGATAGCTGGAGATAACAGAGGTGCCATTGGCATGCCCACTCTTCCTTGGCTACGCTCCCCTGGTGTTGGCTCAATGCAATCCAAGGATTCCCATTTCACAAGGGAAGTCTCAGGAGACTGATCAAACCACCTCTCCAAAGCAATGAGTTTTGCAATCTAGAAAATGTTTTTTTTTATTTTGCTGGATGTAAATATCAGAGCAGCTTTAAATAAGATTCAGGACTACATTCTCAAAGAGGCTTTTAACTGCTTTCGAAAATTTCACCTTCAGTTTTTCCCAGTACATGGTTTTGCCCCTGGGAAAATTTCACTTTGCTTGCACAAATTTCATTTTAGCATATATATTTGTTGTATATTATGTACCTGATTTTTCCTGGTTAAAGAGAATAGAACCTTTTCTTTGCCATCAAATCTCAGTCTTTTTCAAGCCCCCTTATAGACACTCGAATGTTAGCTGAAGTCACATTTAACAGCAACAAGATGACTTACACAGTAGAAAAATGGTTCATATAACCAATCACTAAGAAGATCAACGTTTATTAAAATGAGGGTTCCACTGTAGTAAGCTGTGCAATCAGATGTTTGAATTCCATAGATAATCTGCTTTATGTTCTCTGCTACAGAGCCCTGGTAACTGGGTAGTTAAGTTTATGAAGGTTCTTTGTGTAGCAACTGGAGAAAGCACACTGAAAAAAAATATGTTTTCTAACTAGCAAAGCACCAAAGAGAACAAAGACAGGAGACCATCTGTGCACCCTTTTTGTTCTCTCTCTCTCCAGATTCCTTTAAAAAGGTTTTATAGGTTATTATCAAGGATCCTTGAAAATGTTCTTAATGGTACTAATTAAGTTATTGTTGGCAAAAAGAGAAAGCTCTCAAAAAGAATTTTATTTCGGAATATAACTTTCAAATAGCATGTTTGCTATTTTAATCTAGTTATTGTTTTGCATTAAAGAATACGTGTGATTACTGTTCTTTTTAAATAAACATCCACCCTACAAATTGTATGGAGAAAAACCATGTAGTTAGACATGGATTAAAACAAAATCTAAACTCTCTATGCCTTGTTTTTCCAAAGCTCAATCAAAACTTTCACCTGGAACCAAATTTTGCAGAGTGCTTCTGTTTCTGCAAAAGGTTAAAACCATGGATCTGAACAGATCCAGATGTTCAGTATTGGACAAGGAGGTCTATAACCAAGTTTAACCCAAAATTTCAAGTTTCTTTCTACTTACTCAGCATTATTAGTCCCTTTGTAAGCTGAATGCCAGGCTCGGACCAGCTACTAGAGGCTACACATGCTACCTTATTGGAGCAACGCACATTGATTTGCAGAGGTTAACACATCAACAGCCCAACTGCACTTGTAGCAGGAGACTCACCTGCTGTTGAAGTACATTTCCTAAGTACTTCACACTGTTGCCTTGTCTCATTCGTGTACTGCTCCACACCACTTCATATTTAGGAGTCTCCTTTTAGCGGAAAAATGAAATCCTGTTGCTTCATTGTTGCCACACATTCTGAAACAAAAGCCAGAGAGAAAACAAGACTGAACCATGTCTTCTGGCCCCAACAATCTAAAATTCCCAGTGCCATCTTCTAGTATTTTACCTTCCCTACACTTCCACTCCCACTGGCACCTATTCCATCCTACTGGCATGGAGGCAGAATACTATGAACTGAGAGATACCATCTGCTTTAGAACTCTAGATCATCCTTCTGATAAACAAATCATGAAAGGCAAATAATGGGGGACATTTTTAAAGGCTCACAGAATGGGGGTTTGCACACACAAACTGAGTTCAGGTTGAACCTCCCAAATTGGGGAACTTCTGCTTCTGCAACAGCCGTGGTCTGGCAGGGCCACAGATGTTGCTGGACCAAAATGTTCCGGAGGTAGGATTGGGAGCTAGCTGAGAGAATGCAGTGGCTGGGGAGCCCTAGCTGGGCCAGCAACAGCTGGGTCAGGTGGTAGCCAGGGAGCTCCCATCCCAACTGAGGAACTCCTGGCATCAGATGGGCTGAGTGGTCAGGGAGTCCCCCTCAGCTGGGGAATCCCTGATGACAGTAGGGCCGATTGCAGTCTGGCTGAGAACCCCAGGATACTCCCGGGGGCAGTGGGGCTGGGATGGGCAGTGCCAGGCGGAGACCCCCTCCCAGCTGAAGCAGGGCTGGTGGAGGCAGGCAGCCCTGGCTGGGGAACCCCAGGGAATCCCCAGAGGCAGTGAGGCAACCTAGCAGTGGGGCAGGGTGGCCAGGCGATCCCAGCCGGTGAACCCCAGTGGCAGCATGGCTGGTGGGTGCTGGGTGACCCCAGTTAGGCAACCCCAGGGAACACCTGTGGCAGCAGGGCCAGCAGCAGCCGTCAAGCAGTCCCAGCGGGGAACCTCGGGGGATCCTGGAGCTGCATGTGGACAACAGGGTGGGGAGCCCATGCCAGGCCAGCATTAGCGGGGCCAACAGCAGGGCAGAGAGCCTCAGGGAGAGGGCAGCCAGGAGGGGAGCACTGACCTCCCCTGGTCTGACAAACTCCCTGATTCAGGACACCTCTGGTGCTAAGGGTGCTGGACCAAGGAGGTCCAACCTGTAATATCATGTAAAATGATTTGTGCAAACAGTTGACTCGTACATGGAAATGTTGTTTACAGCAAACAGAGGGCTGAAGGCAGTGATTAGGATATATTTTGCGCTCATCTTTGAAAATCTGGAAGAGATAGTTTTTGGAGGACTAAACGTGGTTTTGAAACATTCAACAATATGTACATCCTATGCAGTGTTACATGCCTCCAACACAAGACAGCATCATGTTGCAATATGATTCAACATTATTCAAGCAGCTAGCAGACATGTAACTTTCTGTCTCAGCTGTGGAATAGTAGCTGGAACTGATCCTACAAATCAATGTCACAGGGAGTTCATACTACCATGCCTGTTATTTCAAAATAACGGGCTGGTTATTTCAAAATAATAACTCCTGCTTTCCACGAGGAATAATGCTAATTTTGAAATAGCGGTAGTGTGGGTGCTCCGGTGCTTCTATTTGGAAATAACTCCCTGGAGTAATTCAAACTAATTACTCCCCAGTGCTTCCTGGGGCTCTAAGCTGAGGTAGCACATTCACATTAATGGAGCCTGTCTCAGACTAATTTCGAGGCTTTCCTGAGGTGTGGACACACTCTTTCAAAATTATTTCAAAATAATTTTCCAGTGCCCACAGTGATTAGCCTTACTGAAAACCCCAGCTCCTAGGGTGTGTCTAGACTACAGGGTTTTGTCGACAAAAATGGACTTTTGTCGACAAAACTATACCTGTGTCTACACTACCACCGAGTTCTGTCGACATAACGTCGACAGAACTCGTTAGTTTTGTCGACGGCAGTAAAACTCATTCTACGAGGAATAATGCCTTTTGTTGACAGAGCTCTGTCAACAGAAGGTGTTATTGCATCTACACTGTCCTTTGCATCTACACTCTCATGTCGACAAAGAGACTTACTTTATCGACAGAACTGGATGTAGTGTAGACGCTCTTTGTCAACAGAAGCTTTGTCGACAGTATCTTGTCTAGACGTACCCCTAGAGACAAGTAATTATTTGAGAAAATTAGCTTTCATTTAAAAATACATTTTTAGTCTTCATGTCCACAGAGAAAGATTGAAAATGGGATCTGCATGTTCCAGAAGACAAAGACAATAAAAAGAAGAACAAATTATTCATTTTGAAAACTGACAATTTATAAGCTTATCTCAATGTTTGGGGCCTGATTTGTGATTGTTGAAGGTTTGGGGTTGGCAAGGTTTTTACTCTTGAGTATCTATGTGGCCTGCTTTCCATGCTGTTTATTTAGGAAGCAGGGTATTGGCCTACCTCAAGACACTTTCAGGGAGCATATCCTCTTGAAACAGGACTGAAATTCTCCTGCAGCCACTGCTGTACACTGGCCCTTTAAAACTGAGCTACTTTTAGTTTATCAAGTACACCAAACTCACCAGATGTTCTCAGCACGTGCTTACATTATTTGCACCTTCAGCTTTGGCCACCTCTGTTTCTGCTGTTGTCAGTGCTGTTGCAGCTGAAGCCAAATGACAGCATCCCTTTCTTTGAAGAGATCTCCAGGGCAAGTTGGAGAGACCTTCCCATCATGTTTAGAGAGGTTGGCTGAGGAAAGCAGTTAAGAGGCCCCCACATCAGAAGAGTCTAGCTCAGTTCTCACTAGGGTGCTGTGTATGCATTATCAAGTGAAAGAACAATTTGTTTGTTTTAAATACAAGACAGTGTGAAATAAAAGCAACATGATAACAGGAAGTTGGGAGGGGGGTGTTTTTTAAACGGATTAGCTCATTTAAATCCGTGTTTGTTATTAGCACTGAAGTGCTTCCATCCTTTCCCCCCAGAAAATTCTTCAGGTGTACACACTTTCCAAGACCACCATTCAAGCACTTGGGCCAGATGCTTATGCAACCTAGGGGACTCTAATTTAACTTTAGGAGACTCTAACCTATTTCCTTAGAGTTTGTCATCTTCCTCCTGGGGAGAGCTGTGGCACAAAAAGGGTGCTGGGCCACTAGGAAGAAAGACTGAATTAACTAGGACACACAAGTACATTGGGAATTTTCCTCATCCCCACAACCACATGCATTCTCTTGTCCAGGCTTTCTGTTTGTCTCCTCACCCAGATTGATTTTCCCTTCTATATGTCATATTTACATTGAAATTCTTAGGTTCCCTCCTCTTCCTTAGCAGACATGTGAGCAGCAGATCACATCACTGGTCGTAATAATAGGTTTTCAAATCCAGTGTAAGTACACTGCCAACCAGCAGACTCTTCTCACTGCAATACATTGGTGGTGGCTGCTTATTTAGAGAGCCTGAGTGGAAACCAGATTTGCATCAGGCTCATTTTACATACATATTGGATTCTGGATTATCTCTTTTATGTTTCTTAGTGCCCCTTAAAGCAGATTCTGATCCCATGTCCACTAGTACTTTATACCAGATTAACTCAGTTGACTTCAATTAAGGTACTTCTGATTTACCCCAGTTTAAGTGAGATCAGAAATCATCCCTTCTGCAGGACTAATTCACTCCTGATTATGTTTTACACCCACTTTCCACTGGTATAAATAACTTCACAAGTGCAGGGCAGTGATAAAGTGGGCTCTGAATCTTCTCAGCATGCTCTACTTACACTCTGCCAGAGTGCATTTTGAGAATCAGATCATTCTCCAGTGCCTTGCAGCTTCCATATACATTTACAGCTATGCAAAGTATAAGGAAAATCAGAATAATAGCATATTTTACACTGATTTTGCACAAGTATAAGTAGCCACATACGATACAGTGCAATTGGGAAATAGGCCCAATATCCTTTACAAGCTCAGTGATTTTTTTGAACTACTTACATTTTCAATAAATGCCTAGCATTTTTTTTGTGGCTGAGATTACAGTAACTTATACCATGCAAGCAGCATGCTGAAATGATACCTCCTTCCCATAGTGGTAAATAATTTCATTCCTAGAAACTTGTTTCTAAACTAAGGAGGAGTAACATCCATATTTGTTTAAGGAAATGACGGGGAATTAAAAATAGGAAGGGAAGTGGCTTTTTAGTGTGGCCCATCACTGGTCTTCTCAAATTTCTAATCACCATAAATGCTGTGCACTGTATTGGTTTACTAGAAATTACTTTGGGATGGTGGATAGTGCAGCAGTAGTAACAATTGAAGAGGTAGCACAGCTCTCAAGATGGCCCATGGAAGTGTAAACAAAGGAACAGGCCAGCAGTCTGAGCAGTGATTTTACCATTTTCATTTTGGCTGAGGCTGAGGCTGAGTTTGAAAATCAGAGACAGTTAAATGAAATTTTACTAATGAATGGAACAAGTAGAATGCCCAAGGACACTGCCTTTTCTACTAGGTTCCCACCCACAAGCCAGATGAATCCCATTCTGAAATAGGCTGACCTCTCATCCTCAGGAGAAATCACCAGATGAAGAATACATATATTTATTGCTTTCCAGGAAACCACAGGAACTCCAGTGATGCATTGGGTAAACACTGGGTTCCCCCAGACTTCATTCCAAATTGCTACACGGGCTGCAAGTGACAAAATGGAAATTGCGGCAAATAACTCTTCATTTGGTAGTTTATAGCTCCTCATTTTTACATAATTCAATAAATCAAGTTTTGGTCATAATTTTGATTTGCTCTTTATGCAGCCATTTTTAAGCCACCTGCATAACAGACTAACAGCCTTACAACACTAAGAGCCATAGACAGGGCTGGCCCACGCCATTCTTGTGCCCTGGGCAGCGGGCGCGCGGTGCATGTGCAGCCCTGCCCTGGGCGCGCGGCACCTGATTGACATATATGGGGCACCGCGCCCCCAGGAGTGCAGCGCATGCGCAGCCCCGCCCCCGGGCGGCAACCTATGGGGGGCGCCTGATGCGGCGCCCCTTACCACTTCAATCAGGCGCCCCCCATAGGTTGGCGCCCCGGGCAGCTGCCCAGCTAGCCCCCCCCTTAATCTGGTCCTGGCCATAGGGTACCCTCTTACCCATTTTTTAGCAGCATTGACCATAGAAACCACCGGTATAAATGACTTTGCAAGTGTATGGCGCTGATGAAGTGGGCTCTGACTCTTCCCAGCATGCACTCACCTAGAGTCTGCTGCAGTGTATTTTGAGAATCAGGTCAATCTTCAGTGCCATGCTGCTTGCATAGAATTTACAGCTGTGCAAAGTGTCTAATCACACAAACCCAAACACTCTTTCCCCACACCTTGCCCTGTCACTTCCCTGAGGCCCTGAGGGGGGCTGAAGGCTCTGGAACAGACCTTGGGTGCAGCAGGGGATATGTGGATAGGGCAGGGAATTGGGGTGCAGGATGGGGTTGAAAGATGTGAACTCTGGGAGGGAGTTTGGGTGAGGACAAGCTCAAGGCCGGAGCTAGGAGTTGGGTTGTGGGATCGGGGTGATGGGTGCAGGCTTCAGCCGGGCAGCACTTACCTGAAGCAGCAGTGCAGTGGGGCTAGGCAGGCTTCCAGCCTGCTGTGGTTTGTTGCCACTTTTGGAAGTGGTAGATGTGACGGGGTGAGGTCACAGACAACCCCTCAGGGGTGCCTCCCGGGGTGCTGACACGACCACTGCCACTCGCCTTCCTGCTCTCTTGGGCTCCTCACCTCCTGGTCCTGCTGGGTCAGCTCCGCTGGTCTCCCCCAGCCAAGGCCCCGAGCTGAGGTCCCTGCCTCCAGCAGGGGCTAGAAGCCACTCAGCTTACTTTGCAGCAGAATCTGGCATTTGGCTCATCTTTTGTGCATAGAATACAAGGAAAGTAAGAAAGTGAGTAAAAGTAAATATCCAAGGAGAAGGTAGATGTAGTTCTGTTTGCTTTTAACTGAGTCAAGTGTAACCCAATCTAATTGTTTTGTACACACCGTGAAGTGAGAAAACATATACAATTGCAGAAGAAAATCTAGCATATTTGAAAAATCACTAGCTGCTTCTCCCACAAGCAACAACTACTGCCAACCCCCTAATCCTGCTGCTGACTGTGGAAATGCTTTTATCACAGACATATTAACATGGCTGTGGGGCAGTAGGAGCCTACAGAGGAAGTTTATTCAAAGACATACATAGATATTACTGCAGTAGCTAACTGTAAGATCTAACCATCCCATTTGGGATTCTGAAAGAAAAATACATGTCCTTTTTAAAAAAATCAGTGGTTCTGAGATACCTAGCTAATTAAGTTCATTCCATCAATCTCTAATTTCAAAAGGATTTCCTACTCAACAGCGTGAGCACACACACACAGTTCCACAATCAACACTAGAGAGTTATAGTATGAAATCATGGCTTCACTGAATTCAACCAAAATTTTGCCAGTGGCTTCTGTTGGGACAAGATTCCACCTCTAGTTCCTAAAATGCATATGTAGAACCCTGCACAGATACAAAATTTGTATCCACATCTGTAGCTGCATAAGGGAGTTGCAGATATTTGCACTGACATCCACAGATGCAGGTATCCACGGATATAAAGCAGATATCCACAAGTTTGTAGGGTTCTAGATACAAAATTTGTATCTGCATCCGCATCCACACCTGCAAAAATGAGTCACAGACATCCATATTCGCGGATGCAGATATCAGCGGATATAAAACGCATATCAGTGGATTTTCAAGGCTCTATGTTTATGCATAACAGGAGCAGAATACAACAAGGATTGCTATGGCAGATTCTTGTATGCTAACAACTAGCTTCCAGCAAATGACATTGGAGTCCTTTTTCCAATGCCAGATGGCACAAGCCCTAGTGAGAGATTTTTGCATCTATTGGTTCCTTCTCATGTGCCAACCACAGAGCCATTCTTTCACAGCTTGTATTTGTAACCAGCCTGTGAAGGCCTGGGCCCTAAATGAGACTGATATATATCTGCATTCAGTGTTCTTTAGAATATTAGACTCATGCAGCTGATGACAGCATGTGTTTAATTGCTTACAAGGTGATAAAATGAACTGATTGCAAAGCAGCACATACATTCTTAGCAAAAGAAAACAAATAGTTTAAGTGTTTTCTGAAAGATCTTTCAGACATATTAGTCACCAATTCAATACTCCATCATCTACTACTACTGACAGTAAATACACACACTGTTCATGCAACACACACTGAACAAGACAATAAAATATATTTTCTATTACTGTTACTATAGTTTAAAAATGCTGCATTGTCACATGGCATCAACTCTGCCATGCCAATATTCATAGGGTCATATAGTGCCTTTCTCTTCCATGTATATTGAGCGTGTAATCAGATGTACAAAAGTCCATATTATTAGTCCAGGTCTACACTAGACCCAGAACCTCAGCTTAAGGTATGCAACTCCAGCTACACAGAACACTCCTGTTGGCTTCCCTTACTCCTCACAAGAGGAAGAGTACTGGCTGCCAGTAGGGTGCCCTCTGAGTTTGATTTAGTGATTCTTAACTAGACTTGCTAAACTGAACACCTGAAGATCAATTGCAGGAGTGGTGATCTTCCACGGAATGAAGACAAGGCCCCATTCTCTCAGTTTGTATTGGAACCTCCATAAATACTGTCTTTGTAGAATTACCAAAGCAAGTAATTACCCAGTCCATGACATGGGAAGACACCTATAGGCCACACAGAGACATTTTAGAGTGCAGCACAAGCAGCACTAAGTAAGAATTTTGTTGTGTGTCCCATGAAACAAATAATAAGTCCAGTGTGGCAAGCAAAGGCCACCATATTGAAAACAAAATTAAGATCTGGGCTAAACTGAAAAATCTTCTGTATTTCACTTCTTACTCCCCCTCCACACACATTCTTTTCATGGTATTTTTCCTTTCATTCAGTGAAAACACTATCACTGTAACAGCTTGATGAGACAAAGATGCCTACACCAAAATGATTTTGTGTTCCCGAGGCACATCCCAAATCTTGAGGTCCTCACTCAGCACCTAATCAGAGAAACCCCACTGAAATCAAAATTTGAGTTGAATTTTTCAGAGTCTCTGTGACAGGGTGTACTCTCCCTGTACTGAAGAGGAGGGGGTTAACTCAGCCCTGAGAGTGAAGGAGGCCACACACCCTTTACTTTACTGGGAATTCTCCGGCTGCACTACTATAAAGGAGAGCAGCTCAGCTCAGTTGGGGCTGGCAGCTGGAAGGAAAGGATGTGCTCTCTACAAACCTCAAGTGACTTCCCAAATGTTACCACACAGGCGGGAGACCTGACGCATCTAAAGATCGCCCAGGTTCCAGAAGCAAGTGGAGGCAGCCAGATCCCAGAGGAATGAGGGGATCTGGAGAGCCACCACCAGTGAATGGAGATATTGGAAGCAGCCCAGGGATGGCAACGAGTACAGAGTGAGTGAGCTGCCATTGTGTTGTGGTTGGAACTTCCCCGCTGACTCAGTGGCTAGAGTAAGTCACTAATAGGGCCCTAGGCTGGGGTCCAGTGGAGTGGGAGGGCCTGAATTTCCCTCCTCCGGCTCCCCCCTGCAGGGGAATGTAAACCTTTCCCCTATCTACTGCCCTTTAAATAGACTCTGACCATTGGGACGTATGGGGACTATTGAACTGCACAGCCCTGCCAAAAGGGGTGAGTTATAGACTTCAACCATTGGGTCACCTTGAGACTAATGAATTGTGCTACCCTCATTAGGATTCCTCTAAGGGGACTAGAGGAAGTAGTAGACACACTTTGGGGGGGAAGGTACAAAATTAGAGACCCCAGCTGGGGGAGAAAAAGGGGCATGCACAAGCGTGACAGACCTCCTTCTTTTCAGAGTTGCAGTCCAGGAACCCTGCACTGAGTAGCTAAGATCAGCTCCCACAGACTCACTGCTGCCATTTTCTGCCTTTCAAAGATCAGCTCATGCCAATGCTGTAAAAGTTCAAGCTGTCTGCACTGATTCCATTTTGCAGCTAGACTCTCAAGTATTCTGTAAGCTCCCTGAGAGAAATTCCCCTCCCACCTTCTCTCAGCTGCAACCTTTTATCTCAAAGTTGCTGGTCAGCTACTTAGCCACAGATGGGGAAGTAACTACTCTGTGGTGGCTGTTGCCGTGTAGGTTCTATAAACCCCATCACAATACCATAAGCTGATATTACAACATTACTGTGGCTCAGAAATATCATTTAATTGAGTACTGCCTTGCTCTGGCCTGGATTCAGTACAGCAAAGCCCAGGATTACATGCTTTGTTGAATTGGGGACTCCGCAAACTATCAATGGGTCTTAGGAGAGACTGGGCTGAAGACATTACATCTCAAATTAAGGGGTGTTTTAGTCTCTAGGGGTATGTCTACACTGCCACCCTAGTTCAAATGTAGGCATTCGAACTTGCAAATGAAGCCTGGGATTTAAACATCCCGGGTTTTATTTGCATGTTCCCGAGCGCCGCCATTTTTAAATGCCCGGTAGTTCGAACCCCCTGCCCGCGGCTACACG
>JANRFK010004149.1:150208283-150226810 GCA_030068395.1 Apalone spinifera
TTTCCGTTAAAAGCATTTGCGGAAAATCATGCCAGTGTAGACGTAGCCATAGATTCCAGCTATGTAATTTATGTAGCTGGAGTTGTGTATCTGACTTCAACCTTCTCATTTAGTATAGACCAATTCTCAGTGACAAAGGGCATAGCCTACAGTCAGGAAAATAAATTATACCAAAAGGTCACTCAATAAAATCAAGCCCAACCAAACTTTTTGCATTTTAAAAATGACTATTTTTATCTGTCTGCATTTTCTGGCTTTGCTGAGGTTGGCTACTCTGATATTTCCACACCAACCATGTCAAAACTGACGAGCTTGTTCTTGCAAGATTTCCAGTTGAATTTTGCTAATGTGCAGGGCCTGGATAGAGTTGTTACCTTTGAAACAAAGAAGAGTAAGGAGGCAGAATCTGACCCATTGAAAACCATGATTATTTCTTAAAGCAAAGGGACTATAGACATGTAAGCTCAATTCTTTCTACAAACATAAGCAGTGAAGGAACAAATGAGCAGATTTGCAGACACACACAGTATTTAAAAAGCAATATGATGCAATCGAGGTCATGCAAACTTGGCTTGTGCAGGAAACTGGCTAAGATACTAGACCGCAGAATATAAAGCCAAAAAAGACAGACTCAGCAGGGTTGTAGAAAGATGTTGTAAATGTGTGATTTTACATCTCAAGGAGACACTGCAGATTTGCACCTTCATCCACCAAAAGTGACAATGTACAGTAGTCAGCAACAGAGGTTTTAAGATGAGAAAAGGGGTCAGATCTTGGGAAATTATAACTGCTCCAGGACAGAGTGGGAAGCAAGAAGCTTGATTCTCTGTGATGCCAAGTGGTAATTCCTATTGATTCTCCCCAAATCCTGCAAGATCCTGAGTGATTCCCACTAAATCCTGAATGCCCTTTACTCTCATTGGTGGGAGTTGAGAATACTATTGAGAATTGCAACTGTTACCTTATCTTGCATCCTTTATTCATGTAAGAAGTCCCATTGATTGGTCTAAGCCACAAGCTATAGCACAAATGTGCCATATTTGCAAAACCTCAGTGAGGAACTCAAAACAAACGCCAACCAGAGAGCCTGCATTCCCTCCCCCTGCCTCCCAAATGTGGTTCTATAATCATAGAAACTGTGACTTGCTCCATCATCAGTTCTAGCACAAGTTTTTCAACTCAGTTTGGCCAGGTCTCATGTTTTTGTCTTGAAGTCAGTTTTCCCGTGTCTGCTTGCCACAGTCAATGAGTCCTCTATCCCTTTGTCAGGCAGATGGAAGTGAGCTGTCTTTCCTAGTATTAACTAGCAGTTCCAGGAACAGAAGCCAAGACATCTAAGCCCGAGTTTTGCCCCCTTTCCACACAGGCTAACAATCTGATCAAAGTCAGGGTGACTTTACCCACAAATAAAGGAAATTTCTCAATCTGAAATATTTGGCTCTGAAAAAGAAGGCTGTTCATTGCTTAGAAAGTGTCTGATGGCTACAACTTCACATTTATTATGCATAGGATAGCAGTCAGTGGAACAGTCATCCCCTAAGACAGGGCCACTCAACACATGGCCTGCAGGCTATTTGTTTGTGGCTCGTGGCCTGTCTGTTTGTGGCCCGCAGTGCGGTTTGGGTTGATGCGGGTCTCAACATGCAGCCGTGGATGGGAGCCAAAACAAAAATGTAGTCAATATAAGGTATTCTGTTGATATTTGTTTTAATAGTTGAATTCCTGGACTGTCATTGCTCATTAAAAGTGATGTCATATGGGTGGAAATCGGGTAAATATTGCATTTTATTAATATCAGCAGAACTGACTTAAATGGGGCTTGAGTGTTGTGTTCTTAATCTTTGTATTCATGGCCATCAGTGTGAAAGAAGCAATTTGCGTATATTTGCATGTATACGCAACCACACTTAAGTTGCAGCCTTCAACAAGTGCTGTGAGTATCATTCTGGCCCCCAAAGCTTCCAAAGTTGAGTAGCCCTTTAAAAAGGTGTTATGCCTGTTGCCGGCAAGAGTAAGTCTCAGGTCCAACACTGGGTTCTCTAAGTAAAAAACACACTGCACAAGTATCTGTCAAACACAAGCAGTTTATTTCCTGACAGTTTTCAGCTGTACCCCTTAACTAAAAGAACAACATGATAGGAAAAGCGGCATCTTATGACCCTTCTGCAAGCTAGGAACCCTGTTTCAGCTGTGCATGAGCAGAAGGTCATCTAGGCTTCCAAAGCACCAGTACCAGAGTTCATCGGTGAGGTTCAAATTGCTATACTGTGGTGCAGCTTTAAAATAGTGTCTCTACCTTCTTTTACAGTTTGGAAATTTCCGGGGGTTATGTATTACTTCCTAATGTATGGCTCAGCTGTTAACTATCAATCTCGTTCTACTTGTCCTTTGACCTTGTTTATATAATCAGTACATCTGGGTAAACAAGATTGTTATATGTTCTTGCCCTTATCTATAACTTGTTCTTACTACACTGGCACTACTGCTTATCTTAAATGGCATGTGTTCCTAGAGGCTTGCTTCTGGCTCATCAGATATAGGGGAAGGGGGGGAATGCGTGCCTCACCACCCTTATATTTCACACGTACAGGGTTCTTCCGCTATTAACCCCTACAATGCCACAAATCCAGCTCTAATATCCACCCAACATTCTAGTGAAAGAAAGCATTTATATGTACTACAGAGACCAGTAAGGGTGACAAAGTACATGAATGTTTTGGGTGTCCTGTCCTGAACAATGAAAGACAAAATATTGAGACAGTCTCTTCTCATGTAAATGGATAAAACTCAACTGAAGTCAATGGAACAGCTCACTTACACCGGAAGAGTGTTTGGCCCACTAGGTCTTACCAGGCCACTAATAAAAATAGCCTATCCCATGAACAACTGGACTAAGCAATAAAAAGCTTCAAAGGGGTAGCTGAGTTAGTCTGAAAAACTTAAAAAACAACAAATAGACTGGTAGTACCTTAAAGACTAACAAAACAGATCTGGACTTCTAATACTCCTGTCATTTGAAGAAGTGGGTTGTGCCCACGAAAGTGCATGATACCATTTACTTGTTTTGTTAGTCTTTAAGGCACTACTAGTCATTTTTGGGGGGAGTGGGAGGGAATAAGCAATGAATGCTTGGGGTAGTAAACTGCAGTTTCTTTTTACAGTGACATGGAAGCAGGAATCCATTTGTAAGAGAGACTCAAAATCCTATTTCAAAATGTTCTCTCTTCCAACTGAATTAATAAATGTAGAACATATTTTGCCCACCTTCCACTAATATAGCTTATTAATTAAACTTTTCAATCACACATTGTAGTTCGGACAGACCTAATTCCTAATTCTCCAAATGTAGCTGGCCCTCAGGTCTCAAAAACTCTTTGGCTACGTCTAGATTGGCACGGACGCTTTTCCGCAAAAAAGTCCCGATCGCCATTTGGAAAACAAATCTGAGCTGTCTACACTGGCCCTTTTGCGCAAAAGCGACTTTTGCCTGAACGGGAGCAGAACAGTATTTCTGCAAGAAGCACTGATTTCTTACAGTAGGAAGTCAGTGCTTTTGCGGAAAGTCAAGCAGCCAGTGTAGACAGCTGGCAAGTTTTTCCGGAAAAGCGGCTGATTTTCCGGAAAAACTGGCCAGTCTAGACACAGCCTACATGAAAGACAAAGTGGCTGTGGTCTCCTCAGCTTTGTGCATGGCATCAAGACACCCAAGAAAAATCACTGATTTGTTAACTACCTAAAATGAAACAAAATGAAACACCGGGGAAAACTTGGGAAAGCAGAACATGTAGTGCCCAGTGTTAACTTGGGTGCGAAGCATCCATATGAATGGTAGTAGAGCTCCACATCAGGTGCCCTATGTTCCCTGCTCTGTCTCCTTATGTGCATTTCATTGCCAGAATAACCAGACAACAGTGTTTCTTGGGGCAAAGCAGATGTGCACTCAGAAACACACACCTTGCTGAACGGTGGTGTTTAATTTTGCAAAGTCCCAAACTAAAGAAGGAACGTGACTTATTGGACTGACTATTGGGGGCAGGGAAGGAAAATGAAGCACAGCCATAGACAGAGTTAATTCCAGCTGGAAAACAGTATCAGCCCTCATCTGAGCCACTCGTTTGTTTGTATTCTTCAAGGAGAAATCATGGCTGGTAAGTGCATGATCTGTTCAAGCACTGCAGGAGTTCAGCCTCAGGTTCCCCAGTGCTTATAAGCATCACAAATGCTCTGTCTCAGGCAGGAGCTTCTCTCTTATGGAGTTTGGAAAGAGGAGGAAATCTCCATCTCTCTGAAGGACTTTGGGCAGTGGAACTCTATCTTCCTCAGTGCCCCTTAATCCCTCGTTTCCCTGAACTGATGGCATGTAAGTGGATTCTTACAATTTCGGGATGATCTGTTGGGGTCTGAATGGATGTTGGAGGCGTCAGCCTTGTCCATTCATAGAAAAAAACCCAGAAGTGAGAGTTGGAAACAACATTAAAGAGGAATAAAAAGAATCAGTAAAATACAGAAAATCTTCAGGCACTTATAAACCAGGAAGCATTTATACACTGGGATCAATACAGGGGGAAATCTTAATCCAACTGAAGATAACTATAAAAATACCTTGCCATCAATGGATCAGAATTTCAACCACTGTCCATCTGAAAATCCTTATGTTCAATTAGTGCAGAAATCCTTTAATTCCCCTGATTTTCCCTAAGTTTGCAGATGGCACTTAAGCAGAAGAGCTTCTGAGTTTATATATTTAGGAATCTGCTTTTGGGGGGCTTACAGGCAAGTTTAAAATGTAAACTTTTAGAGGACAGTTCTCTATTACAAAAACTGCATCATGAGTTCTTTTTCAGAACCATAATTTTTACACAATAAATAAATGAACAAAATGCACTTGCTAAATCAGTTCTGAAAATGAAGGCAAGAATAATACTTAGCTATCTAGGAACTAAGAGGAATGTTATTACATTGCCCTTGAAAAGACATTCACAATAGGTAATATTTTACATATCAGCAAATGTGGTCTAAAGTATCTTCTGAAAATGGAATAGGAGGTAATGGGCAAAAAGTAATACATAAATGAGTATTTCCTAAATCTGGGGAAACTAGATATTTGCTAATAACAGAGCTCAACATAATATATAAGCAAAAAAATTAGGTAATTCCCGAAGAAAAATTATGAAGTTTAAAGTAATGATTAAATAATCATTTATTGGATTTCAATGTAATTAATATTCAGGCCGCTGATAACTGATAGTGAAAATATTAAATTCAATACTATTTCACAATCAAATAGTGTGCTCTCAGTGTCCATTATACTATAAGGCAAGATTTTCAGCATGTTGGACACTGGATGCTTTTGAAAAGCTGATTATAAGCATCAAAATGGGAGCTGCTGGATACTAAACCCTTTTGAAAATCTTATGCTCTTATGAATATGTCTAAAAGGGAACAGAACTTTTCTGATAATCTGGCCCAAACTGAAGGTGCTGAATATCTTTAAAAATCTCATCTTGAGGTCTTTTGAAAAAACATCTATCCAATAGTGAGAAACTAGTAGGATTTAACACCTGTAGCAGACGAACAGCCTCCGCAGATATGACAACATCTGAAATACACAAGAATATGGGCCTGATGCAGTCTTCCATTGCATTCAGTGAGAATGAGAGTCTATCCACTGAGTACAGTGGTATTTGGGTCAATTTTGCTATGTCTCCATCTTTACAGCTCTTGAATAGAAGGCATGAAAGTTTTAGCAGGTGATTTGTCACAGAGGAGTCTATGATCCCTCACAAAGAACATCAAAACTGAGTGTCTGCAGTTAGTGGGCAGTATTTTTCTGCTGACAGCATGTGGTACTTACTACCTTCACTGTAAATATATTGGATCACTTTTTTTTATTTCTTTATACTTTAAACAGTCCATGCAAAAAGAAAAGGAAACTGAGACCTGAAAATAATTACACTTAAAACAACTAGCCACAGTAATATTAGCAATATACAAATAAACTTAGTCCATCAACTTAGTCAACAGTCTAACAATCAGAGCAGCACTTATCTCAGCAAGTAAACAACAGAAATGGGAAGGGATGGGAAACCAGCCTTTCCTGCCTAAATCAGATTTGGGAACATAACCTAATCACACTCCCCAAATCCTATTAAATAGGTGGCTAATGTCTAGAGTCATAGAGATTCTCATTCAGCCCACATATAAATTGTTCCCAAACCAATGAACACAAGATATTTTCCCCTGATGGTTATCTGTGCATTTCACTTTGCACAAGTGTAATTCTTACATAACTGCAAGACAGGTAGATAGATGATGTTGCTTTCTCCAGGACTCAGCTCATTTTTTACATTAAGTCTACTAGCACTTTTGTATGCTGTCTAATTTCATTAGGTCTGTCATTCCATTTCAACTATTCATTAATTTTTTTTAGCACTAAAGATGTGATACACTTATTTTCATGATACTGAATGATCTTGATCCAGGTTTTTCAACCTGGATCAGACAAGTTAAGATTTAAATTAACTATTTGGTCATCGTAATGTTACTTGGACTTGATGCTCACTGTTACACAATTGTTTTATGCTGTTGAAACTAACTTGATTTCAATGGCGTAACTGCAGTGCTGTGATGTGTCTGTATCTTCAGCTCCTGAAGTCCCATACCTTACATCTCCTGTTCAGCTGTTGCAGGCTTTCTGCATTGTTGTCCACATTTTCACCATATAATTATAATTTTAGGTATGCTTTATCATCAGTAATTTAGTGTACACATTCACTTTTTGATAAGTCAGATCCTCAGATGGTATAAATCAAAGTGAATTCAGTAGAGCTATATTGATTTATAGAACACTAAGCTCTGGCCAAAAATTTTATTTAAATAACTTGATCAGCTAAGTTTAATTATGTGTTGCTAATGCATTAATATTGCAAAATCCTTTGCATCAATTCAGGGATAGCTTTTAGATGGGTTTAGGACTCAAACTGTAGCAAATAGAGGCAAGTATTTGTACTGTGTTACTGATCTATTCTCTCATGGTTTTCTTCTTCTATATCAGTGTTTCTTAAACTATGTTCCATGGAACACTGGTGTCCCGTGAACAACTCGCAGGTGTGCCATGATCTCTTCTTTGTTTTTGTTACTTCTTTGCTTTTGTCTTTTTTTGTCTGTCAACAATTTTTTTAAAGAAAATTTTCATAGGTGTTCCGCATAAAATAATAATATTGTTTGGTGTTCCATGGTCTCAAAAAGTTTAAAAAACACTGTTCTGTACAATATCCTTCTTGTTTTCTTCATGGGATGATATTCTATTACATTATTTTTCTGTTCTAGGAGTCAGATCCTCTGCAGGTATGGATTAGGGTAGCATGGTATTTTCTTTTATGTGATTTGGTTTGTTTACAAAAAATTAACAAGCTGTTCCTGTAAAAGCAAGAGAAACCAAAAACAAAGGAGGATTTTTTAAATTATGGGACGTCACGATGTGCTTACACACAGAGAGTTTCTTACCTTCTTGTCTTTCTCTTCTTTTGCACATGCACCCACCCCAGATCAGACCAGTCAAATCCTCCACACGTAGGCTAGTTTCTGAGCAGACACTCTTTGATCTTGTTTTAGGGATGGTAACTTAACAGAAGATAGCATTCACACATCAGGTCCCATAAGGTTTTAAGTCACCCATAAAAGATTTAACCCAGCTCATAACAGGTGCTGTATATTTTTAAAGTGGAGTGCCAGATGTGCAACTCATTTGGAGCCTGTTTTAACTAGCCTTTTTATAGAATATTTTAAGACTTTGTCTTTAAGAATTATGGCATGATTTAAATACTTTAAGGCTTATTTCTCAGTGTTCTGATATAAGGCATGCTATGTGACTGAAAAAATTGCCCTGTGAAGCTGAGAATAGATTTCAATTCTAGAAGGAGCCATCACCTAATTTGGATCTTTCTCACATGGGTGAGAAGGTAGAGAGAAAGAGGCAAAAAAGGGGGCTCTCAGACCCCTTTCTATATTTCTTAAATTAAAGACTTCTGACCTCCTCCTCAGTCAAATGCTCCTCAGGTATTAGAGATGGATAAAAAAGTATCTTTAGAAAAATAATTACGTGACGAAATGGTATTGTAACAAGAAAATAAAATAGTCCAATAGTATAGACAGAGGATTAAGATGATAAAAGTGGTTAAGAGTGCTAATGGGAATTAGATGATCAAATAGAAAGAGGGCTGGAAAAATGTGACTGTAGATAGTCTATAAATTGAAGATCAGTTGATCAAGATGGAAGGTGGAAGACCAAGGGGGAAGAGGAAAATGTTCCAGAAGTGCTTGATTCTAACAATAAAATAGAATGAAATAGGTACTCGCCTGAAATCTAAGACATGGATCCGATTGGACAGAGTTAGCTCCTGATGGGTCTGTGCCACTATATTTATCTGTGCCTCTGTAGGTATGGGCAATTGCAGCTCCCATTGGCTCTGAATTGCCATTCTTGGCCAATGGGAACTGCAGGAAGCAGTTTCCCAGTCCGCTCCACTTCCCACTGCTCCCCTTGGTCAGGAACCGTGATCCATGGCCAACGGCCCCTGACATAAGAACATTAAGTTTGCAGTGGAAATGTCAATGTGCAGTGCATCAGTATTAGCACACAAGAGTTTAAAAAAATAATACATTTAGAGCCAGACTACAATGGCCTTACTCACACTTTGTAGTATTTTAGTCCTTGAGCAGTCCCATCAGCTAGTGTCCTACTGGATGAAAGTAAGGATTTGAGGCACTAGCACTAACTTTGCTTTCCTGAGAACTACACAGCCAAACCCAGCAATCTATTTTTAATGCCACATTTATTTTAATTTTGCTCCGTACAAACTCTGATAATTAAAATTGACTTCATTTTTATTTAACATTCTCTGTCAGTTTTTGCATCTCAATTAGCAATTTGCAATTCTCTCTCTCTCTCTCTCGCAGAGCGTGTTTGTGTACCTGTAAAATGGAATATGAGTAACGTTTAGCTTTTTGTATATTGTTTTAAGAATAGTTCTATTGTACTGGCTGCACTGGTTCACAGTCATGAGTGCCAGCTCCAGGCAGACTTAAGAATAGGGCGGAAATTCCAAACTGGTGGTATGTTGTGTAATTAGATTTCACCAATAAGCCTCAAACGTGAACTCCTACATAATTGTAACAGTCTTATCATGGAGTCACAAACAATCCTTTAGTTTCTTCACTCTGTCTTGCCATTCAGGTAAGCTGGATTTAATGATAAATCATCACTTCTGAAAAAAAAAATCATAAAATAATCAGGTTGCTTCCAGTCCTAAGAGACCAGTCACTTATTCCAGTTCAATTTGAATCTTAGATCTCACACCAAAGACCTGTAATAAACTTACTAAAGCTTTATTAAGTAGGGGGAAAATGAATTATTTACAGGTTAAATCAAGCAACGTATGTGCACAAATGAATTCAGTCTATGGTTCCAAAAGGGAATAGTGATAGAGATCTGTTCACACTGAATTTCTTTTAGGACTTAACCCATGTTAACCTGTGGAACTCTGGAGCTGTGGTGTTTTGTTTCTAAGTTTTAGCTATTGTGAGAGTCCAAACAGCCCCTCCAAAATGAAAAACCTTCATGTTAGGTAATTTTACTTCCTTCTTCCAAACTTATGGAAAAAGGGCTTCTTCATGTGCTTCTCCATGGGAGGATGAAGCAATCAACAAAGCTTTTGTCTCTCAATTTTTAATAACCCTTTTGGATGGGAGGAGCAAAGTCACTTTTCCTATCTGACCTCATGAGTTCAGAGTAGGCATTTTTCCAATTATAAAACAAGAATGTATATTTTATTCTGTAGCAGGGAACACAGACATTACAATTGAGATTCATGTATGCAGCATTGTGCAAACATTTCATAGTGTCTAAACACTAAATACATCCTTAAAAGACTAGCTGTTTTGAACAAAGCTAACACACAGGCAAAATGATCTGGCAAAGCTAACACACAGGCAAAGCTAACACACAGGCAAAATGATCACAGGCATTGGCCAGAGCTGACTCTTGACCTCAGTGTTAAGGTCTAAGAATGATTTTGCTCCTAATTTTCCACTTCCAAGTCTAAGTGGAATACTGTAAAGAATAACAAGCCCATAAATCAAAACAGTCAAAAATAATGGCTACATAAATATTCTTTGCATTCTTTTATGTGTAGTGTTCATACCCCTCCTTCTTCACCCTCAAAAATATGAAAATATTCATACAGAAATAAAAAGTTGAAATGAAATGAACCATGCTTTGCCTCTTGGTTTTCTCTCCTATATCACTTGCCACTTGATCCTCATGCACCCTTGAACATGTGCACTAATTAAAACTTGAATCCTGGACTGATCAATGAGAGATTTTCTAAGTAAGGAATGCAACATGAAAAGAAGCACATGTAGATAAATGAAACACAAAGAATTAGCAATGATTGAGGGCCAGATAACTTAGAACAGTATTGATGAAGGAGTGAAGATTATGAGTGAAGATGTAGGTAGGAAGAAAGGATAGCAGGAAAATGAATGATAAGAATGGCAGAAGATTGTTTTTGGCGGGGTGGAGGAGCTGAAATAGGGTGGATTAGCTCAATAATCAAAAGGACAAATAGACAAAAGGTCATTTGGAAGTTGATTTGTAACAGTTTCTGAAAGTAGTTGGAGATGATGATTGATCTCTACCTTTGCCCTTTGAAAAGTGTGATTTCTTTCTCATTTGCTGTGGATACTTAAATAACGTAGTTCTCTCTTTATAAAACCAGTTGGAAATGTGGCACAAGATGATTACATAGTTGGGTTTTTTTTTTAGCTTTTTCACATTTTGCTTTAAGAATAAATCCCAGATTGATTTCTCATTTTCTCTTGTAAGTCTCCAAGTAGAACATTGTGAGGACCAACAATGCACGTGAGTCAGGAAGAATATGCTGTAGATACTACATGCAAAAAGAAATGTTATGGTGTGATAAGTTTCTAGTCCAAATGAAAAATGTTACCTTTGGAACACTGCACTGCTGTATGTCAAATAAGTCAAAAAGCACTGCAGACAACAGATTATTCCAATATCTCATGATACCAGCAGCTCTTATTGAGAGAAAGCGAGAGAGCACAAAATTGTATTTTTAAACTCAAGTCGCAGGATAAGTATTATGTCTTTAATGAAACTGTAGTGCAGACTGAACTATAAAATGTTAGGATAACAGTCAGCCATATATTTCTCTAGCAGTTACATCTGTAGTCCTAAAACTAAACTGCTTTGAAGACAGGGATGCAACAATAATAAAGGCAATGCAGCATAAGCCCTAGACATGCCAGATTTATGAATAGAATATCTTCCATAAAAGGACGTATGAACCCCAGATAGCTGAGAAAAGATTAACAGAAGTTTGTCAATGTCCAGCAAGGAGGCTGCAATCCAGATAATGAATCTCACCCTAAAAGGTTGTAGTCTGATTCCCCAACAACACTGAGGAGGGGAGGGAAATCATAATTTACCGCAAGTTTTGCCATCTCAATATAATAGCAAAGAAGATCATTCCTAGTATTTCCTAGGAGAAAGGAAGAAATGGACCAGGAGAAAAATGGGAAAAGCTTCTACAAAGAGCTGGATCAATAGTAAGTATTGATATGGTGCCTGCTTTTGTATTGCCAGCTTACTATAAGCAAATTTTATTTTGGATTCACTTTTAGTAGGAGTCACCATGCGAGATAATATGAAGATTGTTAAGACTGGACAGGGCATTGGAAAATGAATTACCATCCAGTCTTGCTGCTGTTGATGTAAATTTTCTTAGCTACAATTTGTTTCATGTTGAGTATTAAGAGGCAGCAGTTACCAACATGCTTTTTCAGGCCCTCTGTGAACCACAACACTTCTTGTGGGCTATTGAATATGTTGGTCTACAATGATAGTCACACTTCTGATTGATTTTTGTAATACAATTCTCCATCTAAAACCCTCACCGCCCTGGGAATAGTAATGATCCACACATGAACAAAGTATACCTATCTGCCGCCTTGTCCCTCTTTTTTTTTTCTTTTGTAACTATTTTATTCTTCCAAATTTCACTTCTGACCATTATCTGGGCAACTTATTTTGGCCCTGCAAACCTGCAACACAGCAATATTTTTACTGCTTCCTTCCTTTGTAAAATTCCTGAAATGTTGTTTTACAGATTTTTAATAAAATCTAAGCACATCAGTGTTGGCATCCTCTCCCATTAAGAAAAACCCAATGAAAACATGTAGGAGATGTATAATTGATTTATACTGGCCCACATTCCACTTCAACTATAGGACTACTCAGGTGTGAGCGGTCCCATTGACTTAAACTAGAGTACACATTTAAAGTTTTGCAACAGCATATGTACCATTCTGAATCAGAAGCCTCCTTGCTCTCTGATCAAGTCAAGTGGATAAAAAAAAGCAAAGGAGAGGAATTCTGTATCAGAAATATTTTGACCACCCCTATCTGTCGTTGCATTGATCTTATAAGCACTCATTGGGCCAGACCTCAAGCTTTATTGAATGGAATGGAACTATGCTGACATATTTGAGATAAGGGTCTGGCTTTTTACTTTATAGTGCATATGTATTATCTAATTCCATTAGAATTCTATTGTAAACTATCATGAATAACTCCTTTTGTGCTGGGTTTAGTACAGGCAGCTGTGGTGTAAAAGGTCTTACACAGCTCTGCCAATGCATCTCATTAGTCATTTCTGACTGCTTTTCCCAGTACTTGAACTCTTTGCAGAAGAGGTTGACAATTATTTCAAACTGCCAATTCTGTCACAGGGTCTGGAGATGTTATAGTATCAAATATCCACTTTGGAAATCTTGACTAGTGTTGCAATGGTGACCTACAACACTGTTTGGATCCAGAGATGGAAACGGTTAATGCACATATAGTACCTTTAACTTCTCCATTACTTAGAACCATTTCAAGAATGTCAAATTAAAAGTAGTAGGCCAAAGAGCCAAATCTTGCTCACTTCTTTCCATCTGAATTGTCTGACTACAGAATTTGATCCCAAAAGAAAAAATAATCCTTCTATTTAATTGCCACTCTTCCATACATTTGATGTACCTGGAAACTTATTATATTTACCCTGTGCACCGGCATCTCATGTAATACATTTTGCTTCACTGAATGAAAGTAGTGAATATGGGAGTTTGGAAGTCACCAAACAGCTTCAGAAATATTTATTTATATCTTATTGCATTTAAAAAAAAAGAGAGCTTTGTTCCTTAACATATTTTAAAAACACATGACAAGTTGAACCTCTCTATTCCAGTACTCTCAGGATCTGACTGGGCCTGGCACAGGGAATTTGTTGGACTGGGGGAAGTCAATATAGGCCAGGGGTTCTGTTCTCCCAACTGGCCACCCTGTGCCACCTCTCTCTTCCAGTCCCATAATCCAGTAATGTCCCTGGTTCCAGCCCCAGTTTGTCCCTGTGGGCACGTTTAGACTACCTTTGACTTCCAAAAGAGGATATGCAAGTTTGGCGTGAATTTGCATATCTTCTTCCTATCCCTTTTTTGGAAGAGGTTTTTCAGGGGGGAAAAAAGCAGTCTAGATGGGGGGGTTTCGCACAAAACCCCTCCTTTTTTGAAAGAACCCTTATTCCTCAAAAAATGAGGTTTACAGGGTTCTTTCGAAAAAGAGAGGGGTTTGCATGAAAAATCCCATCTAGACTGCTTAAAAAAAAAAAAAACCAACAACCTGCCGAAAAAGGGATTGGAAGAAGATATGCAAATTTGTGACAAATTTGCATGTCTTCTTTCCAAAGCCAAGGGTAGTCTAGACGTGCCCTGTGAGAGCTCCCACAGGTTTGCGTACAATGTTGGACCAGGGGCATTGTTGGACTCAGGAAGTCTGGATTATGGAGGTTCAACTTGTAATTTGAAGACTGCCATCAGTAGGCTTCCAAAATGAACATAAATAACATACAATAATAAACATTTAAAACCCATATTGTAATATAATAACACATTTTAGTATACAACAATAAACAAATAATTATACACATGTAAAAATCCAGACCGATGGCGAAGAGACTCTAAAAGTGCCACAGTTAAAGGAGAAGAGAGGGCAGTAATTGGCCAAATTGCCAACATTAAATTATGTAGATCGTGATGTTAGTTACAAGATGGAAATCAGAAGTAACTCCACTGATGTCAGTGATGTTATGTTCATGTTAAACTGGTGTGAGTGAAAACAGACCGATTACTTTTACATATATGGCATGCAGGCTAATTGTAGGAGTTCTACCACCTTATCTGCAGCTAAATTTGAAGCCTAGACTAATATCAATCAACCACTGTCAATGGATTATGCACTTAGTATTGCCTACCAAAAACTGCAGAGGAGCAATGTACCCTTGTTATAGTCAGTGTATAAGATTCCCTTTACTCAGAATCCATTCCCTATTGTGTGGAGCTTCTAACTAACTTACTAGAGTCTGAGCAGCAATTTCTTTCTGTCTGTGACAGAAAGCTAAAATATTACATTTATGGCTTCAGATGCACACTCACACGTCTAAAAAGACTCAACCACAACAGCTGGATGTGGTGGAGGTGCCAAGTTTGGGCAGTAAGTTTTAGTATCATTTTTCTCAGATTTCAGGGGCTGGTAGACTTTCTGGCTGCATTGGAGATAAATATTTCACAGAACAAAGCAGCACAAGGGAAAAGTGATTGCAGAACACTGGCTTTGATATCTATATAAAATGTGTAGGCGGAGGGGTTTTTTTGTTTCTTTTTACATTATTAAAATCCCTGCAATTAAGCTACAAAATCAGTAAGAAGTCTGAACACAAAGGGGGAAGGAGTGGAGCCAGACTCATAAAAGTCAGAGGTAGAAGACAGAAGGTGTCTGAGAATATTTTTTTATTTGCTCAACCTCTGTTGGGGAGACACCTGAGTTTATGCAAAAGAGCTCTGTAAAGCTCAAAAACTTCTCTCTCACCAATTGAAGTTTGCCTAATAAAGGATATTACCTCACCCACTTTGTCTCTCTACTATCCTGAGACTAAGGGTATGTCTACACTACATGGCTCCATTGACAGAGCCATGTAGATGAGCTTTGTAGACATAGCAAAATGAAGCGGTGATTTAAATAATTGCCGCTTCATTTACATCAAAATGGCTGCCGCGCTGTGCCAATCAGCTGTTTGGCGGCACAGCGCGGTAGTCCGGGCATTCGGTGGTTGACATCAAAAGCCTTTGTCAACTGCCCCAGTGAACCTCATCCCACGAGGCATAATGGGGTGGTCAACAAAGGTTTTTGATGTCAACCGCTGAGCATCCGGACTATCATGTTGATGGAGCCATGTAGTATAGACATACCCTAACACAGCTTCAACACCATGACATAGAAGAGCTCTATTAGATTATCCACTCAATCCGCCAATGCAGGATAGCTTCTTGCTGTATATTTACGAGTGATGTGTCCAGTCTAATAGGAAGTGTTGCAATCAGAATGGGGTCTGCTGAGGATTCTATTCTAAGAATAACTGTGTCCCCTTTAAGTTCTGTAAAGTCTAGTTTACATTTCATTGAGTAACACAGCATATCTGGCAGCACAACACATTTCAATTTTATTATATTGTACTAACAGCAAAATCTAGTAACTATAACCCTTGAGAAGCAAGCTAATTCTCAGGTGGATGTAAAATGGGTACTAGCTAATTTACAGCTTATTTTGGCCACTGGGCTTAATTGGACCTTGTATACTCTAGACTGTTGTACTGCTTTGACTAGTACAACCTCCCTCCCTTCCCAGTTTCAATGCAGCTATATCTGAGTAAAGGGGCTTTCCACGAACATAGCTTTTCCTGTATATGAAGCATGTACAATTATAATGCTACAACTTTCAATCAAAGACCAGATCTTAGAGAAAAAAGTAAATTTCTGTCCTAGGGACTCTAGGCTGGACCTATATCCTACTCATTCCTTACTAACAGCCAAATTCTAATTTACAGCAAAGCCTTTTTACACATCACCACATTGTTATAAACTGCCTACAAAACAGTTGCCTGTGTTTTTGGATGTTTTTAAATTTTAAAAAATTAAACTCATTCAGTTACGGATGTTTTTATTTTAAATTTTCATCTACAAAAATTAAGAATGATTTTTAAGTTTTGAAAAAGTTGGAGATTTAATACTCACTTTGTCTAAAGTCTTCTTGTTATAAAACTGGGACTTCTGCTCTAGTTGGTAAGTATCCTGATTTTAAGCAGATTTCATTTTCAATGCTATGTCTGTGTTACTATAGAAGCAAACATAAAATAAACAAAAATCAGGAAATGCTGGTGTGATACCTCAAAGAGAAAGACAGGTAACCAGCTTTTCTGTAAGGCAGTTCTGAAACTTGTATCTCAGAATTAGCCCCTCTAGAATTAGAAGTTTGTCTCTTTTAAAATTTAAATTCCTGCAGCAATTTTTAAAAGTAATAGTCTGATACCAACTACTATTTCAATGTCACTTTTTCCTTCAAACACACCACTCAGACTAAAATACCTCCTTTTATACTGGTTCCTGAAGAGCGCTAAGTTATGGTGTAAAATAGCATTATCTTTGATAAGAGCAAAAAGATTTTCAGGCTGTCCCTTAAATTTTTAAAACTATCACTTTGAACATTCTTAGCTGAATGAGCCCCTTCAAGCATTTCCATATATCCTCTAATTTTTACCAGTCGTGGAGTATAAGTGTCCAATTTAGCATTACATTTCTGTTCCATGGATTTAATAGCACTTAGGTTGATACTTATGGAAATTTCATAGGTAGAACCAATCTCTCAACAGTTCCCCAGGGTAGAGATTACAGGGTGTGCAAGAATACGAAGCCACTGAGGGAGAACTCCCTGGAGAGACTCCACCTCCCTCTCCACAGTATATTAACAATCAATTCTGCAGTGCTAAAGATATGCTGGAGACTTTAACTATAACAATAAGAAGAGAAAGTAACTTCTTACAATCAAAAAGCTCAGTCTTACAAACTCTCTCTACCAGGAGTAACCCAACTGTAATTAATTGTGTTCTTACACAAGTCAGGATAATAGTGCATACAGAAATTTTTGTAATTTCCTTTAAAGACTAGATACTAGGAACTAGTGGAGAAAGGATACAGGTTGAAATGGGCCCATGGTTTGATTTAGTTTAGAAATTCCTATAGCACTGTATAGGCTGTGAAATATCTTCTGGTTGGTATAGACTAAATGCTATACCTCAGATCCCCCCCAACTGTTATCAATGAGTGTAGTGTCATGTCACTGAAATCCATTTACACTGGCTGTGTATGTGATACATGTTACTCCTGTTATCTTGTCAAACTTGTAGGAATAGATGGCTGATTTTTTTTTAATAATGGAGATTGCCTATCTCCTAGAACTGGAAGGGACCTCGAAAGGTCATCGAGTCCAGTCCCCTGCCTTCACAGCAGGACCAAGTACCATCCCTTACAATTTTTTGCCCCACATCCCTAAACGGCCTCCACAAGGATTGAACTCACAACCCTGGGTTTAGCAGGCCAATGCTCAAACCACTGAGCCATCCCTCCCCCCATTTCAACCTGTATCCTTTCTCCACTAGTTCCTAGTATCTAGTCTTTAAAGGAAATTACAAAAATTTCTGTACCAGACAGTTATGGAAAACATTGCCCATAGAAAACATTTCTTGCTAACCCCTGTAAGTTATTGGTTGGCTTATGTACAGAAGCATGAGTGTTTATATCCCTTACATTTTTAATCCTAGCTAATGGAACTACAGAAGTTCTCATCATATGTACAGGTGTCTAATGCTTTATTGACCAGTATGTATCTTGTAGAAATGCTGGTGCACAATGGAGGTTAAAACACTGCCACAGCAGAGCTTTAAATACTGTACCAGCAAGCCGCAATGGGGGATAAAAGGAGAAGCCAACCCAGTGATTTAAAAGGGACCTGGGCTCTCAGCCAGCAATACCATGGCAGGGGCTGAAGACATAGGCATAGATGTCAACTCCATGGATATTCTGGGGCTGCAGCGCCCAATCACACTAATCTACCTTCCTCTGTCTCCTTCTTCCGTGGCCTCTAACACGCCACTGGCCCCATACTTACCAACTCCTTTCATTTCAGTTAGCTCAGCATGACTAGAAAGCCCTCCACATTCTGTAAACAGTTTAACACCTTTGCAGTTCTGGTGGTATTATAGATATTTCCTGCTACATAGGAAGGCCTTGTGAGGAAAGGATGCACTATTATCCTGACTTTGCACATGAGAAATGAGATGGAGAAGTTACTCAAGTTACTATCAGTGCAGTGGTGGAGTAGGGGCTGGAAGAGGTGGGGCAGAGGCTTGGGGGAAGTCTATGGTATAGTCAGGTCTATTACTCAGATTTTCCAGTCCCATATTTTACCAGTAAAACTATCCTTTCTCCCTTTAGATCTGTATTTTCAAAAGTTCAAGCACAAAAGCCCATGGCTACGTCTACACAGGCACCCTTTTCCGGAAAAGGGATGCAAATGA
>JANRFK010004149.1:150226910-150257870 GCA_030068395.1 Apalone spinifera
TTTGCATCCCTTTTCCGGAAAAGGGTGCCTGTGTAGACGTAGCCCATGTGTGCACATGTTCATGCACACTCACACGCACAAGGAAACTTTCAGTCTTTATGGCACCAAACACTACTCGAGTATCTGCTAGCATTGGTGTCTCTCCACACTGCTTCTTAATAGGGGCTTTTATTAAAAGTGCTTTCCTTTCCTGAGTGTATCCATCTCTTGAGCACAATCTGAACCTAATTTTGAAACACTCGCAAGTTGATTGAATAAAAATAAATATTTTCTTGAATACTGTATGGCCAAATACAGCTCAGATAACTATTTTCATGACAGGCTCAATCTATGAAGTTTCAGCCATTTTTGCGATAGGGCTTTTCTTTAAAAAAAAGTCAGTTTCATTTTGTTTGGTTCCAGTTATCATATACATATGTGATCCAATCTTTATTTTATTGAGGTTATTGTGCCTCTCGCCACCATAGTAGTTGTGCACCTTACAGTACTGCATTAAGAAATGTAATTGACATGTATCACATGCAGTTTGTTCTTTCCATTATAAAGGATTATGACCAGTTCCCACTTCCCAGTAATTTTAATATGGTCATTGTGGTCAGAATGAGATTGTTCAGAGAAGAGTCACAAATATTATTTGAAGGCTGGAGAAAATGCTTTACAGTAAGAGATTTAATGAACTCAGTCTGTTTATTTTCTCAATAAAAAGATCAGGAAGTGAGTTGGTCAAGGTATACGTTGCCAAATATTAAAGAATCACAGAGAAAAGGCATAACAGTAGCCAATGGCTGAAGTAAAATCCAGAAGAAAAATCAAATTAGAAATGAGGCACACATTTTTTAACAGTGAGAGTGATTAATTGTTGGAATGAAGTACCAAAGTAAGTGATGAATTCCCAATCCCCGGATATCTTTAGATCAAGACTGGATTACTTTTGGGAAAATATGATTTAGTCCAATGGTAGGCTCAAGACTGGGGAAACCAGATGAAACTCTCTGGAGCTGAGTTCATCCTGGTTTTCAAATCTATGAAATAGGAACACATCCTTTCTCATAATAGATAATTCAACTCAAGTCTTCTGAAAATGTTACAAAAAATTTACCAGAACCTGCAAAGAGAAGCTTTTAAGCATGTACCAAATCCCAACTGAATCTGCACAAGCATTTTGTCCAGGGTATTGAGGGGTTTTTTTCAGATTTGTGAGAAGGTTTTGGTTCAGTCTTCAGGCTTTTCCCAAAGGAAAATGTAAAAACAACACCAAAGCAGTAATTAAACAAAATAATACATTTCATGTGTGTTTCATGTGTCTGTGAGTACTGCAATGTGCAAATATGGAATTATGTTGTTGATTCCCCATCTCTTTCTTTTTTTGCACTTCAAATAACAACCAGAGAGTTAAAAATGTACAAACACCATACCCTTACTCTGCATTTTAAAACTTTCTGGCAGAAGATCAAAGAAGAGGAAGCATAAAAGCTTTAGATAAGGCTTAAAAATATGAGGCTTGCACTAAAGGCGTGAGAATTGACAAGTCTGTTTGTAGTAGAAATAACTTTAATAACAACCATTGCATCCATGGAAACAAGGCCTTGGGTCTATTTTGAATCTGGGAATCAGAGAGAATAGCATTTTTAAGGTGCTATAAATGTATATAGAATATGAAATATCATATTGCACACACACAAAAACACAATTTTAAAAGTACACTCCAGTATACCTTCCAGTATAGAAGAGAGACAAATGTTTGGGTAAAGTCCAGCAAGCTAATTATTGGCAATTACTTTTCATTTTTAAAAGAAAAGATCAATGTAAGCTATCTTGATTGGGTAACATACAAGTCACATGATGTGAATCAGAAAGGCTAGCTTATTTTTTTGTAAAGGCAAATAGAAAGATAAATTCTAAAAAGCAATTGCCTTATAAACAAAACATGAGCCTGCACAATACTGACCCTGCACAAACATCTGTCACTTAACAGATGTCACCCTAATAACTCACCCATTCAGCTCTGCTCTACAATCAGCAAGAACAATGGATTTGCTTTGATGGATTTGCAGGGTGATGTCTGGGTAAAAGATGCTAGTGGCAGAGCTCTGACTGCTATACATAATCACTGTTTAGTTATGGCACCATTTTTCTAAAAGGTTTTCCTCTTTAAAGATTTCACATTTTGCCATAAAGAATTATAATATGTGAGTAATTACATTTTCTTACCTATTTTCTTGCATCTAAAATGGACAGTAAATCCTTTCCATTTCTCTTACTCCTGCCAACCACTTTCCTGTTGTGGGTATTTGTTGTTCTGAATAATTTATTGGAGGCAGTCATAATACTGGTATCCATTTTTGTTTAATTCCAGTAAATCAAGACATTGATACTATATTAAGAGAAGGAACGAAATGTCAAAACTAAGTCATTTCTGTAACTTTTTAAATAACAATATGCATATTTGCTCTAACCCACAATTTATAGTTTACTGACCCTGCAATGTGCCTTTACATTGAATATCCAAAATCTACTTTTTTATTGCTTGTGTAAGAATAACGTTGTACAATCAACCTTTGGGTCCAATTTTGCCTTCCTTATTTACACATGTGATTAGCCTTATAATTATACACTAGTCAACATTAATAAAGAAGTTATACAGCATACTAATTTCTTAACAATAAGATTTGCACATTTAATCAGTCTTTTTTTTGAAAAAGTGTAATTGTTTGGCTAGTAATCCCATCGTTTCAGCATAAAACAAAATAAATCTGCAAGAACACATTTTTTTAATCAGCAAAGGACCACAATCAAGGATTCAGCTGTGATTAATTACCTCTATAACAAATACCTTTCACTGCACTCTATGCAAAGAAACCCTTTATCCTTGTTCGTGCACATTTGAAACAAGAGAGTATTTCTAAATGAAGTGCCAGTTATTTTCTGTGTTCACTAGCTATTGTTTTGTTTTTGAGTAACAACTTTCACCCCTACAGCCTGGCTTGACTTTCTCTTTGATTTTGCTGCAGGTTATAACCAGGGCTGCTGTTTAGATAGGCAAGGGAGAGGGGCAGTTCAATTGTCAAATATCCCTGTGTTTATTTCCTTCTAGTGTTTCATCGTGAAACAAATGTGACAGCACCATTTTAACATTGTGATTTTACTGCCAGATCAAGCAAGTTGAATAATGAGGACAACAAGGGAGCAATTTTTTGTTTAATGAAGGAGAAATGCCTAGCATTCAACGCCTTACACACACATTATACAGCGGAACCCTCTCATAGTGCCCAAACCCTGTACTAAGCCTGAGTGAGTGAATTCATTGTAGAAAGGTTCTGTATTGATGTAGACACACACATGCCCACATACTCAGAAGAGGGAGGGGATTGCTTGGTGTATCAGTACGGTCTTGGATCTATCTAAAACCCCTCGCTCAAAAACACTGCTCTTCTGCAGCACAGATACCTAGTACAAGGAAAAATAGATTTCCCTCCACAGGCTTCCTATATCCTGCACTTTCTCACCATGTACATATTAGAATCACCCTAGTTCAGTGCTTAACAAGCCTTCTTTTGCACACAGGCAAGCTCCAAATGTGTCCCAAGAGAAATGCTGTTTCTTTTCTTCACAGAGTGTGTGTAGTGAGTGTTTCAGCCTTAACCCGTGGATTCAGGCTTCGATGTTGGCCAGGGCCCCAGTAAAACTAACATCAGTCCTGCCCACCCCATTAAAATGGGGTCATGACCCACTTTGGGGTCCTAACACAGAGTTTGAGAGCTGCTACTCTGAATCATCCTATCCTGCTAGAATAGAGCACCTGTTACTAGAGTTGGCACTGGCAGACATGTGATTCCATGGGGGCAGGAAGAAAGTCTGGATGGCCATTCAAATACAATGAAGCAATATGGAACTTCCTGTTCATTCTAAAGAAGACCCTTCTGCACCATTCAAACAATTTGGCTCCATAATGGCCCCAAAGTTGCTGGAGTAGAAGGAAGCACTAGGAGATGAAGAGGTGATGAATTCACAATTATTCAAATTACCTGGGCTTAAATCTGCAAGTATCAGGAATGGAAGGCAAGGGTGACGGGTATAAGAGGTGGGAGAAGGCATTGCCTTCCCAAACAACCAGCCAGGCCCCACCCAGACTCTGCCCCCAGAATAGCTACTATGCTGCAATTTTCCTTCAAGTTGGGGGTTTTCATTCCATTTTTCCCTATCCTGGCACATATACCAGATAAAATCCATTTGTTGATAATCTGGGGAGGTGGCTGAGGGAGAGGACTGAATTTCACTCTAATGATGAAGTTTCATTGTAACTAAGATCTATCCTGAATTTGACTTTTTTCTCATATGAGTCCTTTATAGAGGACCAGCCCTGAACAAGAAAATTTGCTGTACCTGGGAAGGTGTCTCCTGCCTCTGGCTACCTCTGCCCCTCCTCAGCCAGGCTGTCCACCTTGATGCTGCAGGCTTCCTGGCTCTGACCCCAGGCTGCCATGGATGGCTGGGCTTCTCTGGCCTCCAACCCTATGCTGCCATGGCTTCCCCAGCTCAGTGCTGCTAAAAGCTGCCAGGGTTTTCCAGCTCCCAGTTCTGTGCTGTCATGGGTGGCTGGGGTTCTCCAGCCCCTGGCTCTGTGCTGTCACAGGCAGACAGGCTTCTTTGACTCCTGGCCCTGTGCTGTCATGGGTGGCTGGGGTTCTCCAGCCCCTGGCTCTGTGCTATCACAGGCAGACAGGCTTCTTTGACTCCTGGCCCTGTGCCGCCATGGGCAGCCAAAGTTCCCCAGCCCCACAGTGCTACAGCCATCCAGTGCTGTGGAGCTCTGGCCCTGCTGGTACTCCTGCCATTAGGCTCCTGGACTCTGGTCCAGCAGCATCCGTGGCCCTTCTGGACCACAGATTTTGCCAGACCAGAGAGTAGCGGTTTCCAGAGATGCAACCTGGTGTGGGACTTAGAATTCAGTCATCTTCAGATTGCTCAGTAATTTTTAGAGGTTGAACAAAAACTACCAGTACTACAAAGGCAAGTCTTTCCATTCATAGTTTAAAACAGGGGTCTCAAAATCCTGGACCACAGGCCATCCTCAGATGGAGCAGGAGTGCAATCTGGCCCAGGAGTCCCAGAAGACAACCTTCCCCTTCCCACCATTGCCCTGCCCTTTCCCCTACAGGGCAGCCCATCCCTGAGAACATAGACTCAGGGATTGCCGGTGGAGAGGGGGCTTGGCATAGGGATACAGCAGCAGTATTCCCCCCTCTCTCCACACTCCCCATGGTGACAGGAGCTGTAGGGAAGCAGAGTGCACTCAGTGGATGCATAGTAGTCCGACCACTGCTGCCAGGCAGCACCAGATGCCCCTAGTAATCCCTGAGGCTGTCCTGGGGCATAGGCTGGTATGGGGTATGGGGAGGGAAGAGGGCAGGGCAATGATGGGAAGAAGCATGCTTGGGAACTGCAGTGAACAACCCACCTCCCCACCCTGCCAGGACACCTGAGCCAGATTGAACAACTACTCTGGCCAGGGATGGCCTGTGGGCCAGGATTTGACACCCTTGGTTTAAAAGATGCCTTGAATGTACTACTTAAACCTGGGAAACCATATTATTTCTAGAATGAATGAAGAATTGCTATCTACAAAGAATATATTTTCTTTATTCTATCATTCTAATACACAAGTGACTACTAGGAAAACTTGCCTGTGTTATTTAAAAAAAGGAATAAGGGATCTTTTGGAAAAGGCTTTATTTTCTCCAAGATCCGCGTCTAGACTGGCGCTTTTTTCCGGCAAAGTTCCGAGTCGGAAAAAAGCGGCAGCCATGTTTATGCAAATGAAGTAGGGGGATTTAAATCCCCGCTTCATTTGCAATTGCGATGTGTCTAATTTGCATCTCTTTTTCAGAAAAGGGGTGCAATCTAGACACAGCCTCAGTGTTTACTACCAACAGGACCTGTCCAGGTATTTTCTAGATTTCCTCCACTAGCAGCCACTGTACTGACAGCTGGGTTAACTCTTTACAGTTTCTGTGGAGCGCTACTTCATGGAAGTTAGGAGGGCATCATGGCAAATACTGTATGTGCTCTCTACTGAATTTAATAAAGGAACAGTATGTAAAAGTTCACTTTTGCCACTTCAACAAAATTCCAGCTGAGAACTGGCTCTTAAAGGAGGCTGCTTTTTTATTAATTAATTACTAATTATTATTATTATTATTATGCAATGACAAACTATTAGAGGCCGATATTTTAACTGAAGAATTCCACTCTTAGACACTGAATTGTAACACACTGTTTACAGCTATTGAACCAAACACTCAGTGCTGATCAAACATCAGGAAAAAAGTACTGAACTAGACTATCATTGCAGAGATTTCACTGGCACTTCTCATATATAATTGCTATGAATGGCCAAGGGATGGAAAAATGGTCAGTGCACCTCCCTTGCTGTGTGTTCCATAAAATGCTCCCACGTCACCCAACCCTTTGGGGACTTCATCACTCTCCAGGCCTTGCATGGGCCAGAACTGAGGGAGGAACAGGCTCATTCTGCATTCCCTGTTCTCCATGCACATCCTCTTCAGAATCTGAGATGCAGTGGGGAGACTGAACCTTGTTATCTGAATGAATTAAAGATTTCTTCACATACTTTTTGGACGTGGTTATGTTTCTCTCATATATGCCTTAAAGGGCTTATACAGAGAGGCACAGTGCTCATATGGGTTCTTGTTTTTGCTTCTCTTAATATTAAAAGACAAACTTAATTTTTCTGGCTCATATTCCCAGGTTCTCCAATACGACTGAGAATGTTTTGAACAAATTATTGTTCTTGATGTTTCCCTCTGAGGGCCAGAATCTTAGCCTCCCCAAATTAACAATTCTCTTTTCACTCTGACTGGCAAAGAGTCTGGTGTTGTTTTACAGAAATTCAAAGACTGACTTATAAATTAAAAGGATGGGGGTACAGAGCTATTTAAATTGGATTTATTTTTCTAACAAAAAATATGCCAAGAATCAAATCTCCCCAGGGGCAGACTCTCCCCAAGGTCCCACCATCCTCCAAATCTTCCATCTGGTAAGCTTGGCAGATGTCTGTTTGCTTCTCATTTTAATTTCATGGTCAACGCCTGCCATTCAGGCAATTCAAGTGGCACAGAGAATGAAAGATGCTAGAGGTAGGATAATTAATGGATAGGATACCCTTGCAATGGGATGCCTTTCCCAGGAACTCCGAGGGTTACTTCAAATAATATTCTTCCTACAGCCACTCTGAATTTTTCAAAGCAAATCCCAGCTGTTAGGAGCACTTATACGCCACTGATTTTTTTAAGCAGAAACCCGAAGAGGTGTATCTCTGCTGAAAAACGGATGGCACAATATGGTGTAGGTGTTTGAGTTTCTCTGGCATACAGTCTTAATTGGTAAGAGTCAAGTTCTATTCTCACTTACATTAGTTGATGCACAATAGAAAGATAAAATGGTTTTTAAAATAGTTCTTTTTTAAAAGTAATGATTGCCTATTAATGCACAACAGATACTGTTGATTTCAGCTGGGGTTACTATGGTGTCTCCGTAAACCAAATTTCCCTCTCAATTAAGGAAGATAGGAGTTTTAAAAAAATCAAACCTCACATTTTCCCACCTATCCTTATTCATTGCCTGAATCAAATGAGTCCAATTCTGCCGTTAGCTATTGCTAAGCAATCACATTGATTTCACTGGAGTTGTATGCATATACCTGAAGGCAGAATATGGTCCATTATTAGATTTCCAATTTACTTATATGATTACAATAACTTAAGTCTGGAGGAATAGGGAGCCCAGTTACAAAAAGGGGAAGAGGTGTCAATGTCTAATATTGCCCAACACTCTGTTATCTAAGAGGGTGGGGTTTTTTTTTCTATTCTAGTTTTAAATGATTTAAGCAAAGAAGCTTCTGCCATTTTTCTTGGCAAATTAATTACAAATGGACTAAGCCAAAATGCTCTCTAGTTCATTTTCTTCCATTTTTGCTAGTTACAGATTCTTGGATCACTTTAAGAACATTTCACTCCCTGCTTTTTCTTTGTACCTTTCAAACAACTTCCTGAGCCTGATTCTGACTTTTCTGGCCCCATTCTAAACCAGGAATAACAACATGAATCAGAAGTTTCAGGAGGCAGCTGAGTTAGTCTGTATAGGATAAACTTAAAAAACAACAAGTGGTCTGGTGGCACTTTGTAGACTAACAAAACATGTAGATGGTATCATGACCTTTCGTGGGCACATCCCACTTCTTCAGATGACTGGAGTTTTCATGGGCTGTGCCCACGAAAGCTCATGATACCATCTACATGTTTTGTTAGTCTATAAAGTGCCACCAGACCATTTGTTGTTTTTTAAGTTTATCCTGTACAGACTAACTTGGCTACCCCCTGAAGCTTCTGAACATGCAAGGCACTGCATTCAGCTGTATGGAGTGGAAAACACGAATCAGTGGAGTCTCAGAAGTTTAAGCTGTGTAAGTGATAGCACAACTAGACTGTTAGTTATTTTAATGATTCCTAATGCAAGTCTAGATCTCCCCACTTTTGCAACGAAAGGAGGGATGGTCAGCCATTTCAATGACATCTTCACCTGTCTCGCAGCAACCTTCTGTGGATATGAAGAATATTCCACAGAGCCAGATGGAAGGAGGAGGCAGAGATCACACAGGACATAGGCAAAAACAGGTGGGCCATGAGTAATAGCATATGGGGACATGTTATTTATTCTGGTCATGGAGGCAGTGTGATTCCACTACAGCTGCTGCAGGCCAGATATGGTGCAGAGGCACAAGAGCTCTGGACTCCACCTGGATCCCCCAAGACAGGTAGATAGCTATGCCAGGCCCTTGGGCAATGTGGGAGGCTGGCTCTGCACTCTCGGAATGCCTCGGGCAAAAATGGCAGCACAGGAGGCACTCAGTCCCCTGCACTGGCCAGAACTGGTCCCCCCGCCCCCTGCAACCTTCAGAGCTGACTGGAGCATGGCGATTTAAAGGGCCAAGGGCTCCAGGACCACTGCTACTCCAGTAGCAGCAGCCGGGAGCCCAGGCCCTTTAGAGTTACTGTATCCCAGGAAAGTTGCCCGCTGCGCTGGCAGACCTGCCCACAGACATGTGCAGTCCCAGGAGGAGCTGACATTCTAATGCATGAACCCATTTAATGTGTGGGTGCTTTTCTAGGGGACACTCACTCACTCCTGGGATCTACCCCAAAGCCCAAGTGAAATGTTTATTGGCAAAATCTCTTCTTCCATAATTCCCTCCAGTGGGTTTTATTGCAGGAAGGGATGACCTAGGCCACAGAAAGTGAATCCTATTATAAATGCTGGTCTACTTATCATTGACTACCTACATCTACGGCTACCCCTCTGATACCTACATCTATTGATTATAGACTATTTAGCAAACCTTATTGTTAGGGCTTTTATCAACAGACCATTGGCAAGATTCAGTTGAATTGCCCTGAATTTGCAGAAAGTGAAATGAGAGTTGAATCCACTCCAGTATGTATAAAGGCCTGTATGTATGACAGCTTCACTTTACAGAAGGGTTTTCTCTGTTTAAGAAAGTCTAAGAAATATAAGCGTTATACCACAGCATGAGACAGCACATAGAGAACTGAATAATACAAATAAGCAGTGAAAAGCATATTAAAGAAGGAATTTCAGCATTACTGATTTCCATTTCCATTTTAAGCTCTTTTATAAAAGAAATAACACTGAGAGCATGATGAATTCCTGACTAATTTATTTTTGGCAGAGTTCAAAATGAAATGACAGTAACACTTTCTATATTGCCAAAAAGAGAACCAATGCTCAGCTACTTTCCAGCTTCCTTTTTGCACCTGCCAGCCTCCCAGTTTTAATTGCTATGGTATGTTTTCACACTTGAATCTAGAAGATTAAAGGGCAGATTATGATCTCCGTCATACTGAGATAACTAGAGTAACGTCAGTCAAATCCATGTGGTTATGCTGGATTTACAGCAGTATAATTGAGGGCAGCATTTGGCCCTAGTTCATTTTTCCATTCTGGATTTTGTTAGGTAAATTTTCAAGTAAACACAGTGGCAGACTATGGTGCTTTATTAGTAAATGATAGTAGCCTTTAGGGCCCCAATTTGCTTTACCAAGAGCAATGAGCTAGATCCTCTGCAGGTCTAAACTGGAATCATTCCATTCGACTCAATAGAACAATGCCAATTTAGACAAGCTGAGCATTTGACCCATTATGCACTGATAAATTCCATGCACCAAGTTGTGCTCTCATGCCAGCATAAATCCCAAGTCACTCATTCAATTAACGGACTTACTCAGATGATGCTTCTGTTACAGCCAGCAGAATTTGGCCCCTGTTAGATCAGAGTTCACCAAAATCCTAGCTCTTATTTTCCCAATTTTAAGTCAGTAGCTTTGTTAGATGTAAACATTTATATAATGTCATGGTACACTAGAGCCTACTGTACAATGCTATACACTTAACACTCTCCTTGCATTTCCCATTAGAGGTTCTGAATGTCAAGTATTCCAGGTGGGAATAATAAAAGGTTGCAATACTGTCAGAAGTGCCAGTATTTCTTGTTGATTGGCCCATTATAGAGCTTCTCTAATCCAGTTCTGTGAAGGGAGAGGAGCTATCAATCAGATGGTTTCCTACAGCTCTGGAATATACAGTGCAGATGCTCTGTCTCCCTTGTCAATGTTGTAGGATTCTTTGAGGTATTTGCTGTCTCCAGTCAGAGCTATAAATCAGTGAAGGAATGGGGATTTTTTCCCACTGCATATTTGTTTAAATAAAGTGTTATCACATGCAGCCTTATTAAGTTTCAACTTGACTCATTCCCTAAAGATCCATGTGAGACACAAGGATGTACCCTATTGTATATAGTCAGTGACAAATAAAATCACTATAAAGGATGACACAAAAACTGACAAAAGAAAAGAAATCCAGAGTTAGCACTATCACTGCAGCCTGTCATTGTACTCAGCTGAGAAGTAGGAACAACAGGAGGAAATAGTGTCAACCTTCCCCTTGAATTACGGTAAATCATATCAAAGCTAAGAATGCTTTGCCATTGTGATTTCCTGTACTTTTAAAGACACTTTAACCATCTTTTTAATGGTTACACTCTATAACGGAACAGTTGGGTTGGACCCATGCAAATGCTCCCCTTCTACCCTTTCACAAGTGTCCCAATCCTATTAATAGATGTACTACGAGACCCCAGGCCCCCTATTCCATCACTTTGTCATGTCAGGGCCTTATCTGAGGAATTGTAGCTACTCCTATAATTTATGATTAATATGTTGTTTTCCAGTCTCTGAGGGCCAGAGCTGGTGTAGCGCCATTAAAATCCATAGAGCTACTTGAATTTACTCCAGTTGAGAATCTGGCCTTGTCAGTCTCTAAATTAAAATTCATCATGAGATAGACACAAACAAAAGTTAAAATGACTCACATGTCATTGTTCAGACTGCTACCTAATCAGAAAAGAAAAACATTACTTTAGGGTTCTCTCAAGTGCCAAATTTCAGACTGGAGCCAAATTTTATGTCTGAGTTATAAGTGCCTGGAAAACAGGCTGCCTAATGGAAGTGGTGCCACAATGTTAATTAGTGCATTGCAAATGGGAGCACTGTAACAAATACCAGAAAATCCATGCCAGTGAATCCATGCCATACTGGCTGCCTCATTCTGATCAAAGCTACATTTGGCGCAAGATATATTGCTTTTCTGTCTGATCTCCCTTGGAATCATGCTTAAGCTCAAGCCATCCACTGAACAGTCACTCTAGTTATCATCAGTTAGTCTGCCTAAAATTCTGCCCTATCTGCTAACACTTTGTTGACTTCTAGTTCAAATAAGAAACAATGCTGGCAAACTTCTTAAATGCTCCAAATATTTGACTTGCTTGTTGGCTTATTTTTTTTATTTTCATAATGTCTTGTTCATTATAAAACAACATATGTCTAATTGGCCCCCTAGAGAAAATGTATATAAATCCAAAAATGATAGTAATTTAGTCAGAATCTATCACCACTTCAGCTGGACTAGAATTGGTTTGATCCTTCCCAACTGCCTGAGCAAGACAAAATAAGTAAACCTGGCAATTAGATTTGAAGGTTCTACCAACTGGAATGCCAATATTCCTCTATGTGGCCAATGCTCAAGCCATTCCATGAACTAATAAAATCTTTCTGAAAAGGCCAACAGCTAGCTTCCAAGACAACAGTAATGGAATGCTACTTTCTGTAATTTTGACTAAAACAGAGAGTGGATAAGAGGTAGAAAAAGAAAACATATCTGGCCTGTACTTTTATATAAAGTAACTGTAAAATGCTGAACACAGAAATGTTTCCTTCTAAGCTGAAAAATTCCACAAGCATTCAATTTATTTCAGTTCAATTCAATCTATTTTTAATTGTAATGACTGAAAAGGGTTACAGCATGTTCAGATAGGGAGATGTATTATTTATATTTTCAACATTAATTCAGGCTGTAACAAAACAAAAGAAAATATTCATTATACAGCATAAAGGTCACCAGGATAACCAATATAAGCATAATTGTGGTGCTGTATTTTACATGTTCTGTGTTTTCCTGTCCATCTTGTTCTCATCTTACTTTCTGTAAAATGGTCTGATAACTGTAATTACAATTGCACTGAGAAGAGGCATGCTATTCTAGAATAGGTACACGTTTCAGGTCTTAGTTCTTGTGTTTGCAAGCACCCCTGATTTTGAAGAATGGTTCCTTTTCCAACAATCAGATTAGCAAGGCAATGCTCCATGGAAGACAAAAAACAGCATCATGGTACCCTTTGCCTTAGGCAAAGTTGTGCTGGGCTGAGCGCCACAAAACGGGTGTTTATATTTCCGTGCACATTAAAATCTTTATTCTGAAGCATGACTTCATACCAGAAGACAGAGGTCGTATCTATCACCCAATTTTATAAATGAATGAGTAAGTGATTTCTGACATAACTGGAAATAGAACCAAGATACTTGCTCTCAGTTACGGTAGAACTGGAGTACAGATCGAATGAAGCCAGTAAAGTTACTCTAGATTCACAGTACTGTCAGCAAGTCAGCTAGAGCAGGGCTAGCATGGGTATGTCTACAAAAACTGCAAACCAAATCCACAGCTTCAGCGTAGATGTACTGTTATCAATTTTAGAGGTGGTGGTTTTAATATCTGCTAAGAACAGTTGCCAGTGTCAATTCAGCAGAAACCCAAGAAAACCTCTGGATTGCAATTATTTTTGTCACTATTGAGCCTGACCAAACCTGAACCAGTAAGTTCTAGATGAAAGGCTCCATTATCCCTTCCACCCTCTTTACTGCCTCTTTGCCAGCATGATAGAACCTTCCAGGATCTTTTTACTCCTACTGGGTCCTCTTAAATGTGGGATTGTTCCTTTGAAGACTTCATTCTGATGATCTATTGACTGAGGGAGGATTTTCCACTTCCTGGGGGTTAGTAATGATTTATCATTTCAATCTGAAATTTATGAAGCTTAAAATAAGTCACATATTTTCCCCCTGCTAAGGGATCAAATGTAAAAGGTTAGATTACACTGATAGTCGGAAATCATCTCAAGACAGTTTGTCTATATCAACAAGCTCTGCTGTGTGTGTGTCTCTCTCTCTCTCTCCACCAACCTATACACAATCCATTTACATATATGAATCTCCTGACAATCAATGTGATTGCACAGAAGGCAATGTGCTTTGATAATGCATTTAGCCAAAGAGAGGGAATAAAGCAGAGGCAGCCAACATAGATAAACAACTACTATGTTGCATTCCCTACACACACATACTTGATAAACATTACTGCTGCTCATAGCTATCCAGTGTGTAAACAATGTGTTGTGAGACTGAAGAAGCCAGCTGAAATCCCTACTAGGCTGGGAAGGAAAAGCACTTCTAAAATTTGCATTGTGTTCTGTCACATTCATTTGGGATGCAGAGGTTATGATGCAGTTGCACCAATATGTGGAACTACATGTAATCTGTAGTTACTACAGCCCAAAATATGTGTAAACATTATCCTAAAAAAGAATGTTGTTGCATTTTTCTTGTGTGGGTTAAGAAAAAACTATTTCATTAAAAACACAATTGTAATGAGTGAAAAGCAATTGGAATCTGAGGATTTTATTTGAATTTGGTGTCAGAACTCTCTTTTTCAGCACATCATGTTTTGAAGATCTTCAGAAATGCATAATACAGTCCAGAAAGTTGCCATTAAAGAGCCAGAAATCTAGGCAGTTTGTATATTCTCTGTTTTCGTATACTACAACAAATCCCCACACTTATGAAACACTAATTAGACATGTAGGAAAGACATAGCCCTCACTTTGAAATAAACATATACACCCACCCGAACATGCAAAACGTATCACCAGCTGCCCAAATCATTGTTAGTTTCTTCCTTAGCAATTGGTCTCCTCCCATAAAGCAAATTTCCTGCCACACTTGAGCACAGGGTGTACATCACAATGCAGGGCCATAGGATCAAGGATGGTGATTCTTCTGTTGCTTCTGTAGGGGACTTGAGATGTATCCCAGTAAACCTACAGGTTCCAGGTACCAGAAAGTCCCCAGTTCAATTATGCAGCAAGGATTGAGATGTCAACGTTGCCCTGGGTCTTTGAGAGTTCACTATCTATTTTGTAAAGAGTTCAGGCCTCATCCAGGTGAGCCCTTTTGCTCTGAACGACAGAGAAGAAATACCCAAGCCCTTGGATCCAGTATGAGAAGTGGACTGGAAGAAACCCCTCTGGATCTTTGACTCCCATCTTTTGCCCATGTCACTCCCTGCCTCTATGGAGTCCTAGAATATCTGGGGGTTGAAGCAAGGTTTATCAGGACTTGCCTCCAGGTGCCCACAGGACACATGGTTCAAGATGGCCTTGTGTGACTGTTGAAACCCAACAAGGATTTCTGTGGCACCTTATAGACTAATAGATGTATTGGAGCATAAGCTTTCGTGGGCAAAGACCCACTTCATCAGATGCATGTAGTGGAAATTTCCAGAGGCAGGTATAAATATGCAGGCCAGAATAAGACTAGAGATAACAAGGTTAATTCAGTCAGGGAGGGAGAGGCCAACTTCTAGCAGCTGATCTGGAGGTGTGAACACCAAGAAAGGAGAAACTGCTTTTGTAGTTGGCTAGCCATTCACAGTCTTTGTTTAATCCTAAAATGATGTGTCAAATTTGTAGATGAACTGTAGCTCAGCAGTTTCTCCTTGAAGTCTGGTTTTGAAGTTTTTTTGCTGTAGGATGGCTACCTTTAAATCTGCTACTGTGTGCCCAGGGAGATTGAAGTGTTCTCCTATAGGTTTTTGTATATTGCCATTCCTAATATCTGATTTGTGTCCATTTATTCTTTTACGTAGGGACTGTCCAGTTTGGCCAATGTATATAGCAGAGGGCCATTGCTGGCACATGATGACGTTTATTACATTGGTAGATGTGCTGGTGAATGAATCAGTGACGGTGTGGCTGATCTGGTTAGGTCCTGTGATGGTGTCACTGGTGTAGATATGTGGGCAGAGTTGGCACCGAGGTTTGTTGCATGGATTGGTTCCTGAGTTAGAGTTACTGTGGTCCAGTGTATAGTTGCTGGTGAGAATTTGCTTCAGATTAATGGGTTGTCTGTGGGCGAGGACTGGCCTGCCTCCCAAGGCCCGTGAAAGTGAGGGATCATTGTCCAGGATGGGTTGTAGATCACTTATGATGCATTGGAGAGGTTTTAGCTGAAGACTGTAGGTGATGGCCAGTAGTGTTCTGTTGGTTTCTTTCTTGGGCTTATCTTGTACTAGGAGGCTTCTGGGTACACGTCTGGCTCTGTTAATCTTTTTCCTCACTTCCTCGTGCGGGTATCATAGTTTCAAGAATGCTTGGTGAAGATCTTGTAGGTGTTGTCTCTGTCTGAGGGGTTGTAGCAAATGCAGTTGTACCTGGGAAGTTGAAACCCAGATCCTCTTGTTTACCCATGTGATTGTTTGCTTTCTCTGCTGGTTTAAAATGTATCCACATTTATACCCTGCACCTATATGTTTGTTTACATCAGTCCAGGGGATCTGCAGCTGTATGTTTCCTCCTCCTCAGTCTTTTAACACCCATTTAAAGATTTCTAGCTCATAGCCTTCACCTCTTGGGTGGAGACTTGCACCTTACTCCCTTCTGACTGATATTTCCAGGATACACAGCTCCCTGATCAACACTGTGAAATCCCCACCAAAATAGGCTGACAAAGGCCAACAACTGTGGTTTGCTTGTTCTCCATGTGCCCTGACCAATGAACTTCCAGCAGTTACACATTACCACGCACTTTCTTCTCAGCGTGAACATTTATTCTTAAAGCTTTACAGTGAATGCATATAAAACAATGAAAGAAGCTAGCAAGCTTTCCAGAGATCACCTCCAAATCCAATATATGGTCCTGTTAGGTGTCAGTCCTTCATACCCAGAAGTGAATTTCCCCTACGGTTACAAGTTCATGGCAGTCTTTAGATCAGGAATCTGAGCCTCCACCCATGCGAGAGGAGAGGTTACCTCTCTGGAGGTGTTACAATAATTTGAGTGATTTCCCCTACTGTTTTCACTTCCTGGAGGAGCGATGGTAACCTTATCTCCAGGAAGTGCCTACAGTCTGTTCCATAATGATACATAATGTTCACTTAATGCAACATTATCTCCTAAAGATTTTTCAAGAAGTTGTCCTGCCATACTTCAGTACTCCTCTAATCTGAGATACAGGACAGGTGACATTCAGTCCTTGACCAGTGGTAGGTTTGAAGTTTTTTCTGTCTCATGATCCAGCAGATGTTCTGGTTATTCGCTGGATTATGAAATAATCAATTTTAGAACGGTGGCATTGTTAAGTATGGAAAAATCATAGTTTGTAATTTTAAGAGGTTTGAAACTTATTTATTAAGTCCTGCATAGCTGTACATAGGTTAGTGACATTCTTGGCTTTCTAGGTGGATATGAACAAGGGCAAAAATAAGATTTTTAGAGATTTTAAATATTTACCAGTACAAAGTTTCAGAGGACTGTTGGTAGTAATTAAGGCACATGGCTTTAAATGTGGAGTAATACAAAAGATATTGTACTAAAACAATTGTAAAAATTAAAAGAAAAAAACCTAAAGTAACTTTTCTCTAAAATGTGGCCTAAACAAAATACAAGGTGTAATGAAGGTTTCATTAACATCAGTTTGGAATAGCTACATTGCACATCTATGTGCGTGTATATCAGTGAATCTGTACATAATTATTGTATTAATTATTCTTTGTCATTAGCGTAAATGCTTTTTAAAAATAGTTGTTTTAAAAAGCAATTATTGCCTACTAATGTGAAATTATCTTACTCTCTTGTTTTCTCAGACCAAATTTCCATTAGAATAAACATACATGAGCAAAGGAGTTTTTTTAAGCACAGTCAGAAACTCTTGCCGGGTTTGTGATAATTGCTGGAGTGTCTCTCATTATCAGCTTGGACTTTAATAACAAAAGAAGACAAGTGTAGAGACTATTTGGCTTGAGCTAATTACTAGCCATTCCCCGTTCAATTTATGTTCAGAGGAGTACAATAATCATGACACAGTGCATTAGCTCTCTCACTGGCAGTGACTGCCATACTGACTGCTAATTGGAAAGGCAGATTCTGGTGGGGGAAAATACGATACAAAGTGAGCAGAGTCTGTTCATAAAGAAGCTTTCACAGCTATTTATTTCATGCAGTGTTTGGTATTTAACTGAAAAGAGCTAGAAAAATAACTGCTCCTTTTAAAAAAAAATGCAGGGGTTTAGGAAACTAAACATTTTCCACTTCATTGCAGATGCAAGTGACAGAACTCTGAGTTGCTTGCAATTTAACAGTGTTTGTAATTAACATTTCAGCTACAGTTAATTAAAAAAAATTGACCAGAAAATGAAGCGATTACAAGGATGACACAAATGGATCAACTCACCTGGAAAGAAAGCTGACTAACTTTGGTTGACTGACTAACATTAGATGTAGTGTGAGTTTTTTAAACTAATATGCATATAGTAAAAGAATAGTACCACAACTAACCTAACATATTGCATTTCAGCAGAGGCTATACGTTAGAGCAGTGGTTCCCTTTTTTTTTTATACCAGCAAACCCATTCACAAACTTTTGGCAGACCTGTAACATTTTATCTGCATATTCATCATGTAAATTCATTTGCATAAATCATTAAGATACCTACAATGCTAATAAAATTATGTTAAAAGAATCCTTTCCTTTCTTATCTTAAGCCATTAACACCATTTGCATGACTGAAAATATACAACACAATATTATTGTTAATTGACATAATGATTCATAATAGCATAAATGAAACAGACTTTATTTAATGGGGCTTCTGCTGCTGCATCTTTTCACACATTTCTTTGAAGTTTACGTCATAACTGCTCAAATTCAGCTCCATGGCACGCGCACACACACTGCAGGCCATGGTGATTGCACACACAAACACCAACTCGTTCGGAGCTGGGCTCTGCCTTCCAGGGACTGCCCCACATGCTAAGGACTGAGAGGCAGTGGGAGTCCAGCCGGACTGGGGTAGAACCTAGGCGTCCTTCCCTGCTCTAACAACTAGCCTGCACTCTCCTCCCCTTCTTGCAGAGAATGCAGCATCCAGCAGCCCAAGTGGAGCTGAAACTGGCTGCTGTGCAGTGGCTCAGGGAGCCAGGATGTACCCCAGAACTGGCCCCCAGAGCTGCCTTGAGCAGCTGGCTTCAGATGTGGCAGCTGCCCACTATATGTCGGCTGCTGGAGCTGGCTGCTGTGTAGCAACTCAGGTGGCCGGGGTGTACCCTAGCCCCAGCCCTCAGAGACATTACAAACAGCCAACTGCAGCTCTGACAGCTGACAGCCATGTGCTCAGGGTAAACCCCAGCCCTGGTCCTGGAGCAGCTGGCATGGGCATGGCCTGGCAGTGTGCCGCGGCCTGGCAGCCAGAGGTTCACAGACCAGCGCTGGTCCACAGACCAGCAGTTGTGAACCACTGCATTAGTGTACATGCGCTTATATAGTTGAATGGTGCTGCTCCGTTGTAGGCTATTCACCAGTGCTAAGCAATTTGATCCTGATCCAAAGGCCACTGAACACAATACAGTACTAGCTACGTATAGGTGTGAACAAAACTCATTCCTTTCCACCAAGTCCCAATCAGTTGTGATGTGGGAGCTATTCCTGCCTATACCCTCCAACACAAAGGGCCCCACAAGACTCACTTGAGTTACTTCTCTCCTACAATATGCATACAGTTAGGAAGTACTCTGAGATGACATGTGCTGCCATGCTAGTAACACACCAGTGATACACAGAACGTTCCATGTGATATCTCAGAGCACATAGGAAATTGGAACCTGAAAGAACATCTCCCCTTAAAGTGAGCCTTGGTTGACTGACTAACATTAGATGAAAGAGAGAAGCACCTCAATGAGATGGTAAGTGCCATCCCCTCACACTCATTTGAGGGCATTTGACCCTGGTAGTTAAGACTGCAAACACCCAGAGCTCTTGTAGGATTCTTTATTTAGACACTAAAGTCACCAAAATTCCTTCTATAACTGGCAAGAAGACTTCATTTAATTTTTTCAGATGTAAACTGGCCCCAGTAGTTTACACCTTTGCCATCTTCAGGCTTCACCATTGTAATTGCTTCTACCGGAATCTAAAAAATTCACCAAGAAGCTATAGCTGGTGCTTAATCATGTGGTCTCTCTTTTCAGTAGGTAAGCTCAAGAGAGTACATTATTGCCAGTCCTCCACAATCTGATCCACTTTCTGATATTGATCTCTGAAGCTCTTATGGAGATACAGTCATTCTACATCATGGAGCGCCTCTTCTTCTGAGCAGAAGTGCACAGCATGTCGTTTTGAAACATTTGCCAATCTCAAATCAGGACAAAAATCAAAATACTGGATTTTTTTACCTAGTGTCACACCCCCCAAAAAATCAGTTTGTCATTTCAAAACATGTTATTTTGATCATTTCTAATTTCGCAGAACTTATTGGGGGCTAGTCCATACCCTGGGACAATGTGTACTATGAGGGTGTGATTTCTAAAGCGTATTAATGTGTTGCTCATTAATTGGTCCATGTAGACCATGCAGGTATACACTAAAAGTTCCCAAGTTGGTTTTGATGTACTATGTTATATACTACATCAAAGGCATGTACTATATCAAAGACGATCAGGGAACATCTATTGTGCATCAACAGGGTCTACACGGGCCATTAATGTGCAATACATTAGCTTTACTAATCACACCCCTGTAATGTGCATTAACGTACCGTGTAGAGGCACTGCAAATGTGAAGAGAGATTTACAGCATTTTCAGGCTCCAGATGCCATTACAGATTGGCATTACTGTCCCTAATGTCATCTGCCTGTTTGTAAGTAGAAGTCCTCTCCAGTTAGAAATCAGATATCTAGTAGTGCTGTCCCAACAGTGAATAAAATCCAGGTATGAGACACACAAAAACCTTTCATTTGTTCCTCACACATTTAGTTGTTTGCTCACCTGTATTTGTAAAAAGATATGCAAAAGTTGTAGAAGGGGTTATCAGCAGTTTCTTTGCCACACAATCACACCAGGGAAATGTGATATCGGCATTTAAAAAGTGCACTAATATGTTGACATTAGTATCTAGTACATGCAGTATGACTGCATTCAGATTTAACAATATGTAGAAGTTTAGGTGCTGGTATAATGGTTTCCTACAATTTATGTTCTCTTTGTTTTATCTCATGTACCATGATACAGTGCTGTTTGTTCGTTCTTTGTGTGTTTATTTTTAGGACTTCTTTTGGAGGAACTGGACTTCTTATCAGGTGGCCTATCATTCTTCATTTCTTGTAACAGCTGGGATCACTGACATCTTCATTAATTTGTACCATAAAAACAAACGCAAGAGGCACCTCTAATTATAGTCTGTGTTACATGTATGCCAGACATGTGGCATTTCTATACTCTGCAACCACACATCACTGCAGCTTAATGTCTTAAATAGGTCTCCTTGATTGATACTGCTGAATTGTGTCATGCAGTTACATTGCATGACTTCAGGTATAGCACAGCAGGAAAGGTACATCATAACAAATGAATCATCAGAGCTCTTCTGAGCTCTAAGACCTCCATTTTCCTAATTTACATTTCAAAAGAGTATATGGTGAAAGTAAAGAAATCATTTGCTATTGCCAGATAAGTGCTTCCCCTAGCAGGAAACTCAATGCCAGTTCTGAAAAGTGCTCTGATGGTAATTTTCTTTCTGTGTTAGGACAGGCACAAAAGACATTTAAAACCTCAGCATTAAAAGCTGTCCAGCATTTCTGCTATCTTTGACAGTTAAAGCACCAAGTGGAATAGCAGGTTGAAGGGCTCAACTGCCCTGAATCCTCAGCACAAAACTAGGTACCCTATAAATAAATTCTAGCTGGCTACAATACAATAAATAGAAGAGAATAAAGTGGACTTCGTGAACCTTTACAAATGACTTTGTCACAAAGTGTATTATGTTAAAAATCCCATCTCCTGAAACTTCTCTACAGACGTTTACAGGGCACAACAACTTTTAAGCAGGCCTTCAGGTTACAGCTGTATTCACCAAACATGGCCCAGGGAGGAGAAATTCACATCTTTCCATCCCAACCTAGGCGCTTACACAAGAAGTTCATTCATCTTCGGAGGAGTGGGAGGACAAGGAATATTACAGTCCCCATTCTCCAAGTGGGGAACTTTAAAATCCACAACAGCCCCCTAATGAAAGTCCTTGAGGCAGGCCCATCAATGGGGGAGGAGAGGTGAACAAAGGAGGCAACTTTCCCTGGGCCTGGTGATTCAAAGGGGCCTGGGGTTCCTGGTCGCTGCCATCACTACTGTGGCAGCAGCAGTGGCCAGAGCCCCAAGCCTTTTAGAGCGCCACTTGGTGCACTCCAGGGAGCATTGAGTGTTCGAGAGAGTGTGGTACGGTCCACGCAGCACTGAGGGCTGGCTGACTCTGGCCTCGCCCCTTCTGCCTAAGGTTCCACCCCTTCCAGGAGCACAGAGTCGGCCCCCTCCCATCTTGCCCAGGGGCCTGGCAAGTCTGTTGGCTCCTCTGCCCTAAGGGGGGGGGACCCTGGCTGTGTCTCTACCCTGGACAGTGCTCCTCTTTGGGGGGCTATCCTGACTTTCCTCGGTTGAACAGGGGAGGCTCAGGCCAGAATGCACTGCCTTAAATTCCTATGACAGATTTTCTACTTGTAGGTGCCCTCAAATAGAATTATACCAGTGGAAACCAGTATAGATCCCTGACTGATTGTAGCCCTGTAATTCTTCACTTTGCACTGAGAGGCTGCGGAAATGGCAGCATTTCTCTTCTGCATTTTTGTAAAATGAGAATTGAAAAGCCTTATCAATTTGAGCTTTTAAATATTTCCTTTTTGAAGCTGCCATTGATGCCACCTCTCTTCTCCATAAATTCCCAATGTATTAATACTTACTTTTTACTACCGCTGAAGCTCCAGTAAAGGTGGGGTGAGGGAGAGTCATAAGAATTTGCCAGGAATCTCATTACGGAACAAATGGTAATGCTTCCCAGCAGATAACTGGCATTCATTATGTTACCTCATTCTCATGACAATGTCTGTAATGAGAACAGGTAATTGCAAAACATGAATTCATTCCCATGATGATGACAGGGATACAAATTGAAAGTGATACAACTTTAAACCATTGCCATTAAATGTTAAGGCTCTCATATTGTGCTGGTCTTCAAATGTGCCAGCCAAAGCTAAACTTTCTCATCACTGACTTATAAAACTCTGCAGCCCCTAGCCTGAGTGACCTCTCTGTCACCAGTCTATTGATGACTATTTGGGAGACAGATAATTAAGTCTTTGGATTCAGTACGGACCCTGCACCTCCAACTCCAAGACTGTAAAGCTTTTATCTCTTCAGCTGAACCTGTGCATGTAGTTCTGTTTCCTACATTTACCTGGCACATGTAACATTCTATAATTACCACACAAATACATATTTGCATATAATGAAGCAATTATGGACATCATTTAGTAACTATAATTGAAGTCACCAAGTAATTCAAAGATTAATTGCCATGTAATATGAAGGTTTTAGAACTCAATGCCTAGATATTTTCTCTGTGACTACATGCTGTTAATGTACAAGGTAACAGTAAAATAAAAACAATATTCAAAAAATCCCAGAATCAAAGTAAATCTCTCATTAAAAATAAGTCCATCAGACCACTTTTTAATATCATATATAATATACCCCATTTAACAGACCTAGTGAAATCAAGTCAAGACATCTTACTGAAGAATTTCTCTTAGAGAGTCTCATCTTAAACTACAGTAAGGGTTTCACAGGGCAGGAGGCATGTACTAATAATACATCACTCTCGTATCAGACACAGTATGGCATAGCACTATGGAACAATCTCAGTGTTCTGGAGTTTGGAAGGTCACAGGTCTCAGAGCCCTCTTGGGTGTTCTGGCATTAAGGTCAGACTCAGATTGCAAGAAGCAGCGCAAACATTTTCTTGTAATTCATATGGAATCAAGAGCAGTTCAAGCACATTTAAGGCAGAGTCTCTATGAGCCTTATTTCTAAACTGCCACAAGCAGAATTCTGAAAGTGACATTTTCCTGTTCCTAACTTTCCAAGATCAAGGTGCAGTAGCAACCTGAACTTCTACTCTGAGATAACTGTACAATTGTACTCTTACTGCACGCTATGCCTGCTACTATAATGAGAGCAGACGGTACTACACGCAGCTCATCAAACCCACTGTCCTGTGGGTAGCCCAGGAGGGTGTAAGGCTGACAGAAAAGCCCCACTGCATTGTGGGTAAATTTGGGAGAATTCCAGGATAGGAGAACAAACTCAGAGAAGAAATTGGGAGCAGAATCCCAAAGACAGTCAAGTACTAATATGTTTAATATCTTTTCAGCAATTCCTGCAGTCAGTTCTTCACTGCTTAGGGGAACATGCCCATGGTCTCAAAACTGAAGGATGCCTAGTACTGTGGCTTAATGTCTCTAACCATCATTGTTTCCAAGGAAACAATGGATAACCCCTCTCAGTATTCAAAAACAAGCACTATCACATGCCATAACTGCACTCATGATTAATTTACAGCTCATCATAAGGTTCTGAATTCATCTTCAATTGCCTCTCAGCTTTACACTTTCCTTTCAGTTACTTTTAAACATTTAGTGATTGACTTCACCCTCCGCCCAAAGAGGGAAAAGGTAAATATCTCATTATTTTCACAACTAGACAACAATTACCCATTATCCTCTTACCCAATAAGATGGTGGCAGTTCGCCATGGTTAAACCCTGCAGGCCGCTGCCACAATATTTACCTGTGCCTCCCCAGGTATGGGTGCTTGCAGCTCCCATTTGCTGCGGATCATCATTTCTGGCCAATGGAAGCTGCGGGAAGTGGTGTGGGCTAGGACACCATGGAGGTGCAGGTAAATGCTGTGGCAACAGCCTAATCCTGGAGACCAGATCCACGCCACAGGCTGGATTTGCCCACCACTGCTCTCACCCATAGATTTTTGCATCTTGACTCAGATTGCACGCAAATGATAAAATCTTACACAGAATCAGAGAGGGGATAGTGTCATAGCAAACACTGCTTTATTTCTTTACTACACAACTCTCTGGAGCCACAGAAATGAGCAGGTTTTTCTAGAAATCCTTGACTTACATTTGAAAAGCTGCCAGTTGATGTTGTGAACCAGAGATAGGCCACTCTCAGCGTTAGTGTTTGCCACCTTCTAACATCGCTGCCTAAAAGTTTTTTTGTGTGAAGCAGAGCAAGAGCCCTAGAATTTTATTTGGCTCCTAGGAGGTCATGCTCAAGCCTGAACACAAAGTACTCAAGTGTCTGGCAACATGACTAAAGTGATTGTTAACAGAGAAAATATGATTCAGTTCTTTTTGTGCTTAGATTTCACATTCACATTAGGGATGAGCATCACCTGAAGGGATTTATGTTGTAAAACAGAAGACTGGAATCCCACAGGTTTTGGGCCACTTGGATGCTGTATTTTTCTCCTCTTATTCCCATCCCTTTTGCCCCTACCTGTGATCTATGCTACACATTGTCCAAAATCCTTTTTTTAATCAAGCACATCCTGCAAAATTAGTTGCAGGTAAATTTAGAAACAAAAGTTCAGACTCAAAGACCCTTATTTAGTTTCTACTCAGCCAAACACTAATGTTGGGGGGAGGCAGATCAGATTTCTCTTATGCTGGAGTAAATCTAGACCAACATCACTAGGAACAATGGAATTATAGCTGATTTATACAAGGATAACTGAGAAGTTAGCCAAATCATTTGGGATTTAACTATTGATTTAAATAAAAACTATGTCCAACTGACAAATCTCTATCACACTGATTAGGCATCATTCCCAGTTTGGGATAACACAGAGCTTCTTAGAGCCCTCAGATACACAGGAGAAGTGCACACAGAGATATACCCTTAAAATAGACAGAATGTGCACCCCTCCTTGGTCAGCTAGCGCTGTCTTTCTGGGGTAGTGAGTACCAATGGGTACACTAGTGAGGAGCAACACTTTTCAGCAGCACCATTCTTCATAGGATCATACTATTGTTTAGGAACCCACAGCATAAAAAGTGGACTTTGAATGGTTTTATGTGCATATCAGATATTGCAATTTTTAACAGCGTTAATAAAATATAAGCCCCGTTTATCTAGTGCTGGCATTTCTTTAGGCCTTTAAAGTCTCCTTCTCACGTTAAAAGTAGGTCTCTGTAGTCTGGGATTTTGTTCACAAACACTGGATCACTGTAATTGACATGAAATTGGCTCATTATAACTGAGCTGTCCAGGTGGAAGTTCAAGGCATAGCAACAACTTCACCGAATTATCAGTATAAGGCAACAGGTAGCTAACAAATTTAAACTAATTGGGTTTACCTGTCGAGTATGTAAATTGCAGTGAATTATACCAGAATACCAAGAAACTACTCTTGAAGAAGGCCCAAATGAGTATTTATTTTAGGTATTTGGGAGCCTTAGTGCTGGGTGAGTAAATGGCATTCTCTCTGTGCACTAAGGAACATGAGGATCCCTTCTGAGAGGGATCAAGCAGCATACAGGTCGGCTACGTCTAGACTGCATCCCTTTTCTGAAAAAGGGATGCAAATTAGATGTATAGCAATTGCAAATGAGGCGGGGATTTAAATCTCTCCCCGCTTCATTTGCTTGAACATGGCTGCCACTTTTTTCCTTTAAAAAAAGGAATTCCTTTAAAAAAAGGAATAAGGGATCTTTCGGAAAAGGCTTTATTTTCTGCAAGATCCGCGTCTAGACTGGTGCTTTTTTCCGTCAAAGCTCCGAGACGGAAAAAAACGGCAGCCATGTTCATGCAAATGAAGCGGGGGGAGATTTAAATCCCCGCTTCATTTGCAATTGCGATACATCTAATTTGCATCCCTTTTTCGGAAAAGGGATGCAGTCTAGACGTAGCCCCCATGTCAATGGTAGGAAGGGAAGTCACATAACTCTCAAAAATCCAAACCCCCTTCTTAGCATATGTGCAATGTGCCTCAGGTGGCAGCTGACCAGGATTCATCGGTGAATTTGGTCCTCTGGTTGGACCATTATCTTGCCCCGCCTGAGCCAGGCACTGACAGGAAGTACAATATGAATGCTAATCCATTCCCCGACCTGCTTGCCAACAGGTATGTCTGTTCGGTCAGTACAGGGTGCGCTAGTGCCAAACAGTAACTGAAATAAAACTACAACTTTACTGCTTCTTAGCTACTGTTTTCTATCTCAACACTTTCAAATGAAAACTTCAGAAATTAAACATGGGGGAGGGGGCCCATTCCATTTCCTGCCTGGTGCTGCCTGAGTTCCTCATAATACACAGTAACTGAATAAATTAATCTTCAGATAAAGGTACAGATCACAGCATGCTGCCTGGTTTAAGCTTATATTATAGTCTCGAGGGAAATGATAGTGGTAATGAATAATGTCAATTCAATTTGAAGTTGCAGTTGAAGTAAATGGATTGTTAATGAAATGTTGCTATTTGTCTTTGTTTTTCATTGCTTAAGTCGATAAAGATAAGTATTTTAGACTATGAGAAGAGGGATTTGGCCTGTTCGGTTGGGAATCTAATTAAAAGGTTTTTCTCATCATAGATTGCATTCGAACTTGAAAAAACAAGGTTGCTACTATTAGTTAGGAACTATAATTCAAACCATCCTGGGGAAAAACCAAGGAATGTTTATTTGTTCGTCAATAGACTATTGTATAGAATTGCCCCCCCTCCTCCCCACCCACCCACACACACACACACAAATCTGATCTGTGCTAAGAAAAATGGCAAGTCTATTTTAAGTAGTGGTTGAGATTCAACAGTTCTCATGAACCAAGGTACAGCAACCTACAGTTAGTGCATCTCAGTCAGAGTATCCCGCTAAGAAAGCTTTTCTCTATCCCATTGGATTTTTATTTCTTTGCTAGTCTGGGATTCCTTCTAAGATCAAGGAATCCTCAGCATGCTGGGTAAGACAACTGTACAATCCTCTTGTGCCACCAACACAGCACAGCAATAAGTAGACATGGTGGGGATAAAAATCTGTCCCTCTGTGTGCAGTGGCATGAGGCTGCTGTCCCTGTGAGATCCGGGCTTATTTTTTTCTGCTTAAACATGGGAGGGAATGATTTGCAGAAGCACTCCGTGTTACTCTAACTCTGCTTTTCACTAAAAAATTTGTAGTCCTGTAGCATCTTAGATATATATGAGCTTTCGTGGGCAAAACCCACTTCCACAGGTGAGCAGGTGCTACAGGACTACTCATTTTTAAAGTTACAGACTAACATGACTATTCCTCTCCGCTTCTCACTGAAATTAATGGTGAAACTCCATTGACTTCAGCTGAAGATGAGTTAGGCTGACACTGAGTATTTTTGAAACTACTATCCAGAACCTTCATATTATATTAACTTACTAGAAGGTTGTGTGTGTGTAACAGAAGCTGAAAAGCAAACTCAGATAAATATAGAAAACCACGCAGCATAGTCCATTGAAAAGTAGCCAGAACCTATGACAAAATTAAGGGAAGTTTGGCCAATTCTCACCAGTCTGCCAGAAAGTGTCCACCTAAGTGATAAACTTAAAAACAGCAAATATTCTTGCAGCACCTTAAAGACTAACAAAAAATGTAGATGGTATCTTGAGCTTTCGTGAGAGCTTGAAAAAAGAAACTAAAGAAAACACAGAAAACAAACTGTATCTTTGATAACTGACCTCCCATATTAGGTAAACACATACCAAGACTTTCTGTTACCTTCCAGGACACAAGAATCAAATCGTCACCTTAAAAAAGGGATTTTATTAACAAAACAAAAAGATATACTTGATAAAGCATAGTTGGTTGCTAGGTGTTACAGAGCAAATAAGAACAGATCAAAATACAAAGAACAAACGCTTTGGGCTGTAGCTTAAATATGGTGAGTGGGGAAGGTAAGGTACATGGAATTCACACAGAAAAGTTTAACCCAATACCCAAAACAAAGGATTTTCCTCCTTATTTACTCAGAATCCCTTCACAGTCCAGTCTACTTCCATGCTCTGAATTCCTTGGAGGCATGGTTGTTCTGATTGTTGCATATTGCTTCCTCCAGCCCTTAACTTGGAACTCTTACAAAGGAAGAGCAGCCAGGTATCTATATACAATTCAAATTTCAACAGTCTTCCTCATTGGCTTCCCTGGCTTTCTGCCAACACGTCCCCTCCCTCCGCCTCTCCCCCCACACACACATTAGCTACTTGAGTTTAACCCTTTAGTCACCAGGTGCTAGCCAGCACTCCTTCTATTCATCATGGCCTTCCCTCCCCCAAATCACAGATGGTGCTGGATAGGCTGGCCCACACTGGCTGTGATTTCTTCCTGGAGGATTAGGATAAAACATAGTTAATAATATACATGCACACATTACATTTACTACTGAATACACAAAGAACTAAACATGATTTCCCACATGCATGGAATACAGTGACTTAGATGTAGGGAGAGTTTTAACTGGCTTAGTCTGGGAAACTTTGACGGAAGAGTGCATCAGCCACTTTGTTAGAAGCTCCTGAGATGTATTGTATGTCAAAGTCTAGGAGAGCCAAACTCCACTGAAGGAGTTTCTTGTTAGTCTTTTTGACTGTGTGAAGCCACTTCAGAGCAGAATGGTCAGTCTGCAGATGAAAATGTTGTTCCCAAATATATGGTCGTAGTGTCTTTAAGGCATATACAATGGTGAATCATTCCTTCTCAGAGACAAACCAGTGGCTTTTCCTCTCAGAGAGTTTTTTTTTTACTGAGAAATATGACAGGGTGGAATTGTTGATCTAGCCCAGTTTGCATCAAAACTGCCGCCATACTGCACTGTGATGCATCCGTGATGTAAGGATTGGATCTGCTTTTTGACTTAGGGTCAGGCCAATTTTGGATAGCCTCTGCTGTAGCCTGTAGAGGGTTAAAAGTCCCTTGACCAACTTGATATCCCAGGTACATTACGCTCTTTAGTCTGATTTGACACTTCCTCACCTTAACAGTCAGCCTGGCCTCCTTTATGTGCTGGAAGACAGCTTAGAGGTGTTTTAGATGTTCTGCCAATGAATCAGAGAATACAGCCACATCGTCCAGATAGGCTATGGCAAATTCGCCAGATCCCAATATCAGATTATTTACAAATATTTGGAAGGCTGTGGGAGCATTGTGTAACCTGAAAGGAAGAACATTAAATTCATACAGCCCCACACGTGTAACAAAGGCTGATCTTTCCTTTGCTGACTCATCCAGAAGTACTTGCCAGTAGTATCCCTTGGTTAAATCTAGGAGTCACAGCATTTAACTTACAATAGTCCATGCAAAAGTGAAGGGTTGGGCTCTGATTGGGTGAGCTTCTCCTGTGTTAATAGAGTGGTAAGCCCTTTCAGTCTGTTCTGGGGTGGCTAAAAACATCAGAGATGGTACACAGCTCCTGGATCTGCTGTTGCTGCTCACAGTTGAGGCTCTTGGAGAGGGTTACCTCTTCTAGACTCCCCTCCCGCTTGCAATTTCTCTTTCAGGCCACTCAGCATCATCTCTCTTGAGGGCTGTGAACTGAGGAACCTTGAATTCTTGGGAATAAAATGGTTTTAGAAAATTAACAATGATATACCTTAGGCTTAAGGTTAGGATCTGGGAATACTGAGGTAGTTAACCACTTCTATGCTCTCTTGGACCATGAACAGTCTGTCCCAGGATGCTTCCATCTTATTGGCTTGAAGCACCTTCAAGACCCATGACTTGCTCACCTATCTTGAAGGAAGGAATGTTCTCCGGCATCTTATCATACCAGGCCTTCTGCTTTTGCTGAGCATCCTGTAAGTTTTGTTGAGTAAGGGCTAAAAAGTCTTTAATGGTGTTTTGCAAGTTGCCCACATAATCCACAATGTTATTTCCTAGAGAAGGATTACCCTTCACTAATTGCAATGGCCCCTTAACCTCATGGCCATAAACAAGTTCAAAGGGAGAGAATCCCAAACTGGAGTGAGGTACATCTCTGTTGTCAAATAGTAGCCGTTGCAACACCGGGTCCCGATCATTGGAGTGTTCATTTATGAATTTGCATATCATAGCTCCCAAAGTTCCATTAAATCTCTCCACCGGGCTATTTGTCTGGTGTTGGTAAGGGGTGGCAATTAAATGGTTCACCCCATGAGCTTCCCAAAGAAGTTCCATGGTCTAGGCCCTGACCCGTTACATTTAAAATATCGCCCAGCTGGCCTGTCATTGGAGCAAGGTGGATTGCTAGAGAATGGGGATAGAATCATAGAATCATAGAATACTAGGACTGGAAGGGACCTCGAGAGGT
>JANRFK010004149.1:150270156-150299475 GCA_030068395.1 Apalone spinifera
AGCCTCATTTGCATAGCTTTGGCGCAAAACAGCGCCAATGTAGACGTAGCCGTTATGTTCATTTGTCTTTTGCACCTACTATATATGGTCCAGCCACTCAAAGTGCCACAGTGCACAGCCTCATCTGTGTGCTTCCCTTTAAAATATTTACCTTCTCTGCTATAGCCTGATACAAAATTTCATTAGATTCTATCACATCTCCAAGATAGCATCCAAACTTCAATACTGGTAGAGAGATGAGTGAAGGAATATCTTTTATTAGAATTAATTCTGTTGGTGAGAGGGACAAGCTTTTAATCCACACCGAGTCCTTTTCCAGGTCTGGGAAGAGTACAGACAAAGTCACAGAAAAATTAATGGTGGAATAGATTTCTTAGCTTAAGTTGTTAGCATATATTGGAAGAAATCATTAAAGATAGTCTAACAGATGTATTAGAGTATAAACTTTTGTGGGCAAAGAGCCACTTCGTCAGATGCATGCATCTGACGAAGTGGGTCTTTGCCCACGAAAGCTTATATTCCAATACATCTGTTAGTCTATAAGGTGCTACAGGACTCCTCGTCACTTTTGCAGCTCCAGACTAACACGGCTACCCCTCTGATATTAAAGATAGAGTGGCTCATTAAAATCTCTTCACACTCACAGGGGAAAAAATGAGCTACAGAAACCATAAAACCAGAAAGGACCACCTTAAATGATAAATAATCTTTGCAGGGTGAAGGGGGAACAGGAAGGTTACCTGGAAAACATGCAACAAATCCAAATTCATTATTAAAAAACAGATGCTAGCCATCCAACACAAACAAATAGCAGAACCAACTACCGCTATTCTACAACTCTCAAAATACCACCTCTTGGACACCGCACAATTTTCTCCTTGGAGAGAAATTATCTGTACTCTGCAAGGGTACATCTTCACAGCAGTGTTATTTCGGAATAACTAACCTTATTCCAAAATAACATAGTGTGTGTCTACACAACAAGCCATTATTTCAAAATAATGTTGAGCTGGAAGGCTTCTTACTCCGACTCATGGTAACCCTCATTTCACGAGAAGTAAAGGAGTCGAAGGAAGAGTGTTTTTCCTTCGACTTCCTGCTGTATAGACAGCTCCAAAAGCTGAATTAATCTATTTTGACATAAGCTACACAACTGATGTAACTGAAGTTGTGTAGCTTAATTCAACTTTAACCCTGCTGTGTAGATGTACCCTAAGATACTGAATTTCTCCCTTTGAGCAGGATATCTTGTATACAAGTTCAAGAGGACCTCTTGGAGTACAGTAGGTGCTCACTGTGCTTGTTATCAATATCTGGCCCAATGTGGTTTCTTAGTAGGCTGAGAGGCAATGCTTTAATTACCATTTCCATTTTCATTTCTAGTATTTACGGATTTTTTTTATTCTAAGGCCAGGTAAGACACTTGTGATTATCTAGTCTGACCCTTCCATAAAACAGGCCACGTAACTTCCCCCAAAGTAATCCCTTGAGCAGATCTTTTAGAAAAACATCCATTTTTTTTATTTTAAAATGGCCAGTCATGGGAAATCCACCAAAACTCCTGCCTAGGTTTTTCTAATAGTTAATTATCCTGCCAAAAAATCACGTTGTATTTTCCATCTGAATTAGTCTATTCAAACCCATAAAATTAAATACTTGGTAGGGAGGGGGGCAGTTGTCTCAGTGAGGATAGTAACTTTAAGATTCATCATGAGTGTGTGAGAAATCTACCACTACAGAAATATGGACACTTATGAAGAGGGAGACATTTTTCCTTTGTATTGCTGATAACTGCTGTAAGACACAGAAGACTGAAAATTACCCCAGACGTTCCCTTTAATTGTAAGCCATTCTAACTCAGATATACTAGAAAAGCAATAATTTTCATATTTTATTCATATAGCAGATGAGATGTGAAATGAGCTTCATGGGTGATAAACACCACAATGGCTACAATGTTTTACGCTATGTAAACAGTAACTTCTACACCTACTGCTACACAAAATTAACTGTAAAAATTTACTGTGGAAGCTGGATGTAAAAATCATCACATTTTCAGGATAAGAGGGTCATTACAGATAGAATGCTAGGGAGACATTAGCACCTCTCCGCTGAGGAAGGATACTATTTGCTCTCCTGGATAATCTAACCTGCATGCAAAGCTTTTACTCTAAATTTTCCTTTTGTTTATTTTGCTGTTGGTATCAGGACATACTGCCCATGAAATCATATATTTTAATTGAATAAAAATAACTGCATCAAGAATCTGAGTTTTAGGAGAAATGTATATATGACCCTTGTTTTCATTTTATACTAAGGCCCCTACATGGCTCTCCCTTTGGAAAAGATGTACATTATGGCTCTTTAAGGGTTATACACGCTATTTTTTCCTCAGGAACCATTACAGGATCCTTTGGAATAGAAAGACAATCCCTTTGTCCTTGGATATATCCTGTAGAACAGATCATGGGAGTAAAGGACGCCAGAATATTCCTGTGTTGGGGCATTTGTCCCGCACTGGCCCTTTAAGGGTTAAAGCCCAGCTCTGGAAGAGAACTGGAGTGGTGGAGCCAGCAGTTGAGGCAGAAACAGCCAGTTAGGGTCCAACTAGAGCTGTATAAATAAGGGCTTCTAGGGGGCCGAAACAGACTCCAATGGTGGAGCAGGAGGGACATAACTACCAGTGAAGCCAGAGGCTTTCTGACACAGAGCAGGGCTGGGGAAGGGCAGGCAGGACTGGGGAGCTCTGGCCAAGCAAACTTCCAGACTGCAGGGCCTGAGGCAGGGCCCACGGGTACTAAGGCTGCAGGAAAACAGCCAGAGCAGGAGCAGGCAGCAGATCCACATCCCTTGTCTATGATGAGTGGCTATTTCAGAGTTCAGTTTGCTCCGAAGGTAAGGGGATAGATGATGACTAGCAGTGGGTCACTGAGGCAAGGTGGGTTTAGGGCTTTGGGGTTCCCTGAGGAAGAGGACCACAGATTGTGGGGGTGCTGCGGCAGGACAATACCCAGAGGGCAGGATGCTAAGGGTCCTAATGCAAAATGCTGGAGCCATTAATAGGGAACAACAAGCAAGACATTGGTTGGAAGGGGGCACTCCAGGGCTTAAGAGCTAATTCCCAAATTGACCAGCAGGAGGCGCTATGGCAGTGAGTCCCACCCTGTTACAATTTCTCTATATAAATCGCCAGTCAGAATAATTTAATATATATTTTTGATGAGGTTACAAGTTTGGCTGATTAGGGAAATAGTGTTGATATAATAGTCTTAAAAATTCTGTAAGGTATTTGACTTAGTACCACATGACATTTTGAGTAAACAATTACAATGATAAAATATTTCCATGGCACACATAAAATGTATTAAAAGCTGGCTAACTGATAGATCTCAAAATCTAATTGCCAATGACACAAAAACTGGTGAAGTGGTAAAGAATGAAGATGATATGCCACACCTAGAGAACGATCTAGACTCCTTGGTAAAGTAGGCACAAGCAAACAATATATTTTGATATGGCTAAATGTAATATGTACATCTAGAAACAAACAATATAGGCTGTACTAACATGCGGAACTCCATCTTGGAAAGCAATGACTCTGAAAAAGATTTAAGGATCATGGAGACTAATCAGCTGAACTTGAGTATCCAGAGTGATACTGTGGCCAAAAGGACTTAATGAATAAGCATAAGGGATGCATAAACATAATGGATGCATAACCACGGGAATCTTAAGGAGGAGCAGACTGGTTATTTACCTCGATATTTGGTGCAGGTGTGACTGCTGGCAGAATATTACATCCAGTTCTGATGTTCACGTTTTAAAAAAGGATATTGACAAACTGAAGAGGGTGCAGAGAAAAGCCACCGAAATGATTAGAAAACATGCCTGATAGTGAGAGACTACTGACCTCAATCTATTTATCTCAACACAAGTGATTTGATTATGGTCGGTTAAGTACCTTGTAGGGGAACAAATCTTTAACAGCCCGCTCTTCAGATGCAGCAGAGAAAAGTATAATATAACCTAAAGACTGGAAGTTGAACAAATTCAAACAGAAACAAGGCTTAATTTTTAATACTAATTAAGCATTACAACACATTACCTAGAGTCATAGTGGATTCTCTTGAAGTGAGTCTTCGCCCACGAAAGCTTATGCTCCAATAAATCTGTTAGGGTATGTCTCGAGATAGGGATACAAATATAATGTACCGAAATTGCTAATGAAGCGCGGGATGTAAATATCCTGCGCTTAATTAACATAATCGCGTCCCGCCGCCATTTTGAAATCGCATTATTGTGAAATAAAACACCCCGTGTAGCAGCGTTATTTCAAGAGAAAACCCTTCTCTCAAAATAACAGTTAAACCTCCTCAATGTATGAGGAGTAACAGTTATTTTGACAGAAGGGTTTTCTCTTGAAATAATGCTGCTATATGGGGCGTTTTATTTTGCAATAAAGCAATTTCAAAATGGCGGCCAGATGCAATTATGCTAATTAAGCGTGGGATATTTAAATCCTGTGCTTCATTAGCAATTTCAGTACACTACCTTTGCATCCCTATCTCAAGATAGGGAGCAAGTGTAGACATACCCTTAGTCTATAAGGTGCCTCAGGACTTCTCGTTGTTGTTAGTGGATTCTCCATGACTGTCAATTGTTAAATTGAGGTTTGATGTTTTACTAACAGATTTTCTCTAAGAACTATTTTGGGGGAGTTCTCTGGGCTGTGTCAGACTAAAAGATCACAATAGTCCCTGCTGGTCTTGGAATCTATGCATTTATAAGCCACATTTATATTGCTTCAGCCACCCAGAAGATCAGGCCCTACAATTCGAATGTGGTTAAAAGAAACTGTCATAAGGTTACTCATATTTTAAAACCATCAGTTTTTCTCTCAAATTAAATGCAAAATCTAAAGACCTACGGCACCAGCTAACTTTTCAGACCTCTCAGGCTTACCACTCAGATCACACAGTGATCGGAGTGGCCTATATATGCACTAAATACAGGTGCTACATAATCTAAACAGAACGGATGAGGGACCCTCTTGAGGAAGAAAAAAGAAAGACGGCAGGAAATTATGTGGGGAACAGAAATGTATGTAGCAAAAGTAACAATTTTTAGATGAGAATTGTCTCTGGGAATTAGCATTTACCAGCTATCTTAAATTTCAGCCAATTTCTAACTATAAGTAAGGGAGTCATGAAAGACTGCACCTTTTATAGAAGCAGCTCTCATAGATAAAAGAAAGCTAGTATTTTATCCGTATTGCATGCAGAATTTTTAGAACTCATTGTTGGGAAGTAGACCAGTAGTTAATGGTAAGTAAAATGTGCAGCAGATGATATATAAGAGTACATTTAGTAGGCTTCAAGGTTGATTATAAAGTAGCAAAATGCTGAAACAAGTGCTTTTTAAAAGCATTGATTGAAGCACGCTTTAATCTGAGCATGGCCCCTATTAAGCAGTGTAGAAAAAGAAATCAGGTTAAGGACTGAATGGATACCATTGTTGGTTTAGGGAACAGAGATCAAGAGGTTGGTGTCATTTTTTTAGCTAGTTCACTACAATGGTTTTTCATATTCAAAAGCAAAAAAAAAAAAAAAACCAACCTCCTTTTCCCCCTACCTCTGGATTAGCTTTAGGTTTTCTATGATGAAAAAAAGCACAGTCCTTAGCTATTCTACCTGGCTGTACTGGTTTATGCCATGGTGGAAGTTAAAGTATGAGATCTTTGGAGGAAGCATTTTCTAGACAGGCTTTGCAGCTTTACAGGTAAGACCAGTTCATTTTACATCTACAGACAGCATAAAACTCCCAAACTCTCCAAGAAAAAGCTGGAAAATACTTTGCTCTTTCAATATATTCTTCTCTCTGTTTTTGGATTGACTTTAAAAAAATACCACCACATTTTGCCCACAGGCTGAAATATCCAGTAATAATAAATTTCCTCACTGAGTTGTTTTTTTAGAATTACTATAGCTTTATTGATAGTCAATAGCATAAGAGATATTTCGGCACAGCATTTTAATCTCGGTGTTTTAAGAGTTTTTGGTGTAACTGAAAAGATCTGGTTTGCAGAAGAGGCCTTGAATCTAACTTTTTGTAACATAGAATGCCAAATAACAAATAGGTTTATTTCCTTTTTCTCTAATTATGGAAGTTCTTCTATGCTCATGTAGTAGTATTTGTGAAAAGAGTCAGGGTGGCAGTCCTGGAGAGAAGTCCTCTCTACAGAACATGCATAACACATGCTGCAGCACCTCCAACACCCCTCTAGTATGTACTTTGATCTGCAGGGACCATCTTTATGAGTAAAACAGTAGTCCAGTTCCTATGCCCTTCCAACTCTTAGCTTCTCCTCTGAGATTGCAAACTAGCAGAGTCAGCCTCAGAATCAGATTCTACCCTGTGTTCTGGTCTCTTTTAGCTGCTCCAATGGTGCTAAGCGATAAGGATGACACTGGAGCTCCCTGGCTAGCATACAGGAAGCAAAGTTAGTTCACATACCACACTCCTACTACAGGCCCTCATGTAAGGAAAGTCTTTAGGCAAGAGAGTGTGATTAGAACACCAGTACTCTGCTAGTCTCAGGTGGCATAATAGCCTCTGGGGGCCAAAACCAGCCAGCAGACATTCAAACTAAACAGAGCTGGGAAGAACCTGAGCTTGAGGCTAGCTGTGAAGCTGCAAAGCCAACTCATTTGTGCCTGCCCTCAAGTCTGTGCCCAGCAGACATTGGTGACAGGAGAGAATTAGAAGTACCTAAGCAGTGTTCTCTGTAAGCTGAGCGCTTGGGTGACCACCAAGAGAGATTTGAATGCCATCCAGCTGATTAACAAAACATCCACAGTGTGGTGGTCCACATCTACATGCCAATGTGCATATAACAAAATGTGTTCCTAACATGGATGGAAAAAATTAGAAGGAATATTGCACCTAAGTAATTTAGGAAGGCATGTTCAGTGACTTTCAATGGGACACGTTTCTAAGTCCCTTAGAAGCTTTTGAAACACCTATCCCTTGTCTTTTACTAAGATTTGTCCTCATCTTACATCATCAGATACTCTCTGATCACATCACAGTACACAGGGCCAGGCTGATAACAATGCACAGGGGCCAGAAGGATTAATACAATTATTCTCAGGGGCATCCATCATTGTATGACTCAGACATCAAGTGGTGAACATGATTCAATAATCTATTTTAAATAGGCTCATTTTATAGAAAAACGGCAGCCTTGCTTCTCCTGAGAAGCAGAACCCAGCAGATTGTACTGTGTGAATAGTACACTTTTGTCAGCATCTAGAAATATTTGAAAGGAAGAATTATCCAAATATGCCAGGGTTCTATGTTGACTCTGTGAATTCTGTGGAATTAAATTTAATTAGCACTGATAAAAATTCTATTGCTTTACAAATATCAATTCACTGTCATGACAGTCCTCTAACGCAGACAAGTTATTATTATTCCCTTTACAGTGATAGGGAAACTAAAAAAATGGATAAGAACAAAATTTGGTGACTGAATTTAGGCACAAGGTCATATGTAGGCACCTAAATAAAAGTGGCCTAACTTTTAAAAGATGCTGGACGTTCATAGTTTCCACTGTCTTATGTAAAAATTGTGGTTACCTAGCTCCTTTGAAAAATCAGGATACCTATTTAGCCCACATATGAATTGGTCACACAAACTGGACTTACTTATACTTACTTTGACGTATCCCATTAAGCAGTCCTCTGAATTATAGATATTTACAAAAGCGACAAGGAGTCCTGTAGCACCTTATAGACTAACAGATGTATTGGAGCATACGCTTTCGTGGGCAAAGACCCACTTCGTCAGATGCATGTGGGTCTTTGCCCATGAAAGCCTATGCTCCAATACATCTGTTAGTCTATAAGGTGCTACAGGACTCCTTGTCGCTTTTGCAGATCAGGACTTACACGGCTACCCCTCTGACAGATATTTAAATTATTTCTCATTTGTATATTAGTAACTATTGGCAAATATGAATGCTCATGTGGTGTAACATCACAGTATCCTGTCTTCTCACAGTCTTAAGTGATAATTGCTTTCTTGATACTCTCTAAAGTGTTTATCAAATAATCCACCTGGTCTTCCAGGCCTAGCTTCTTACAGTCAGATGCAATGAAGTTGCATCCCTGGCCTTCTCTGCTAATAGCGATTGGATGGACTTAGGTTCTGTGAACTTCTCTTAGTTTTCTATACTGTTAACCTGCTTTGAAATGGGTTCCATAGGTTGACTGTGCATTATGTGAAGAAACACTTCCTCATATTGATTTTAAATCTGTTGCCTATTAATTTCATTGGATTATCCCTATTCTTGTGTTGTGTGAGGTGGTAAATAACACTTTCCCAACCCCTAACATTTTCTTTGCCCTTCTTTTATGTTTTTACAATTCTACTATATCTTTTTTGAGATGGGAAGCAGAACTGCATACAACATTTAGTTGTGTCTGCAACATGGATTTACAGAGGAAATTGTATTTTCTTTCTTATCTATTCCTTTCTTAATGGTTGCTAACATTGTTAGCTTTTTTGACTACCACTGCACATTGAACAGAGGTTTTCAGTATACTATCCACAATATGTGTTTATGTATATTCTCTCAGAGCTCTTAATAGGTGCAACATACAGGAACCTAAATATTAACCTCCCTTATCTGGACTTCCCTAGTCTGGCACTACCCTGGTCTGGTGTCATTGATGACCCAGTGGGCACTCCAGGGCTGGAGCACTCAATGGGGGAAAAAAAAGATTGGTGGGGCCAGGAATATTGAGGGAACAGAGGAGAGCTAATGGGATGGGGGAGCAGGGCCTAAGCATCCTGGGGGCTGGCTGCTGGGAATGGAGCTTCTGCACCTAGGGACTGGCAGCAGAACCCCATCTAGTGGAAAGGAGGGCCAGCTGGCCAGGGACCAGCAGCACAAAGCTCCGGTGCCTCTAAGAAGGAGAGGGGCCAGTGGCCCGGGGGTCAGAAGCTGAGATTGGAGGAACTGGCTTTACCCTCACCTGTTCTGGCAAATTTCCTGATTGGGGAATAGTCAGGTCCTAAGGGTGCTGGACCAGGGAGGTGCAACCTGTACTCCAAACAAAAAATAAACATATACAAGGCTATGATGACTAAATACACTGTGCTATTCTTTCAGGGAAAAGATCTTACATTATAATTTGGTGATGGAATTCTAAGCTTCATTGTACATTTATGATCTGATTAAATCAACTTGAAGCTTTATTCTATGTTCATATTTATCTAAATTATTGTTGGCACCACACTTCAGCAGCTACTTTGATCAGCTAGGCAAAGGAAAATTTTGGTTCATTTTTTTTCATATACCTAGAATGAACAAGGAAAAAAATCTCAGTCCCACATTAATTATTAACATTCAAATACTTCCTTGAGCACTGATTACACTGTTTTCCTGTGAGCTCCATTAATAAGACACTAAATAATAGATGGAATTTATTGAACTAAATAGAAATGCCATAACTGTAGACAATGGCTGAGTTTCAAAATACTGGAAGAAAACTTGTCGCTGGTTTCCAACAGAGCAAAAATATCCGTCTGCTATACAAGGTCTGAGGCCAGGTCTACGCTAAGGGGCAAAATTGAACTAAGGTACGCAACTTCAGCTATGTGAACAGCATAGCTGGAGTCGATGTACCTTAGATTGAGGGGGGTCAATTGGAGAAACTCTCCCATCAGTTCTCCTTAAGCTTCATGATCAGATGGAGCAGCGAAGTCTATGAGAGTGCGATCAGTGGTCGATTTAGTAAGTCTTTACTAGACTTACTAAATTAACCCCCAGGGGATCGATTCCCACATTGCTGATCTTCCAGTAAGCATAGGCCTAAGTGTCTGGTTGCAAGGATGGTAGAAACTGCATATGAGCCTATACGTATATAAATTAGGTGAAATTATAGGTAGTTCTGCAGATAAATGAAAAGGATTTTAAAAAGTTAATTCTAAGATACTACGAAGCAACCTAGAAATGACAGAAAATGTTGAGGTTCATATTAATGAGGAGCTACAGTAAATCTATATTACTCAATTATTAACCATTCATATTCATCCCTTTAATGGTGGATCTTGAAAATGAGGCCTCATTAGTAGATAGGATAAGCCCTCTTTAGCCAAAATTCTACTTTAACTTACATCTCATGCAAACAGCTCATGTTAAAAGTTACTTCATCACGGGTATAACATGATTTATGATGATATGCAAACTGCTACATATTTTTTCTTTAAATTTACCATATAAATAGCTTGCATGATGTATTTCTGATTTTTCAATTAAAAAATCTGCAGCACACTGAAAATCTGGGGGGTGCATAAAATACTACAAATTGACTGTAAAATGACTGTCATATCAAAAATCAATCAATTGGAAGGAATACTGTCCCAACTGGAATAGACTGGTAGTGAGGGAGAGAGAGCTGTGGAGGCAGCATAATTCTGGGGGTACGTGCTGAATCATTTGGATCTAATATGCTTATCTGGAACACAGATCTTGGGTGTAATCCAAGATAAATGTGGCCAAGTATATTTTTGATTTTCAGCATATATTTAAGAAAGCAACTGACCTCACACTCCAGCAGTCATGGTGACACGGTGTTTTAGTTTAAAAGATCAACAACTATCACTCCAGTTTGTGAAAGGGAAGAGTGGGAAAGCATAACAGTTAATAGCCAGATGAGGTAAGTGGAACAGTCTCCAGTGAACTAATCCAGGAAAGAGACTTTGTCAGGTGACGGAATCCCTCTCACCCCCCACTTCCTCTTCCTGCCTGGTCTCCCTATGTTCCATTTTATATGGCTCACAAGTGCTCTAAATAATTTTTAAAAGATTCAGACACAGAAAGAAAATATCTGCCCCTCCTGAGCAACTCTGACAGAGCTTAGAATTCCCAATATAGCCATTTGCTGCAAATGTGTTCTTAAGCTGCTACTTCCCTGGGTTTATGTCTGAGTGCCACTAATAAAATTAACTGTGATGGCTGCAGTAAGCTGTTTATAGAGATGAAAGACCTACCAAAAGACGTTTCTGTTACAGCTTATAGCGTTGAATACCATTAAGCACATAAACACTCAGTGCACAGCAAATCTGGGACTTTTATTCTTTCTCACTGAAGTTGTTGCTCACCGAAGTGGGTTGAGAATGAATGTGTGAATGTTCTTTTGCCAACTGGGGCAAGCCAAAATCCCTCTTCCAATAGTTTCATTTGTCATAACTGTTTAAATAGTCTGAAAAATGTATTCTTCATCATTTGTCACTTAGATACTTTTAGTGTTATAGTGGATAATCTGCAGTCTAATGAAATATATTAGAGCATTAAAGTTCTTACAAGGAGATTGCACCATTTAAGAACTGCCTTTCTAGGAAAAAATAGCACCTGCTATGTAAATGAGTCCCATTGGTCTGATCCAAAGCCCAGTTAAGTCAGCAAAAGCCTTTCCATTTACTTCAGGGCCTGATTCAAAGCACATAAAGTGGAGAACATAATTGGGCCAAGGTCATCTTCTAAGAAGTAAAAAAAGCAATCAAAAGGGGAAAAATGTTCCAGCACAGGGATTGAAACTGGACCAACTGATGAATTTTGAATGTGAATAGTAACCATTAGGTGTGGTTACAGTAAGCATGTGTGTTTCGTATAGGACAGATGTGACACAACCGTAATGCCAGGCAACCCTCTATTCATATCCCATAGGGCACTGCAATGATGTTTGTACAAAATATGCTGTGTAAGGTACCATTTGCAAACTAACAACACACTAGTCATTAATATTGTAAAATGCATATTAACCTTATATGTGAAGTTGTAAATTCCCTCGTTATAATATTACTTGAATGGGTTTGAGAAGAGAAATTGGTCTAGGTAAAGGTGATAAATAAGTCAGAGACAAAGGAATGTGAATTTACTTCAGTTTACACATCAGCTTTAAACAAAGCTGCAAGCAAGTCCCTGAGGGTCATCATGAGCCCTGAATTCAAGAGACAGAGAATTAACATGGTTTCTGCACCATAGAAAGAGACACTGAATTCCTGGGAGGCCTTCCTAAATTTGAGAAGACAATTCTTTGGGAATATAAGGAAGAGAGACTCCATCTTTATCTTTCACTGGAGAAAGCTAGGGAAACCATATCTTCTACTTCTGTGAAAGGTCCTGGCTGAGAAATAAGCAGTCCTCCTGAGCAAAATCATCTTAAATGAAGACCGTGACTTGCTAGATAAAATTTAGACTTTTCGATGCATATTTCTTCTTTTGCTTGTAACCATCTTTCCCTTTATTTCTTTTATTTAGCCTCACTTACCCTGTGTCATGTTAATAAACATATTTGATTTTAATCCAAATCAATCCAGTTGTGGCTGAATTGAAGTACTCTAACGGTTAACTCCAGGTAACATGGCAAAGGAACAATCACCTTATTTCTCTGAGTGTTCCAGTAAAGGGCTGGACACTTCAAGACAGGACTGGAAATTCATTGGGGTCATCTTACCAGGTATAATCAATGCTGGTGGAAACGAGGGTGGGGCTGTTGTGTTGTGGCAGGTAGAAGCACACGGATATTAAGGGACTTGGTTGTCTGACTGATGGTGTCCTGGCTATGAGGCACTGGAACAGAGTATTTAATGCATCCAGGATGACAGGGCCAGCAGTGACACTTTCTAGTCTGGATTACACCCCAAAATGTGACAACATCTATCCAGATTCCGCATAAGCCCCGTTGACAGTTCTGGGAGATCCAGCAAGCACAGCAAATTCTCTGTAAGCACTGCAGTTAGATCAGAGGCAGTACAAAACAGGCAATGCAAGTCAGTGCAGAGCACCCACAGGAACTGATATAGAAAAAGACTCAGGCTTGATTGAGCCCTCCTCAAAATTCAGCACACCTGTGCAAGGCTAATCATGATGTAGACTACAACAGATGTCCCACTGAATGTATTGCAGGCAATGAACCATCAGATTAGTCCACACTATCCCTTTTTTAAAACCTACTCAAAACAAAATGTGCCCCTGGAGGGTTAGCTGTAGTTTCCATATGGAAAAGTCATAGGTGCAGAGAAAAGGCTGAAAGAAACTGAGTATTCTGTGGACCTGGGAACCTGTGGAACTTGTTCAAAGTTAGGACATTTTCTGTCTCTCCCACTAGTTCATCGGAAAAGCACAAAATGATTTTTATTTTTAAAAACAGTAGCAGATAATTTGCTATCAAGTCTCTCTGATAAAGCATGGAAATTTTGAACTAAATTACTTGTGGATCATGCAGCTCTTGCTAAAATGACCTAAAGACAATATTATTGTGGGGCCAAGTTCTGCCATAGTTCCACAAGCAGGCCCAGACTTAGGAAATCCCAGAGGTGCTTCTATATTAGCATAAACTTTATCTGCAGCCAAAAGGGGCTGATAACTGCAGTTCTTCAGTTCTATAGGTCTCTGTAGAATATTGCCCTTTATAGCTGTTTTCTATTGCCCCCTATAACTGCATAATAGTCTCTTCATATTTGCAGTGTTCCCTAGGTATTCCTTAGAGTGGGTCAAATCTTCAGTTGGGGTAGCTCCCGTGAAATAAATGAAGTTACACTCATTTACACCAGCTGAGGATCTGACCTCATACAATAAAGGGAACACTGAAGAAATGTTAAGAAAAAACACTGGGAACATGTTCATGGTAACCACCATGAGAAGACCATTTTAAAAAGTTAAAATTTGTCAACAATTCCTGATTTCAAGCAGAATGGAATGGATACAGATGTATGCAAGATCACCACGATTATTATAGCATGGGAATTAGGATTAAATACTAACTGACAAGTGTATTTTCAATAATCCAGCCATGCAGAAGACATTTTGTCTTGCCAGTGATCAGCCATCCAATCTTTTAGTTTTAGCATTTAAATGAGCTTCTTCCTAAGCTCAATGTGCCATTTCAAAACTAGAATAATTTGGATATGAAAGCAGCTTTACAGACTTTACAATTATGTGAAGGTTTTTTTTTTTTTTTTAGTTAAGCACAAACTTATACAAAGGGTACTTTATCAGCACTTTCCCTTTCAAGATTTTGCTAAATAAAACATTTTGCTCTGAAGATTTATTCTACTATCAATAGGGCATGGACCTCAGAAATATTAACTTCCATACTGTGGCAGTATATCTTGGAGGAATGAAAATGTCTAACAAACAGCAGCACCAAGAGATCATTATACCTTTTAAATCTAGGGGTGCCAAGATGGAACTCCCACACACTACAGGAATATTAAGCAGTCCATAGGTCTTCTTTCAACCAACCTCCTGCCTTTCCCCTCACCTTTTTAAAATAAGATTAGGTAAAAAAATAAATATGAACTATTTTCACTTTATAAATTACGTACCAGACAATGATTAGCCCACATGGGTCAAACTAAAAACACTGCACAAATTCATATGCATAAAAATATAAATGGAGAAAAATAGTTATAAAACTTCAGCATGGACAAAAGTTTAACAGAATAGACAGTTTCCTATTCCAGAATCACCTTCAATACAAGTAATGATGTATAGCGAAGTACTTCTTGTATGTATCTCTTTACAGTAGTACTCTCCACCCCCATGGCTAAAACTTCTCAATCTTGGAATTAGTGCAAGTTACTTAAAATGATATCTATACTGGCACGAGTGATTCAAACTCTAACTGTACTACTGGATTATAAATCTCTAACTGTACTACTGGATTCAAAGTCTAACTGTACTACTGGATTATAAAAAAGGGTCTTTCCTGTAAAGTTTATGAGCCAGATTCCCAAATGGTATAAACTAGGAGTTTCTCTGGTTTCAATAGGGCTAAGCCAAGTTATTCCCCGGCCCTACATCTATAATCTGCAAGTTCTTTTTGTAGATAGTAAAGACTACAAACCAATAAAGGGTGATGGAATAAAAACTATTCATTTACATGCTGGGAAGTTCCCCCTATAAGCCTGATAGAAGCACATTTTGGGACCAATCCTGCTCTCACTGAAATCACTGAGAAAATGTATGCAGAAATGAGTGGCAGCAGATTCCAGATGAAATCCAGAGCCTTGTATGGGGTGGGGAATGATTCAAGGAAATAATCTCTGAGAAAATAAGCCCTGCATAAAAGCAAGCTTTGCTACGGTCTTTCCAGGTTTGGGGCCCCAGATTCCAATACAGTTTAGGAGTCAGATTATTCCGGCACAAAGATGCTGAAGCTAGCAGATACAACACTTGGAAAATTTCCACCACACCTACTCAGTCTGTCCAACTTGTCCACGAGTAAGGAAAAAAATGCTAAGGGTGTATAATTGTGAAGCCAAAAATGTCCTATTTAGTAGCGAACTAGAGTCTACTTAAGAGTCAATAGGACCTTTTCTAAGGCTACTCCTACACTGCAACGCTATTTCAGGATTCCGGAGTATCCTGAAATAGCTATCCTGCATCTTCACAGAAAACCCATTATTTTGGGCTCACTATTCTGATGTCCCTGTAAACCTCATTCTATGAGGAGCAAGGGATACTTTGGAATAGCGCTTTATTTTGAAATTCCAAAATAAGCTATTTCAAAATAGCATCGAAATAAAATAATCAATTTTGTGTATCTTCTTTCGAGTTATCGAGCAAGGGTAGACACACCCTTAAAGTGAAAGTGGTTTTGCATAAAAACTTTCAATGTCTAAAGCTTGGATGTATATGTTAACAATTAGATGTACACAGCATTGTTCTGGTCTTTAAATGAAGTAATTGGGGGGGGGTGAAAATAAATGAAAAATGTACATGTTTTATAGCAGTGGTCCCCAACCTTATGGGGCTGCCAGGTGCCTGGGGGCAGGGCCGTGTGCCCGGGGGCGGTACCACACATGCACCCCGTGCTCAGGGCAGGAGCTGCGCATGCGCCAGGGGCACAAGAATGGCTCAGGCTGTCCCTGGTCACTAGGTGGGTGCACATAAATGCCCTGGCAGGTGCCATGGCGCCCGTGGGCACCGCGTTGGGGACCACTGCTTTATAGCAATGATTGTATTTTTTTAAAACTGAAGGAAAATGAAGGCAGAGTGAGGCTTTGGGGGTAAGGAGAGGAAAGATGTGGGGGTGCAGAAGTCAAGAGAAACGGGAGGTACAGAACTCAGAGCAGGAGGCTGTGGGGGGCTTACTGGGGCCACCCATTGCAGCAAGGGGGGCTGCTCTGGCTCCTTCCAGGGGCCCGTGGCAATGCTCCCTGGCCAGTGGCTCCTCCCAAGGAGCCGGGTATGCACTTCCTGCAGAACTGCTCCTATTGAAACGGGGGGAGGGGATTGGGGCTCTGCAGACCAGCCCCAGCCTCCAGCTGCCTCCCCCCTCTCCCCCCAACAGCCTGCAGCCAGTTTTGGGGAAGGGGCTGCCTCTGCCTGCAGCTATTTCAGAGAGGGCTTTGCTTGTGGCAATGGGCCACCCTTTCCTGCAGACTGTTGGGGGGGGGCAGCTCTCTGTGGGCTAACCCCACCCTCCAACTGCCCCTCCAAAATGTGTAGACTGTCTGGGGAGGGGCGAGACTTTATGAGCTGCATGCCCTCCAGCTACCTCCCTCCAGCACCCCCCCCCCTTCCCCGTGACCTGCAGGCTGTCTTGAGGGGGGGAAGCGAGGCTATGGGGACTGCCCCCTCTCCTAGCAGGACCCCCTCATGTACTGCAGGCTCTCCCTGGGAGAGAGGGGCTGCAGGTCTGGGGCAAAGGGGCACCTTACCTGGTCTGGAGGGAGGCAATATGGCAGAGCCCCAGCACTGCTGGCCTCTCTCTTTGTGCTGCAGCTGCCCCCAGTGGCCTCTCTGAGGGCTCATCTAGACTAATGGGAATGGTCAATGCAAATTCCTGTGGAATTTGCATATCTTCTTCTGATCGTGAAAGTAATTAAGACGCGGCTTTTTCGGCAAACTGCCCCCTTCATCGAAAAGCCGCTCTTCCTCAAAAAAGGAGGTTTACGTGGCTTTTTGACAAAGGGGACGGGGGTTTGCTGAAAAAGCTGAGTCTTAATTACTTTCACTTTCGAAATCTCTGCTTTTGAAAGTGCGATCAGAAAGAAGATATGCAAATTCCCGTGAAATTTGCATATCTTCTTTCGACTGTTCCCTGTAGTCTAGATAAGCCCTGAGTATTATATCCCTCTTCTCTGTACCCCACCCTTTTGTGTCATTCTACTCTCTGCTTTCTACTCTCTCCCTTTCCATGTCATCAAAAACAGTCCCATTCCCGGCACTTCAACTTTTCCAGGCACAACCAAACCCGGACCTTGGCTTAAGTTAGAGAAAGAAGAAGCTGCAGAGCAAATTTGGTCGTCTCGCAGTTTAGAAGTTCTTGAACAAATGGACAGACAGATGCACTCTAAAAATATACAGATACAGATATGTCAAGAGAGTGAAAGCAGGTAGGTGTAAGATTGCACAAAATGCAGAGGCACAATTCATCACATGAAATTCAGTAAAACAAAAGTTTCAAATACCACACAGATCCACTCTGGACTTAGGTGCTAGGGTTTCAACCAAAGTACTCATGGTTGAAAGCATATGTATAGAAGACTTGTTTGTGGGATTGGGCCTCCAATTCTTTCAAATAGCTTTTACACTAGCAACACTATGCATGGTTGTAGCCTGTTCTATCTCTCGCTGACTAAGCTCTGAAATCTGCTATTGACACACCAACACTGGCAATTTTTAAAATGTGCATAACTATCCCACTGACATGCTAATCCATTTGCAGCAATCCTCTAGAGCTCCTGCCTGTAAATCCATTTTATATTTGCACTCTGAAACAGGAAAATATGGCTCCCAGGAACATGTGTTAAATAGTCTGAGGCCAGTTTCAAACAACAAATTGTTAGGTGTTACATACCATAATGAAAAAATCCATGATAAGAAAACACTACTGCCATGTTTGGGTCAGATGATTGTATTTTCCACCATGAATGTAGGGCACAAGAGAGAAACAAATGCTTTTAGGCAAAGTGTATGTTGCAAGAAAGTCTTCAGCTAGAGCCAGTGTACCCAGATAGTGCTGGATCAGGATCCCAAAATTTACCTTGAACTGACCTCAAAAAGAAAAAAAGTATCTATTTAACACAGTTTGCAGAATGCTTGTGGTAAAATAATTGTGTATGATGCAGCACTGCTAGAAAATTATTCCCAGAGAGTCAGCTTTTATTAAGGCAGAGGCAAGTGTAATTGTTTAAAAAAAAACAACAACAATCTGCCATGGACAGCACTGAAATAGAACAGGAATTTCTTTGTTTTCTAAAACTTCAAGCATAAAATATAGATAAATAGAAAGCATGATCGTCTACCAGCACAGTTTCCTAGTTACTTTTATAAATTGGAGCTCTGTTAACTCCTACCTAGTCTCAGTGATGAGCTCAAACTGTCTTATTATAAATAATCCCTCCGCTTATCTGAAGTCTCAGTGCGGCAAAGATTTTTAGTTGTCATGGCCCTAAGCTTGGAACTTAAATGAAAGAATTATCTGTGAGTCTCCCTCTACATGTGTCATTTAAAAGCAAGGCATGGATGCTTTAGGTTTGTTCCCAGCCATGCTTAGTGGCTTTGGAACTCCCATTTCCATTTTGGAACAGCATTTTTTCCAGCTATGTGGTGCATTTATTTCTATCAATTATCTCTTGAAAGAGACACACATCTAAACAATGCAAAGCTGTAATTCTACTTCAGATAACGAAGAAATTTCCGTTATGCGGGGATAGAATATGGGGCAAGAATTTTGCCAGTTTTATTAAGGACCCTCTCCCAAAATGCAGTGCCCTATTTATGTTCCTGTACTTTCTGCTGAATCACAGTAATCATAAGCAGTGTTTACGTTCCACATTTGAGCTTGTACAATACAGCACCATTACACTAATTAATCTAGTTGTTGTCAGAAGCCAAACAAGAGCTGATAAGCCTGAAATGTTACATTAAGCAAAAGCAGCACATCAATAGAGCAGTACATTATATTAACAGAGAGCAAATATTTGCCTTTGTTATTGTACTCTTTATATAAAAATTATCTTTTCAAGTTCTTTTAAATTAGTTTGTTTGCATCACGTTGGGTATACAAAAAAGCTAAAAATATTAAGAGCTGAGGAATTTCAGACTACATATTAAGCAACCCCCAAACAAGTAGAAGCATGTCAAAGCAATTGTCATTCAGTCTTGGCTGGTAGCTATTTACAAGTAAGAACAGGAACAGAGATAGGTTCCGGTAGTTCCTGTGCTGCTGCTACTGCTGAAATTACAGAGTCAGTTAACTCAGAATTTACAGAGTGCCTCCAGGGAAGATGGCTAAAAAGTTGGATGACTCAGCAGCAAAACAATGAAACCCACAGATTTCCTCAGACTTTGGGAATTGAGGAGTTTTGCAAAACAGGGAGTCTACATTGTCTGGCTATGCCTAAAGGAAGAGATGGGTTTAATCAGGCCACAATTTTATTATTAGATGTCTGGGACTACCCAGCAGATAATGTGTACAGTCCTTTCTTTTCTCCCATAATTAATGGGGGAGCGACTTTACCAGCTCCCCTCCCTTTTCCACCCAGGTCCCTGCAGTAGATCAATTGCTGGGATGGTGGACTATCATGATGGGGGGTTGTCTCCATGTCATGCCTCTCATAGCAGTCCACAATTATCTCTAGCTTGCTCAGTTACCAAGCATCTCTCCCTTCAGTAAGTCCCTTCCCCAACTCATTTGTCCGTTCCTGTATGCCTTCCTTTATGACATATCTGCACTGAACAGCTGCTTTACACTTAAATAATGAGTTGCAACATATGAACCCCCCATCGTGTTCTTCCGAACCTGCTGTGAGGAAGGCAAAAAACCCCAACTGCACCTGGGCCAATAAGGTAGAAAGGGAAATAATCCTTTCCAGCCCCTCAATGCGGCACCTTGTGTAATGCTCACAGCAGACATAGCCTTCCTGGTACATTTACCACCCCAATAAGAAAGAAGGCGAGGTGCTGCCAGTCCTGCTCCCTGAATAAGAAGGGAGGGTCCCAGCACAGGCTGACCTTTGAAAACCCCTCATTCCTGGATGATGAGTCACCCACTATGCTGGCCTCATTTCCAACAGTTTTACACTCCCTCTTCTCCTTCCAAACCATCAAAAAAATCACTGTCTTCTGGCCAGCTAGCCAAACAACTCCCCAGCTTAAAATGCAGTGGTGATTGGCATAATCAGCTACTCTCCCACCAGCATCCTTTGCTCAGAGTAGATGACACACTCCGAGCACGGCACGCATGTCCTGCAATTTTGTAAAAGCTGTGACGGGGTATGCATATGCTGCCACACTAGCATTATGATCCTTGGAGGGCCATAATAAACTGGCAGAAATTAGAGTAGCTCTAATGCTGAAATAACTTATGACCACGTTAAACCAACAACAAAAATGTCTTCTTCTCTCTTTGGTCTTGTACCAAGTGTAGATCAGCTGAAGACAGTGACTGGGATCATAATTCCTGCTTTGACAACATTGAGATAAAATGATCATAACCCTCCTAATTCTAAATATCTGAATAATTCCATTGGCTTGTATTCACATGAGCCCAAAGAGGTGACAGTACTGGATACTACATTTCTTGGTTAATCTACTCCTATTTGAGACTGTATAGCTAGTGGTTATATCCTGGTTAATTCTTATTTATGAATTTGAGGAGATTGTCCAATATAAATAGGGATTTATAAATTCATGCTAAATGTGCCTTAGTAGGTAAAATATATTGGAAACAGTTTTCCCTCTATCTTTTCATGGGCATGTTGGTATTATTCTGCCTGATCCTGCAACATTGACATCATTGGGATTTTTGCCATTGACTTAATAGTAAAACCAGATCAGGCCCCATGGGAGTAGCATCTCTAATACATGTCAGCCTTTAAGTACTGCAATGTCAGCATGTATTAGAGACTTCACCAGGTAGAAAGGATATTACGTGTATTTTAGTAAAACCGTGGTATTTGACAATGTTCCACCCTCAGAATTTTCATCTTCCCCTTTGAGTTCTAAGAAGCATTATTTATAGAGACATAAATCTGTGTTCAATGAAATCTAGATGAAAATACTGTGCTGTGCTCTATAAGAATGGAACTCTTCTGCTCTATTCCAAATGTATTGCCACACGGGCTGAAATTCTAGTTCCCTTTCCAATCACTTTTAGGGAGCCAGAAAAAGACCTTGACGAGACAGTGAGGGTGGATGACCTGCCAGGAAGGCTGTTGAGAGGTAATGAGGAGAACCAGGGCTGTCTGCTGGGGAAGAATCAATGAAGGAGGGAGGCTGAAAATTCACAGCCATCTCCAAATCCACATATATAATGCTGAAAACCCAAAACCTTCTGGGGATTGTGCAGAAGATTATTACACCATGAAATTGTCTCCTTGGAAAGCCTAATCAACTGAGTCACTTGAAGTGTTAAAACCTTAGACGCAAGGAGACAGAAAACATGACCTAATAGGTCATTTCCATCTCCAATTTCTGTAATTGTATGGAAACCTCTGGCTTCCGCTCATTACCCTCTAATTGTCAATTATTATGCAGTTCTTCATCTATGTTCTTTAAAGACCATTATGTCTGACTGGATGGAGGATTTTCACAGGCACTTCTGTTGACATTAACTTTACATTGGTAAAGGCATTGGGTAATCTGGTTTTCTTGTAGCCCAGTTATGAGAAGGGCAGAGACTGTTCATGTAGTTTTCCCAACAAAAGAAGCCACTAACTCTCCGGAGGCCTTTCTGCAATCAGACAAATCCTTTTTTTCTGGTAGATACATTGTCATCAATGCAGACATGTCATCTACCTTTTCTTATTGTAGCAGTTTTCTAGCTTTTGAATAACAGATCAGGTACCTAGATGTAGGGCTCAGTTGCTTCCCACTGGTAACAAATATCCAAGTGTGAATGTACCCAAGGACAAAGTAGTGTGCACTCTGTAAACAAAAGATGGATTTTTTTAGACTCACAGGGCACATCCAGCATTTGTATTTTCATTGATTTTTAACTGATGATTTATCAAAAGAGCAGGCAGAGTCTTACCTCCACATCCCAATCTGTAGAGTTGTTGACTCGAGTCCCACGACTTGAACTCGAGTCCGACTTAAGTCGCCGAGGTGACTCGACTTGAGACTTGACTTGGGTTCATTGTTTGTGACTTGAGACTCAACTTGAGACTTGCTAATTTTGTTAAATTGACTTGGTGAAAAAATTGTCCGAAAATGCCAATATTGATGGTTTATACAAAAGTGACTTGATGTTTTAAAATTAAGACTTGAGACTCGACTTGGGACTTGACTCGAAAGTGACTTTAGGGACTCGAGACTCGACTTGAGACTTGAACTGTAGTGACTTGAGATTCGACTTGGACTTGACAATGACGACTTGAAGACAACACTGCCAATCAGTGTTCCCTGTAAACTGAGCATTTGAATGGCCACCCAGAAGAGCTCCAAAAGCTTCCCAGCTGATTAGCAGAGCAACCCACAACTGGCAGCATGTGCTTCTCATCAGCACATGCTTCCGTGCATATAACAAAATTTATTCTACACATGGATGGAAAAAATTAAAGAGAACATTGTTCCCAATCAGTGTATGCCTATCATTTTAAGGAAGAACTACTTTTAGGTGCAAGAAAGTAGCTTGGTATCTATAATTATTCAGTCCTCCAAGCCAGTGGCTCTCAATCTTTCTAAACTACTTTACCCTTTGCAGGACCCTGGTTTATCTCATGTACCCAAACTTTCACCTCACTTTTAAAAAAATACTTGCTTACAAAATCAGATATGAAAATACACAGCACGCAAATTTCAGTTATACAATTATAGAAATCAAGTCATGGTATGAAATTTCAGTTTGTTCTGACTTCACTAGGGCTTTTTATATAGCCTATTGTAAAACCAAGCAAATATCTAGTACCTCCTGGAAGATCTCTCAGTACCTCTATCAGTATACATACTCCAGAGAGAGAACCACTGCTCTCGGCCATGTTTGAACCTAGTGAGCGAAGGTTAGCCAGCCAGTGTTCCCTATAGTCGTTGCTTATCACAGTCATCTGTATGAGATAAAAAGGAGGGGTATAACATACCTTTGCAACAAGCTCCATTTTAAAAAACTGCATATTCAGAGCCTAGCACAACATCTGAGCCATGTTGTTGATTGGGACCTCAAGGCACAACCGAAACTACTGATACGACTAATTCTAGTATTTTGGAATTCTGTATTGAAAGTCTTAAATCCCTCTTGTTCCTGAGCTCCATTCAAACTTCTAATGGACCCTGGAGTTGAAAACTATTCACACAGAAGCTAGTACCCCATCATCCTTTTTAGAATTCTCACAGGAAATATTCAAAAAAATCACTCAGTTCAACAAATTTCAACTACCTCTTGGTATCTCTTGTCTTGTCTCTGAGCAGGCAAATTGGAAACTTGCCCATGATCAACATGCAGCTTTCAAACAATGCAAAGGAATAGAGAGGGGAAAGAAAAAAAATCATCAACATGAACAGGCGTAGGGGACAGAAAACATCAGTAGAGATGCTTTTGTTGACTTTGTCATTTTTGTAAGCATCTCTGATACCATGGTGATACGCCTACCTGCTTTCCATTACCAGTCCCCAGAGTCCACTACCTCCATACATGACATTTCAAAATTCATTAAAAAAAAAGAAGAGAGACCAGCTTTTGTGTCTCTTTTTTTGTCTACCTCTCAGATCCTACGTTTATCTTTTCTCCCTCCTCTTCTTCTGCTAAGGCTTTATCATACATCTTCTTCTAAAGGAGAAGCTCGTTAAATGAAACTTACTGTATTTGTTTAAAAGAAGAGAAAGAAAGGAAAAAGGAAGGTAACCATGGGTATCATGCAACTGACTTCAGGATGAAAGGACTCTCATAAATAATTCCTCAAAGCAGTTAGAAGTGATAGATTGTGAATCTGCTTACTTTATTCCTTCTTCCAGCTATGTAGGAACATTTTCAATTTGCTAAATGTCTTTAGGCTCATGTTCAAGATGGCTGTCAGGGAACAAACTCCATCCCAAAGGCAGATTAATTATCCCAATGGCCAAAGATCTTAAAACTTGAAAGTTAAAGAGAAAAATCAGAATATGAAAGATTAGTTGCCTGCTTATTCTGAAACTGTCATTTATAGTCTCAATATATAAGTGTATTTGATGAGCTGATTTAAATATCTGAAGTGAAAGGGGCTTGATTGCCACAATGGTTGATATAGTTAGGCCATTTATGCTGGTTGTATATCACAAATGCACTTCATATCCATAAGAATGAAAATCTAGTCTACTCAAAGAAAGCCTCTATCACTGACATTCCTGTGAGTATATCACACATTGTACATGAAAACTCTTATAGGCAATTGATAAAATGGTCTAAAATCACTTTTACAACAAAAAAGTATGATTATACAGTGGGAAGCTGTAATCAGACAGCTCAGAGTGATTTTATATATATTAAAAAAAATCAGATCTTACATCTATCAAATAGAGGGGAGAAAAATGTCTTCTATTAAAAATCTAAAAAGGAATCTATTAATAATGTAAAGTCCCCAGAGTTATTCCTAACCAGATGATAAGCATAATTCAAATACAGGATTTGCATGATGCCCTCAAGTGTCATGACTGATGGCCGAAGGCATTAATTAACACACGCTAAGCATTGTCTAGAGAATCAGTTCCCGCATTGTGAATAATTGGTGAAGTCACAATTTTGCAGTTATTGTGAGAATTATTGTTGAGTTTACCCCAACAAGTTTATTGCAATTATAAAATGATGTAATAATACTGCTTGCTTTTTTTCACAGTTTCACATGAATTTTTCCACTCTTACCAGCTACATTGAACCTCAGTTTTAACTGCTGTAATAAGTCATAAAAGATTGTACCAACACTAATACAGAATGGAACACTTAGGACACGTTCACACTAGGAAAGTATTTCGAAATAACTACATTTGAAATAATAACTCCCCAAATAATAAAATTGAAATAGCGTGTCCCCGCTACAGGGGAGCCTCAAAATTAGTCCGAGGCAGGCTCCATTATTGTGGAGACACTACCTCGACTTAGAGCCATAGGAAGCACTGGGGAGTAATTATTCTGAATTATTCTGGGGAGTAGTTATTTCATAATAACAGCAAAGCATCCACACTAATTCTATTTCGAAATAAGCATTATTCCCTAAGGAAAGCAGGAGTACAGAAATAACTAGCTCGTTATTTCAAAATAATGAGCCTGTTATTTCAAAATAACAGGCTTCGTAGTGTGGATGCTCCACTTATTATTTTGAAATAACGGGGGTTATTTTGAAAGAACTCCCTTGTGTATACCAGAGCCAAGAAGCCTACCTGAAGGTCCTCAAAGATGAGACTTGTGCTAGTTTTAATAGTGTGTGATAATTTTTTGACCTTATACTTTCTTTGTGTGCATTAATTTATTAGAGAGGGGGAAAAGATACAGAAAATGGGAGGGGAGGTAAATCAGAAATGTGGCTTATACTAATGAATAAAAATATGTGCCATTTACAGATGTGATGTTTTCTTTTAAAATAGAAACCATGAAAGGAAATGTATTGCTATTACTGCTCTCAGAAAATGTAAACCTTTATGTTGCCAAGAAAAAGAAATGGAATAGTACATTCATTTGTAGTGGATATTAATAGACATCTAAGAATGGTAATAGGCCATGAAAAGTGGTCCAGGAACCCTAGTTGCTGCCTTTAGAGGGGTTAATAGTGTAGTGTAGACTCAGCTGTGGTAAGCCACGTGGAGTCTTTCATCCCAGAGGAAGAACTGGGTGGCTGAGTGCCTTGCTGGTTGCAGAGAAGCTATGGTCTCAATTCCCACGGATTTAAAATTAGAGAGGTTCTTCAGCACCTCACAGAAATGCAGCCTGTATGTTCCAACAAGCCCCTCTTTATGGAGTAAATTATGTTCCTCAGTTCCAGTGGCTAGTGTATAGCATGAAGAGTAATGGCCCCACCTCTTCTGACACACAGTGCACCCTTTGGACGGCAGGGAACAGAGTAGTGCCTGATCTCTAGGACTGGGATTCTGCTCTGTCCTTGTAGCAAAGAACAGTGGAGCACACAAAGGCTAACACCAGAGTAAGTGCTTGAAGCAGACCCTCAGTATGACAGTCTAGGCTTTTATTGGTTCCTGCCTGGGTAGTTTCAGAATCTCCTTCTTTTCTATAGCCCTTTCCCCATTTAGGACTCTTACTCTGGTCTTTCTCGATTCACAGATGCAGCAATCTTCAATATCTATGTTCTCCTTCAGGATACTCTATAGAGCAGGGGTGGCCAACCCATTTAACAAAGAGAGCCAAAACAGCAGCGGAAAAAATGCAAAGAGCCTCACCAGAATTGTCAAGCAAAAAAAAAAAAAGCAAAAAAGCCCCCCCCGAACAGAATTGTCAAGCAACACCAAAAAAAATTTTAATTTTTTTTTTAAATGAGGCTGCCCCTTTAAGATGGCCGCCATCTTGGGCGCCATTTTTAAAACCCCGCAGCTCCAACCCAATAAGCACAGGGGAGCCGGGGGTGGGGGAGAGCTGTCAGCGGGCAAGGCCATTTGGGGAAGGAGAGCACAGGGGCAGCTTCACAAGTCATACTTTTGGGGGACAAGAGCCGCATGCGGCTCGTGAGCCGCGGGTTGGCTATGGCTGCTATAGAGGCCTGGGTGGCTAAGTATGGCTAAAATCTGTTGCAAGAGTCAAATAATTCTGTGGTACAACAACTCTCCCCCTGGTTGTCACCCCTTTCTGTTTCCTTTTAAGTTTGCTTCCTCCAAGTGGCGCAGGCTCTGCAGGTGTGCCTTAGTATCAGTTGCACCTCAAGAAGCTTGTTAACATTCTCCTGCTTAGGAGTTGGGACATACCACACACAGACATTGATTACCCTAAAGTTTGTGAAAATTTGGAATCAGACTGTTGTAGAGTATGTGTACCTCTATCATCAGTAGAGTCAATATCCTGAACTGCAACATTCCCAAACTTTTGAAAATCTGATCTGTGTGTAAATCTTGCTACTAGGGTCTCTATTTATCTATGCATTCCAATTACTGAATTTTTTAAAAAACATAGGGCCAAGTCCATCTCCATATATGTATCATATAGGGAGTTTTGTTGTTTTTTATATTTGATCAGGCTACACATACAAACAGGTGATTATAATATTTTATAACTTCTATTGCAGTTTACCATAGATATTGTAGAAAACTAAGGTTGAGAGCCTAGTACACATTATTTTTTATTTTCAATCATGACACAAAACTTCATCACAGAGAGATGAAGAATAAGAAATGAAAATAACACGAAAAGCCAATCCACTAAGCAACTCTAGGTAATAACTCTAATTGTAAACCACATTCACAGCAAAGACAAATATTTTAATCTTGAGACATACAATTCTAACATAGAAGCAAAATGGCCTAAGTATTGCCATAAAATTCCAAATGAGAATTGTATTGCACAATAATGTAAAGCTCATGAAACACCACAAATAGAATTGAAGAATAAAAAGGAAACAATTGATATGGATGCAACAGCAGCATCTTACCAGACTGGGTGGATATTTTATGACACAAAAACTTGAATAGGCATTAGCAACCACTTAACAAGCTGTAAGCTGCTTTATATTGATCCCTGCATTGTTTGTTATTTGCAATTTTGTCTCTCATTTAGATTAAATGTTCTAGGATATGCCCTCTATGGCCCTATGAATATATGTTTTATAATCTATAAAATACCAAATCCTTTATACCATATTAATCTTTATATCAAAGTGCTAGCCTTTAAGGAATGCAATATTAGTGTGTAGCTAGCAAGACCCCATCCCCAAGACATTCACTAGCATGTTATTTTCCATAGTATGACTAAGGCAGAAAAATGGGGGGATTACAAACCAATAAACCAATCTTTGTAGTCACTCAGGTCAGACTTCTATCCTGATTCATTTCCTGTAAAATTGCTCAAGTGAGGTTGCAAATACAGCTAAACTTTAACATAGAAGTGATGAAAAGATGTAAAGGGGTCAGGATCCAATTTTGCAACAGGCTCAGAGTATGCTATAACCTTCATTTGTTTTTCTTAACTCAAATTGTTTTGACTAGAGCTACACACAGGCCATGCAATGCAGTAGAATAACTCAAGATGAGAGAACACCCTCAGTGTGGATAATTATGGAATTATAGAAACATATAATTATAGAAACATAAGGCTGCATACTTAGAAGTGCTGAGTGCTCAGAACCCAAAATCCCCTAGATGTTCTAAGTGTACACTCAGCCTACGTCTACACTGCAGGCTTCTTGTGCAAGAGGGTTTTTGCGGAAGAGATCTTTCGCAAAAACTTCTTGCGCAAGAGCACGTCCACACTCAAAAGTGCATCACAAAAGCGATGTGCTTTTGCGAAAGGAAGTGTCCACACTCATTGGATGCTCTCTTGCACATAAAACCACCTGGAACCGGTTCTAGCGGGGCTTTAGGTCACTAGTTGATCTCCAGTGCTGTTGCCAGAGCCCTGCAGAGACACGCACTTAAAGGGACCTCCCTGGACAACCGTTTCTCTGTTTCTGCTGCCTGCTCGCGGACCTCTCTTGAAGGACAGCAAAGTTTCAGCAGTGTCTGCTGTGTTTGCCCTATTCTTTTTTCCTGCCTGTGCCATAGAGCCGGAGCTGCCCCTGGGTAGGCTATGGTCCCATACAGCCATGCTGCAGTTCTTGCAGCATTTGTTTCCTGCTGCCTACATGTTCATGCTGGACGTTGACTCCAAGCTCCTTCTCGGGACCCTCTGCGTGGCTGTGGCTGCTCCAGTCTGGCTGTCGCCCCGCAGTGTACAGAGTCTTTTTTGGACGCTGGAGACCAGTTCAGAGTGCTGGGACTGGCTGGACACCCATCTGCGGCCCACCATCCCCCTGCAGAAGTGTGTTGCAATAGCTCTGTGGAAGCTGGCCACCCCAGACAGCTACTGCTTGGTGGCCAACCAGTTTGGGGTGGGGAAGTCCACTGTCGGGGCCCTGATTGTGCCCTGCTTATGCAGGTAAGGAGCTCACGGACTGCAGTCCCTGCCGGGGGGAGGGGTGCGGGTGGGCAAGGGGAGAGTGTTGGATCAGCAGGACCCTCGGGAGATGGGGGCTGGGTACTGGAGGGGATGGAGTGGGGGTGGAAGGGAAAGCCCTGTCCCTGGAGGCTTGTGCCATCCCACCCTTCACACAGCCCTGCTGCTGAGGAGATGGGGAAACGGGCTCATAGGGGGTGGATCCTGAGGGACTTGACGGGGGGGGGGCAGAGGAGGG
>JANRFK010004149.1:150299575-150343542 GCA_030068395.1 Apalone spinifera
GGGGAGGAGGAGGTGGAGGGCAACTGGGAGGCTGCAGGATCAGTGCTGGGGTGGGAAGGGGGAGGAGAGCCTGAACTGGGAGGGGGGGATCAGGACTGGGAGGAGTAGTGGGGCAGCTCACTGTGCCACCTCGGGTGCAGGGACATCTTTGGGGTTGTGTGAGTCTGGGGACCACAAAGGGGTGGGCATGAGGGGGGGGCTAGTGCGGGGTCAGGGTTGTTGGGGGGGCAGGAGGAGAGGCCATAGGCATCACCTGGGGAGGAGGAATGGGCATTGCTATGGGACAGAGCAGAGGCAAGGCATGGGAAGAGATCAGAGGCATAATAGGGTGGGCAGGGGGATGGGCATTGGCCATAGGAGGCGGAGCAGGAGGATGGAAGCATCAGACGGTTGTTCCCCCATGCGGGACATGATGCCACACATGGTGTCATACCACGCCATCATTTGCTCCCAGGCACGCTGCTGCCATTCAAGGTCTGCTTCGACCTTGCACATCAGGGTGTTGTGGATGTCGCAGAGGACGCCGACATGTTACCACATCAGGTCCTCCTGCATCTTTGCTCAACTGCGGGTTCCCCAGACTCTGGCAGGTGACTGGGGTTGTGTGGCTGGTCTGGCTGTGGAGAACACACAAGAGGAGAGGCCGTCAATCATCCCTGCACACACATTCCCTGAAGCCATGCCCTCCTCTGTGAGCAGTGACCACAACAGTCCACTGCCCACGAGGGGGATGTCCCAGGTGCTAGGCCATGTGTAGACAGCACGCCCTGTCTCACAGGGGCCCCGACGTGCCCAGAGGACCGTGCTGCCTGTTCTTCTCCCCCCCCACACACAAACACCATGGACAAGCAGGCAAGGGAAGTGTCTGTCTATAGACTCCTCATGGGTGGCAGAGGAGCCGTAAGCAGCCTAGCCCTCTCTGGGGTCTGCACACACAGCTGCAGCTCACTGTGCTGTCTGTGGGAGTGGCTGTTGCCTCGCACGTGCAGGCATGTCCGCGTGCTGTGTGCAGCACTCCTGGGTGTGCCTGGGGTCATGCCTGGCCCCTTGCGGCTAGCCTGCTTCCAGCTGGCTGTGCCTCCCTCCCCTTTGGGGGCAGGATGTGTGTGCCCTCCCCTGAACCTGGCAGCAGGATCCCCTGTGTCCGTGTGCCGCACCCTCCCACAGCACGTGGTTGCATGTCCACAGACTGCAGCACCATGTGCTGCCCGAACAGCCTGAGTGACACTCACCCTCCGCTCCCTGCACGCCCACCTCCTCTGCCGTGTGTGTGTGTGTGTGAGAGAGAGAGAGATCCCTCGCATCCGAGGAGGCCTGGGACACATCCTGGCTGGCGCTCACCGGCTCCTGGGACAGGGTCACCATCCCTGGCTCTTGTTTCTCCTCCTCCAGCTGGGGCTGGCTCTGGCGCTCTGGCTCATTTTCAGGGGCAACCTCCAGGTGAATGACATCCGGGGTGAGGTGTCCGGAGTCCACCATGATGGGGAGGGAAGAGGTTTCGCCAACCCCCAATATGTGGTAGAGCTCCTAAAAGTAGAGGCAAGTGTAGGGTCCTGCTCCTGAGCACACTGCGCTCGGTGTCCCTGACATACCCCGATGGAGTTCTTTCACCTTTGCCCAGACCTGCTCCATGGTCCGGGCAGGGTGACTTCTCTCCACCAGGGATGCAGCCATGCGGGAAAAGATCTGTGCATTCAAACACTTGGCCTGGGGATCCTGGATTGACTCCTCCTCACCCCACAATTTGAGGAGGTTCGCTATCTCTGGGCCAGACCAGGTTGGAGCATGCTTTTTTGTGCCCTGTGGGGGGGTCCTGGGTCCCCTGGGGCTGCTCACTGGAAGGGCCAGGGGAGTCTCAGGAACCTGCTCTCATCAACTTCCTGTCACAAAGCTCGTCCAGGGTGCCTGTAGCTTTTGAGAGGGGCTAGCGGACAGGAACTATAGAGTTCTGATTACCTTGGATGGACTGGCCAAAAGGCCACCTGTTATTTTTTCCTGAAGGCTATTTCTTGTGCAAAAACCCCTGTTGCCCATCCACACACATCTTTTTGTGCAGGAGTTTTTGCACAAAGAGGAGTTATGCCTCATAAAAAGAGGAATACCTACACAGCAAAAACCCCTCTGTTCTGTTAATTTACTTGTGCAAAAACATGCTTGAGGTATGGACGCTCTGTGAGTTTTTGTGCAAAAACTCTGTAGTGTAAACATAGCCTCTGATACCGGAGGGCACTTAATGTTAGTGGACATTTCTGAAACTACAGAGCTAATGGCAGAATAAAAAAACTACAAAGAATTGTATCATTCCCTTTCTCCCTGCAGTTCAGACCTCTCTAGAGCTGCCTTTTATGGAAACTGCTGTAATGTAGTAGGAACATGTGACTGGATTGGAAGAAGCAATGCTTTGATCTTTTGTAGAATAAAGTATTGGCCAATAGGAAGTCTAATATTTAATTCCTTAAACTAGACTCATGTGTCCATAAAGCAGTTATAGACTAAAATTATAGACTGAAATGATGAAAGATACCCCCTTATACACAGCCCATTAGCCTAAAGCCTGTGCATTATGTCATTCGCTATACAAATGTAATGCGTAATATTCATCCGCTTAGGCTTATTGTTTCCCAAACCCTGGTCTCTATAACATTAACACCATATTACTATGACAGAAAACAGTGAAACAATATTTACTCTCCCCATTTTTTTGATGCAGGATGAGTAAATACACATCAAGCCTTATCCAGGTGCACTAGTGTAAATCAAAGGTAACTTCATTATTTACAACTGTGTAAATGAGTCCTGAATCTGGCCTGTTGTCTATCGTAAATTTAAGAATCACTGAAGTGATTCATTACATTGACCTTTAAATGCCTAGGAAAAATAAGAGAGTTCAGTTGTGTTTGTCTTGGGTGAAAAACGATTGATATGGACAACTTCTAGACAAGGTAGTCACAAAGAGAATAAAAAACATCTGACTTCACTAAAGTGCTGTAACATTTTTGGACTCCAGCCAGATTTTACATGTTAAATTTAACACTCTTTGGAAAAGGACCCAAGGAAAACAGCTAATTTTTTGCTGCTACAGGGCTGCTGCAAGGAAAATGCATTCTCACAGTCAGAGACAATGAGTGCAAATGCTACTATCAGCTTTTCCCATGTACAGCAACTGAAAACATTAAGTGCTTAAATAACCAGGGAGCCATAAAGTTTCATATTTGATAAGCCTCCAAAGTAGAAAATTACATATTCCAGTTCAGCTATCCCTCCTGTCCTTCCAGAATGGACTAAGCCAAGAAATCACATCTTCCTGTGAAGAGAAAATACTATTTAAAACATATGTGATAAACTAAGCTAAGTCTAGTGGATTTAGATTGCTTCAAAATACAGGAAAACAGAATTTCCTTTATATCTCAGAGCTCATAAAAGCGTTAGCAGAAATGAAGGAGAGAATCATTTTCAAGCAGTCTTCGTGATTAGGTGATCTCTAATAGTTACAAGGACTAATTAGGCCTCTAGAGGGAAACTAACAGAATTGCTCTCTTGCAAAGGTTACTGCAGCTGTCTCAGACTTGGATTTCAGCTACTGGAACCCTTCCTGTGGAAGGGATGAAAATCTGTGCTATGTGGAATATAAATGTCAAAGACAGATTATGAAAAACTGGAGGCAAACACACAATGTGCTTTGGTGTTGTGTGTAATGTTACGAGGCAAGGATATTTCATGCAAGAAAAGAAAAGCTCATAATGCCAGTCTTTCACACATTTGATTATAATAAAGGCAGGTTTGGGTATGCTTATTCAGGTCCAGTAGCACCTGAAGCCACAATAAATCCTATTTACTTCATTCCATCATGAAGAATTACGTGCTAGACAAGTATAGAACATTGAGTTTTCCAGCAAATAAGCATTCAGGGCAAAATCCACCTGTATAGATGAATGATAGTTGGGAAAGTGAAATCTTCCCCCCAGTTAGGGACCAATGTGAGAGTCTGCAGACCCTTAACAGCTGCTATTCCAGCTAATGGGTTGGAATAATCTTTTCACCAGCAATGTATCTTAATGGAAAGACTATCCTACCTCCCACGTCCCTGCTCTAATGTATTTCTGTATGCATCTTGTTCTCCTGCATGGTATTTTGCACAAAAGGGGACAGTCTGCCACAACATCTGTGCTTTAATGCCTTTCTTCTCATTTGGGAGGACCTTTAATTGTATACATTTTATTCACATGAAGGATTTTACGAATTATCAATAAAATCTGTCATCAAATGTGTCACTAGAGTAGAGAGAGCAAATATGTAAGCCATCGGGGCAAAAAATTCCTTGCACCTCAGTGATTACACTTTAAATATCCTTAGGAACTACCTGAACTTTCAATCTGACCTATTATCTCTTTGAGATAATGGACTACACAGAAGTGGAACAAATAAAATGTAACCCTTTAAAATGATAAAGTCTGTTGCATCTAGCAAAAGGGTTGTAATATTGCCATGCTAAGAGGTGCTGAATGTGGTAATCCAAAAACAGTACAAATTGTGATAAGAGAAAAAATGCAGACCTATGAAAATAATGCTTTGTTTTCAGATTGCCCATCGTGTGTGTGTGTGGGGGGGGGTAGTTGTCCTGGGGCTGGTGATTCTAAAGGGTCTGGGGCTCCCAGTTGCTGCCACCAGAGCAGCAGCAGCTGGAGCCTTGGGACTTTTAAATTGCCACCAAGAGGCTCTGAGGGCTGACACACAATGCGTCTGCCCTCCTCCTCCCGTTCTTCTCAAAGCCCTGCACTTTCCACACACCCCCACCTTACCCAGGGGCCCGGCAAGTCTATCAACCCCCTGTTTGTTTTATTTCCTGTATATGTGACAGAGTTTGTGCATCTCTTTGCATCCATCTGGCCTTGAGTATGTGTTCAAGAACTCCTAAACACTAATAGGTCTGACCACCAAATTTGGTATGAAATTGCCTCATATCATAACTTAAAGCAAGGTAAGGGTTTGATTGTGCTAAGACAATGGGATGTGCCTGGAATGCAACTGTTTTCCATGACACAGAAAGGAAGGAGTCTGCTAGCAAGGACAGTTATACTCTCAAATGACCACAGGGGAGCATCAAGTATCCCACCCTCAGAGAGCAGCCAGTAGCCAGGGAGCATGGCCCCCTGGCATCCTGAGAGAGCCCAAGGAAGCACCATGTGGCTGAGCAGCTGGTGACCACCCCTACTGCCAAGCCCCCCCCCCCCGCCCCCACATTTCCCAACCTCTGCCTTGATCCCTACTCCTTCTGCCCCCTGCCCTGAGCCAAGCTTCACCACCCACCCCAACATCTCCCATCCCCTGCCCTGAGTTCTGCATCCCCAGCTCCTTGCCCTGAAGGACCTGAGCAACACCAGGTAAATCCTCTAGTTTCATATAAAACAAAGCACAAAATGCAAAATTGGCAAACACTGATAGGGCAAGTTCTGATTTCCTCTGGCATGCATCCATCTTATTCAACTTCTTTGCTGAAGTTTTTTCTTGCCAAATAGCAGGCTTTCACACTCACAGCAGGTCTCTGGTCTGCCAAGTGTGTTTTTCCAAGATATGGATGGAAAGAGTCACCAAAGAACTGTTGCCTGATTTTAGAAGGTTAGTATGAGTTATAAGATTGCCAATTTATCTGATCAGAAGATGATAAAGTTCCTGTCCTGGATTCAAGCTACACAGCGTTTGCAAAGGACCCTCAGGAGTATGACAGGATGCTCAGACTGAGATAAATATAGCCTTAAAGATTTTAATTTACATACATGGAATAGTACTCAAAAGTAATAAAATGGTAACAATCAGAGTTACAAATACAATGTCACTATCCTAAACACCCATATGGTATACTGTAAGCTTTTGGTTAATATACTCACACTCTTTCTTGATAACCTGGTGGTAAAAGACAAAGGACCAGCCTTGCCTTAGGCATGCCAAGAGAATTCTGGTCTGGGTTCTTTAATTCTTCAGTGTGAAGAGCAGAGCTTAGGGGAAACTAACACTCAGGGCTATTGAAGCTAACTTACTTTTACTTAATTAACCAACGTAAGACTTGAAATTAAAACTAACAAATTAATAAGCTAAGAACAAACTTAGAAAGTTGTGGAATTCAGAAGCTCAAAGGTTAAAAAAGCAACCTCAAAAAAACAAGTTCCCTTGGCAAAATGAATCACACCTTCTTATAGGACATGTGTGCTTGGACGCGCCTATGTCCAAACTTATTTTCCACACCCACTTCCTCCATAGGCTGACATATGTGTATGTATTGATGACATATTTACATATCGACCTGCTTCAACTGTATCTATGTTAAAGGTCACAGCCATATAGGGACCTTACACTTTAACTCATCACCACTTACCTCAGTAAAAGGTCCCACATATATGCATGTTAACTTTGCCTTAGCTCAACATACAGGATATATAGGCAAGCAAGCAGGTTAGCACTGTAGGCTACAGGATTCACCAGGAGGTATAAGAAGTAGGAGGGCTTCTGTGCATTGAGCAGGTTACTTAAAGGGCATTCCACAGTTGTGGAGAACCACAGGTAGAGCAGGTATTATAGCTTCATAGAAATTCCCTAGATCCTGCGTTGCTGAAATTATAGCCAGGAGTACAGCACAGCACTGTAAGGCATGATGGTGACTTGATTTAGGTAAGGAACAAGTAAGGTACTCAGTGATATAAGGGACAACTAAAGTGCAAAATTACCCACAGCCACTAGAAAAAATAAATTTAAATGTCAGGCACCTCTACCCAGTTATTACTCCTTTTAGTTGGCTTGCTTTCTAGATGTGTCAGGTTCTAAAATATGTAGTCAGTGAATAAACAATGGCATTCTAAAACCAACTGCATTTTGACATTACCAACAGAATCACAGATACTTAACAAAACTCTTTCAAAAACTCTTTAAAAATTCTTTCAAGAACTGCTAATCTACTAAATTATTGCACTGCACACATCTTCAGTTAGGTTAATCTCCCACAGACCTTCTGATAATGACTTCCAAATCAGCAGTAATATAACAGTTAGCACCAAGAATCTGTAGGCATGTATTTAAGGTTACATGGACAGAAAAATTGGGTAGAACGAGTTATAAAGTTCAATGCAATCTTTACAGGGCATCAAACATTCATTTCCATATGGACATTGTTCACAGTCTGTGCTGCCAACTGGAAAGCAGGGTCAGGTTCTTTTCAATGCAAAGACTTGCCTCTGTGGAAAAGACAAAGCTATGTTTGTGACAGAAGCTTCTCACACTGAATGCAGTGTTGCTCCAATTGACTTAAATGGGAAGGCAAATTGCACATGATCTCTCGGTCATCTCCAAAGTCCTTTTCCATGGCTTTTCATTTCTTGCTCATCTCTCTGTGACTTGTATGAAATCATGTCAATGTCTTTTTCATGGTTTGGGGCTGTAGTTTGCCTCTCCTTTACTTTCCCATGTTACATAGAAAAGCCGATGGGGAGGTTGCTGGAACTCAAAGATTCCAACTTTACTGTTGAATGGTGTATTCCACATGAAATCTGCATGTGAACTGACAAATGTGAATCAGATGATTTTTCTGAGTGCACTGTGGTTTAGTACACACATCATTCTCCAGGGGTTTAAGGATTTGGGATAAACATATTCAAAGATTATTATTTCTAATGACAGAGTCTTACATATAACCTGACAGTGCTAGCTAGAAACTTTAATCTTCTCAACACTCATGGAAAAAAAATCCTTTATAGTAACTCCATAACAATGGAATTATGTGCCTATAAATTTACTAATAAAGCTCTCTCCCATCCCAAGAAATCATGTCAATGTCTTTTATGTTCTTTAATATTAAAAAAAAAAACCTAACTATAATCTTACATGGTCAAACAATAATCTTTACTAATCCAAGACCTCTCTGGTGATTTATAGCTCACTGAGCATAGCTCATAAATATTCTTGTCTAACATATATGCCGATAACACTCATTGTATTCAAATGAGGACATCCGCCCACTTGCAAATAAGAAGGTATGATTTCTGCTAGCAATCTTACAGTTATTCTATCACAAATGAAGTTTCAATTTTGTTGTATCAATCATTTAGTCTCTTATGTTGATTTATGTAACATCCTGGGGGTGATATTAACTAACCAGTTGAATTTTTGAAGACTATTTTGATTTTTACCCATTCAGTATGAAAAATTTAAAAATATATACATTCGTTAGCTCTAATTTCATTGATTTGAATGGTGGTAATATTTCAAAGCCCCTATGTTGCCATGCTGCTAGGCACAGCAAGTACTTATAATAAAATAAATGGTGCCTGCCCCTCACAGATTACAGTCGATCATTAAGACAAGGCACAACAGGATGAAAGAAAGCAAACAAAGCAAATGCTTTAAGAGAAAATATCATTTCCTTTTTAATCATATGCCAAAGTCACTTCACAGGAGAATCTTAATTATTCAATTCTATAAAAGAAAATTTTTGGCAAAGATTAGATAGTCATATATGCCTACCCTAAAACCTATTCCTTTCAGTATTATCCTTTCTCCAGCTTTATCCCATGACATATTGCGAGAACGCTATACACTGAAAAAGTTGAATTATTTTAGTGGACTTTTTGTGTACAGGCAATTAATTACATTAGAAGTACATTAAAACAAATAATAAACCATAATTTGTTGAGCTTTTTTCCCATGTAGACTATAAAACCATTCCACTACCACACAACCACAGCTTTGTCATAAGCACTATTATTTTGGAGGGTTATTCAAGCACTCTCCAGTTATCCACATTTGGAAATTGCATTATCTAGATAATTTATGACAGAAAACGAAGTTCCCCATACTAGCTAATCTCAGTAATTTTATAGAACTGCACTTGCACAAGAACATTTTATTGTAACCATAAATAAATACTTGTAGAATACTGCAGTTAATTAATGTGAGCTGTGACTAACTTGGTTAATAATAGCTCCCTCCAATGGTCCAAATAAAGTTTATTTATGGACACACAGGAGCTGTATAAAACATAGTACACTCACCACAGACATCAAACACTGATTAAATAAGTGATGTTTCAGTTGTGTATGAAGGTAATAAACATATTTGCATTTGCTAAATTTACATGTACCTTACATCACTCCTTTGCTCTTCAGTGGCACATCAGCTTCTGCATTTGTAAGAGAGTTATAGAATCTCCTGACTCTTCTGAACCGTATTTTTCCTAAAGGCTCAGCGGTTTTTCTTCCACCACAGAATCTCTGTGCTTTTATTTTGTTCTTTGCAATGGAGGAAATTGACCTTCAAGCTTCTCCCGAGCTCTGTCCCTAACATGTTCATTGTGCAAGAGAGCAATGAGTGCATCATGAACATATTTTTCCATTCTCCATTAAAACATCAATAATTGGGTGGATGGGTCTTGTCGTACTTTCTATTAGGAATACATTCATCAATAATTTATTAAGGATTAATACATTATTAAGACATACTCTGTTGTTACAGACGTGATTAGTACATGTTATAGCATAACCCACCTGCCTAATAGGGAGAGAACTCTTTACATCCAAGATCTACTGGGAGGAGAGTAGGAATGTGTTGTTTCTAGGTCACTTTTGTCAGGCTGATGCAGTATTAGCTTTCCACACACAGAAGTTTTTGAAACTGGGTGTGACAATTTTGGGGTATATTCAATAGCTCTCTGTTGCTAAACTCAAGACTGCATGACAGCAAGTAATCTGAGGAGTTGCTCTGGAAAAAAATATGTGCACAATGTGGGCTGGGAAAAGCTGAACTCCAAGTCCATAAACAGGGGTGCCATTTCAGATATTGGGGGGTGAACTGTGCATGCTGGGGGGGCGGAATGAGGGCATGGGATGGCAAACTGAGGACAGTGGCTTCAATGGTGTTACTGAGCATGCTCAGTACAAGCCAATCAGCAAATAAAGGGAAAGGGGCTGACCCTGTCCACCCTCCGCTCCTCCCCCACATAAACACATCACTTCTTTCCAGGAGCTGCTAAGGCACTTGAAAACTCTAGTTCCTATCTAATTCCTACATAAAAGAAAAAATAAATATTAGACCCTCTCAGCTCTAATACTAATATATTCTGAAATCTTGTGGCAAGTCACTTAAGGGACATTGGCAAGGCTTAACATGTTAATAGATATTCTTACTTCATTACTCCCTCTGTGGAGGGGAAGGGGGAGAAACACACAGTCAGGAATCCTAGGCAGTATTCCCTGTAAGCTGAACACTTGGGTGGCCACCCAATAAAGATTCAAATGCTGCCTAGCTGATGAGCAGAGCACCCACAGTCAGCAGTGTGTGATACTAATGGTGTTGCATATCCACAAATGCTTTGGTGCACATAACAAAATTTATTCCACACAAGGATGGAAAAACTTGTGGGAACATTGTTCCTGGGTTTTATCTTAGCTCTGGGAGGGCAGTGGGTTCTAGTGAGTTACAGTGGGCAGAAACATCTGGGCTCTATATAAGAACGGCCATACTGGGTCAGACCAAAGGTCCATCTAGCCCAGTATCCTGTCTGCCGACAGTGATAATGCCAGGTGCTTCAGAAGGAATGAAGAGAAAAAGCAATCTTCAAGTGATCCATCTCCTGTTGCCCTTTCCCAGCTTTTGGCAAACAGAGGGCAAGGACACCGTACCTGCCCATTCTGTCTAGTGACCATTGATGGATCTATTCACCTTAACTGAATAGATCTATTCAACTTAATTGAACCCTGTTATTTCTTATTTGCACCCTGTTATAGTTTGGGCCTTTCCACCATAGCCTGGGAAAGAGTTTCACAGGTTGACCCTGAAGAAATAATTTGTTGTTGTTTTGAATATTTGTAATAAAAATATAAAGTGAGTGTGTTGTAACTGAAATCAATTTGAAAATGTAGAAAACATCAAAGACATTTAAATGCTAGTCTATTGTTTAACAGTGCGATTAATCACATTATTAAATTTTAAATCACTTGACAGCCCTACTCTATACTTCACTGAGCAACTGCTTAATTGGTTAGATGAATAGAGTGATTTTAGCAGAGAAGGTCCCCAAAATGTTGTCACATCCCTCCTTACCTGTAATGTAATCTGTCCCTGCCTCCTTTCCCCCAGGAGCTGGGGTTGGGATCCAAGGACAGAAGTTATAGCAAGGGGAACAGCCAGAGCCAGCAGTGGAGCTCAATTTGAGGGCGGAGGCTAAAGCTGAGTTGTAAGAAACATTCTACAATTTGGGGACCATTGACCTGCATGTTTTCTGGCTGAAAAATTCTAAAGCAAGTGGAGGGAAGATGATGCTTTTGGCTCAACAAACTGTATAGATTTGGTGATCAAAGACTAACTGAGAGTCAGATTTTGGGAAATGTTTCTTCTCACTGACCTCCTGTACATTTCAGGTCAGAATCTCAAACATTCACTCTTGTAACAAACCTCTGGATGAGTTACTGAAGGTCTGAAATCTTGATTTTCCAAGTTACAGAAAATCCACCATTTCAAGTAGTTCAAACAACAAAATGACCGGTACCTCAAGAAAGGCAAAAAACCTTGGAGAAATTCCTTCTTGAGCCCAAATATGGCAGACAGTCATTTAAATTCCAAGCATGTAGGTACAGTAAAACTTGTGTTATCTGGCACGCCCAGGGATTAGGGCATGCCAGTAACCTAAAAATTCTGGTTATCTGAGGAGGCGGGAGCTGTGAAGGGCCTACAGGAGCATTTGGAGGCCGTGGGGGCCACGAGCCATGGGGGGGGGAGGGTGAGCAGGATGAAGCCTGATGAGGGAGGGCAGAAGCCGGGGGGCAGAGGAGGAAATGGTGGGGGCAGCCTGCTGGAGAGGGGACACAGGAGCCAGTCTCCTGGGCATGCCAGGATCCACGGGGGGTGGGTGGCTGGTCTGCTGGGGGTGCCAGGAGCCGTGGGGGAACTGAGATGCTTGCTTCTGGCTGCCGTTTGCCTCTCCCCCAGGTATGTACTGTATGCTTGTCTGAAGAGCACTTAAAGGGCCAGTCCCCCCCCCTTTTTTTTTTCTCTTTTCCCAGCAGCAGCAAAAATTTGCCAGTTTCTACAGTTTTCTGGATGCTTAAGTTCCGGATAGCACAGGTTTTACTGTACAACCCACCAGCCCAGGAAAGAATCTATGTAGTAACTTGAAGCCCTCCCTATGGCCACTGGAGCTATTTGCTGCTGGCCATCATGGAAGGTCCATATGTCATTGTAGGCAATCATACCATTCCCTCCATAATCTTACCAAGTTCAGTCTTAACTCATGACATTTTGTGCCCCCTTTCCAGAAAGTTTTTTCAAAACATCATTTCTCTGATGATTAGAAACTTTGTCTAATTTTAAGCTTAAACTTATTTTTCTCCAGTTTATAGCCATTTGTTCTTTTGCCAACATTGGTCCTCAACTTAAATAACTGCTGTGCCTCTCTTGTGTTCCTCTGTGATGTATTTGTAGAGACTAATCATTTCTCCCCTTATCCTTCATTTTGTTAGGCTAAGAAACCTAAGCTCCTTAAGATGCCTATTGTAAGATAGTTCTCCCTTCTTCTGATTATCCTAGTAGCTCTTCTCTGTACATGTTCCAGTTTGAATTTATTTTTCTTAAACACATGACACCAGCATTGCACAAAGTAGATCATAAAAGGTTTCACTCTTGGAATCATAGAACTGGAAGGGACCTTGAGAGGTCATTGAGTCTAGTCTCCCACCCTCAAAGAAAGATCAAACACCATCTAGATTATTCTGGATAGATGTTCACCTAACATGCTCTTAAATATCTCCAGAGATGGAGATTTCACAAATTATTCCTGTGTTTAACCACCCTGACTGTTAAAAGTTTTTCCTAATGTCCAACCTAACCTCCCTCACTGCAATTTTAAACCCACTGCTTCTTGTCCTATCTTCAGAGGTCAAGGAGAACATTTTTTTCTCCCTCCTCCTTGCAACACCTTTTTAAGTACTTGAAAACTGCTATCACGTCCTTTCTCAGTCTTCTCTTTTCCAAACTAAACAAACCCAATTTTTTTAGTCTTTCCTCATAGATCATGTTTTCTAGACCTTTAATTGTTGTTGTTCTTTTCTGGACCCTGTCCAATTTCTCCACATCTTTCCTCAAATGTGGTGCCCAGAAATGGAAAGAGTACTCTAGTTGAGGTCTAACCAGCACAGAGTAGAGAGGTATTACCATCTGTAATGGTAATAACACTACCTTGTCTCTACTAGAAATAGCTCACCTGATGCATCCTTTTTAACAGCTGCATCACATTGTCAATTCATAGTCTTCCTGTGATCAACCAATACATCCAGGCTTTTCTCCTCTTCTGTCACTTTCAACTGACATATTGCTAGTTTATAGCAAAAATTACTGTTATTATTGCCTAAATGCATGATCCTGCACTTTGTGCTAATAAATTTCATCTAATTTATATTACTTCAGCTTTCAAGGTCATCTAATTCTTCTTGCATGGTATTCCAGTCCTCCTCTGTATTGGCAATAGCTCCTAACTTTGTGTCACCTGCAAATTTTATTATCACACTCCTACTTTTTATGCCAAAGTCATTAATCTGTACACTAGATTGAAATATATCACTGTGAAGATAATGTACAGGATCAGAGAAGAGTTTGTTCAGGGCTTCCTAGATATAGTTATGTATACAGGCAGAGATTAAACCAGGCAACACCAGTCCTAAAGATTCAATATTTTCAAAATAATGCAACAGTTTTTCAATTTATTGTTGCATACTTGGAATTTAATATCCGACATATGTTACAGACAAACTCCAAAGTGATTTGAACATAACAGAATGACTTGTAAGAATCTATAACAGCAATTCTCAAATTACAGGGCCACTGCTGATCCATGCAACTGTTGGTATAGAGAAAGTTGGCTGGTATATAGTCCTAGCTTATTCTCATTTTCAACTATTAAATTGTACAGAAAGAAGCAGAAGTTACACAAACTGTTTTCTACTTATAACTTTACCATAAAAGCATGGTTGTTATGCAATCAAAAGTGGGAGGGAAGATGACCTGCACTAGTAGGAATGGGTGGTAGCAGTGATCCAGGAGACACCCTTTGAAAGCATGAAGCAAATTGTCCTTCAAATTTGCATAATGTATAATTTACATTAGGATGACACAGTGCAGTGGTTTTCAACCTGTGGACCCCTGAGGATCTTCAGCAGATGTCCAAGATTTACAAAAGGGTCCACAATGCCTTTTAAATTTTTGGGGGTCCACAAATGAAGAAAGGGTGAAAGCCACTGACATAGTGCATCCATGTTGACAAAGTTTATCTGGAGAGGTCATGTAGCAGTCTGCTAATGGGACATATGCCATGAAAAGAGTTGTTTATTGCAGTGTTTAGAACAGAGCTTTCATAGATGTCTGTCATTCTATATTTCAGTTGAGGGCACTAACAGGACAACATAAAATGTCTTGAATGCTTGTACATCATCCATGCCTTCTGAAAAACTATTCAGCTTTGGTTCAATAATACTATGACTTCAATTCTGAGAGCAGAATAAAGTCATCTAGGCCTGAAATGGGATGACAATGAGAAGTGGAAGTGTTCAGGGCACAGTTGATGATGCCCCTGTGCATTTACATGCAGCTTCATTTAATGTTGTTGAACTAATGAGGGTAAAGTAATGTCAGCAAAAACTTTTTACAGCAAGATCGTTTTCATACGTTAGCATATATTTGTGGCAACTGTGACATCAAGTAATTGTTTAAATTGCAAAATTGACTGAATCCACAAGAGACCCTACTCCTCTTGTCCATATAAATAAGGGCAAAATCCATAAACTGCACATTGGTGGTATCAGCATATTTAATTATTATTCTATTAAAATAATCAATGTCTAGAGCACATCTAATGAGAAACCATATGCCCTGAATATTTCAGATCTTTACTCTTAAATATGTAAAATGTTACTTGCCTACTTGGAGTTTTGGTTAGATTAAAATTAGATACAGCCAGAGTGTGCAACCTTTAATCCACAGCTTCCAAGGAGTCAGAAAGAGAATCACAAGGAAAGTATTTTTTTTCTTCAAAAATAAAATCAGCATAGAAAATAGGCAAGGTGCTATATGAGCTCTTGGGACCTCTGAGTTTCGCATGTTAGCAAAGATAGTCACAAAAATCTTAACCTTTATTTCAACATAAACTTCCTGTGCATCTTTAGGAAGTTGTCTAAATGCATACCAAGGCTCCTATTTTGCATGGAAATATCTTGCACAGGGAAAATGAAAACCCACATGGTTTTCTTTCAACTTGTTATTGAAGTAGAGCAGGATTTCTTCACCATGGCTCTGAGTAGACAACACGCTTTGACCCTCCTAACATGAGGTTTCCATGGGACCTATCAAAAGCCAGGGGTATTGCAGAAAGACGCATGGCACATACCATTCCTGGCTAATGGCTCTGACTCCCACATACTCACACAGCACCTGTGCTTCCAAGCCCTCCCCCAGCTGCAGGAACCTCACTGGTGGGGAGATTCCTAAGGAGGAGCAGCATATGTTATTACAGATCCTTTCTGTAAAAATATGTACTGCTCTGCCCCTATTATATGCATACCTGAATCAGTCCACAGGAAGGTTCCTGCCAGTTCTGAAGCCCTTCCCTAATGAGATAAACCCTGCCTCATGCCCAATGTACCTTACTACTATCGGTCTTAAAACTTGCTTGATGTACATTAAGCTCATTACTTCCTGTGCTATCTCCAGTGGGAAAGGAGAACAACTGATCGTTCCTATTTATAATAGCTCTTAACATATTTGAACTTATTAGGTTCCTCCACCCATCTCCTTTTCTCAAGGCTAAACATGCTCAGGTCTTTTAACCTTTCCTTATCTGTCAGAAGCTTCTGGGGGTAGCCAAGTTAGTCCGTACAGAAACAACAAAAGGTCTGGTAGCACTTTATAGACTAACAAAACATGTGGATGGTATCATGAGCTTTTGTGGGCACAGCCCGCTTCTTCAGATGACCAGAGTTATGAGTTTAGGATGTTCAGACCGAAAATAAATAGGAGAGGGGAAGGAGAAGGGGGAGGGGAAAAAAGGAGGGTAGTGAGAGACAGGGAGCTAGAGGGAATCAGTAAGTATCTGAAGATTGGGTAGTTAAAACGAAGCAGATAAGAATCAAAGTCAATTGATAGTATCCTTCCTGACATAGAAGTCTACACAAAGAGCTGTTTGCACCTTCATCTGCTGTTAAGTTGCTCTTTTCTGTACTGTCTCCAACTTACCCAGGCCTTTCCTGAAGGCTAGTATCTACCACTGAACATCTGAATAGAGCTAAACACTCACTGGTACTCATTTGAGAAGGACAATTACCTCCTGTGACTTACATATGCAATTCATGTTCACACATCCCAGAATGATATTTTCACAACTGCATCACATCGTGGATTCTTATTCAATTTGTGAACCACTGTAACCTCCACATTCTTTTCAGCAATATACTACCCTTCCTAGTCAGTTATTCTCCATTTTATAGCTCAACATTTCATTTTTTCTTGTTCAAGACAAATGCAAAGCACTACATTTACTTAATTTCATCTTGCTGCTTTCAGACCAATTCTCCAATTGGTCAATGTTGTTTTGAACTCTAAATCTGTCCTTCAATGTGCCTGGAATCCTTCCCAGCATAGAGCCATCCACAAACTGTAAAATCATATGCTCCATTCTGTTATCCATGCCATTCATGAAAACATCGAATGGTACCAAATCCAGGACTGACCCTTACAGGGCCCCACTGCATGCACCTTCTCAGATTGACAGTGAACAATTGGTAATTATGTTGAATAGGGTCTTTCAATCAGTTGTGCACCCACATTGGACCCCAATGGACACAGGTCCCAAGAAGCAGCTGGTGTAGGGTTGAGGGAAAGCTACACCAGACTAACACGGGGTGAGGGAAAGCTACACCAGACTAACACGGCTACATTTCTATCTCTATTCTACATTCAGAGGTGAGGGAGTACAGTGTGGCCCAGGAATAGTTGGAGTGAGTTGCAGTGTTACATTAAAGCTTTTCCCGCTCTGACAGCGTAATTTATGAAAACCACAACCAAATGATTATAGAAGCATTATTTAAGAATTGTTTGTTTTAAGAGTAGTTTTGCTACTTATTAGCTATTTTGTTCACAGTTTAATGATACTTTTATTTTAATCTTTACAAGTACAGCTAGCACCTACTAATTCCTTGATTGAAGGGAAAACTAAAACCAAGATGTGTTGGATCTGAAAAAAGTTCCCATGGGATATTGATATGAATTATAACAATGTCTGCATTACAACAAAATTCATATAAAATTTAAATTAAATCATGCACCAATTAGCAACATGTTAATGAACTAACCCAGAAGTTTAATAGACTGGAAAAGAATAACTGCCTCTAACAGTTACACTGAGTGCAATTTGATACAAAAGCTGCTTGCACATAAATATAGTATTTAGGACAATGTATTTCAGTTTGTGATGACAAACTGATTCCTATTTGCAATAAGTCACCATTTTTTGTAATAGACAGACTAGGAATATGCATTAGCTCCCACCATGGATAACTTGGCCATTTTACTTTGTGCGAATGGAGCAAGACTAGCATACAACCCGTTTCTTGACCATGTGATCGCAATGCCTGATTATTTAAGGTGTGACACACTACCACAGTGAAGTTAATGGGAGTTTTGCCATTGATTTCAGTGGGGTCAGGATTTCATCCAGTGTGTGTAGGACAGAGCTCACAAAACAAGTGATATAAATACACTGAGCATATTAGAGTGACAGATGGATTATACTTCTTCCTCCAGAATGTTAGGGGATGAATCTCCTTTTCGTACTTCTATTTCCTTTCCAATCACCTTCCAATCAACCTTGGAGGGTTGAAACATCCAAAGACTTACAACAGGTTAAAGTCAGATTTGACATTTAAATTTTAGATTGGTAAATCAGATGAGAAACTTTGATGATTAGTATATTTTTGTTTCACTATTTTACTAGGGAGGAATATTAAGACTCAGGAAATGGTAACTCCCAAGATCAGGCATCTTCTCTCTTCTGCAATATGGTAAATATTTGGGATTCATCTCATTTCTATTCAATAGCAATTCCTCCTGTTTTCTATGTATTAAAAAAAATTACCCATGGTATAATGCATGAATTTGGTACTTAATCTGAGCGTTCAGGCTCCATGTGGGTAACTGGAGAGTAACAAGGGAGAGAAAATTCACTATTCCTAAATCCAAGTTCTGCACCTATCATGGCCTTCTATGGTAGCTAGTCTATGTGGGTCTAGCCTACAGGCTTGAATGTTGTTCGTCTGCTATTTTACAGGTAAAGTTTAACAGTAAGTATATAGGAATCTTACCAGATAAGCCAGCTGTATATATTCTCTTTTTCCAAGTAGCTCCTCACCTGTGTTTCATCATCTTTCATTTTTTATGATTCTCAATAGTCTATATAATTATTTTCCTCACCAAAGATAAAGATTAAAAAAAATGTATTTCAGGCATTTTAGAATGGTCATGTAACTTCTCTTTTTTTTACTGTTTCCCAGAACTCCTTTTTCCTTTTATCTCTTTGTAGAAGCCATTTATTCATTTGGCTAGCAATAACTCACTCTGTTTTCATGCTGCCCTCATATACATTTATTTACCTACTGCATAACTGACCATATATTCTTAACTGGGTGCCTTTCTCACTTTTCCATTTCCAGTGGAGTTCTTCTTGCAAGTTTGTTCTGGAGAATGATTACATTGACCTAAATAGGTATTCTATTGTTCTTTCACATTTATAGCACTATGCACCATAGGGCCTCAATCTGTACCAGGCAAACACATGATCCCAAAACAACCTGGGAATCTAAAATTTAATAGGACCATACATTTAAAAGTCAGCAGGATCAGGCCAACCCTTCTTTCCAAGTACAAGTGCTTGTAGAAAGAAGAAATGTTGGCCGTGATTCTCTTTTCAATTACATCCCTGTGTCAAAACATGGAGTTACGGCTGTATGAAAGGTGTGCACACAAAGAGGGAATCGGGTCTGTGGCACATGGTCCATGAAGATTTATGACTCTAAACATCAGTGCTGCTAAGTAAAAGTTTCAGTTGATTTGTACAGCTTAACCTATCCTGAAGGGTTCCATGATGTATTGCATTGAACTTAAATTATTATAGAACACTGGAACTGCAACTTCATAGAACAAGAATGTCACTCCTGGAATGATACCACAGTAGAGCAGCTTTGAGGTAGCTATTCCCAAATTCATGTGCTTAAAAGGTGTTTTAATGTCTGATTGTATGGGATAGTGGTACATGTATTCTCAATGGCAGCCAATAATCAGATTTTTTGTTTAATTAAAAGCTATTTTTACTTCATCTTATACAATAATGCCAGTATATTTCTTCTATGCAATAGGACAGGTCTGACTTATTTGAGACACTACCAACTGCAGCATCTGAGTAGTCATTTTGATCCTAGCACCACTGTGGAAATTCAAGAAGTTAAAACTAAATGGAAAATCAGTCTATATAGTATAAAAGATTTTAGACACATAAAAAGTCCCTTCTTGGGAGTAAGAAAATCTAAAAGTAAAAGGCAAATGTTAAGGTACCCAAAAGATAGCACAATTACAATATCATGGAAAAATCAGCCCATGGAGATTTAAGACATGGGTTCAAGGCAGCTTTGGTTGGCTGCTGCGTATGAGATGTTATCCTGACTATAAAGGAATCATACTTGAAAGCTATTCTTAATCATGTGAGGAATGAGCAGTCCAAATATCACTAGCTTCATGGGGAGTTATGCATAATTTATGTTGTTGCAGGATTTGGCCCTAGATTATTAAAAAAAAAAAGTTGCCGGGGAGGGGAAGGGAATAGCTTGTTGTAATAAGCCATAAATCCAGTGTCTCTAATCAGTTCATCAATTTAGTGTCTGGGACCTAATAGATACACTGAGTTTATGGCTTATTACAGCCATCTATAACCTACCCATCCCAACCACCTCTAAATATTCCCCCTCACCCTTTAGCCTCTTTGACTAGGGAGGTATTGATGCACCACTTCCCAACTGAATGACTGTTCCAGCTCACATTAGTTGTGATACTCTGAGTACATATCCCAGACCCGAAGAAGAGTGCTGTGTATGCTTCAGAGGTTAAGAGACTAAGGTTTGCAGAAACAGCTCTAATATTTGTGTCTATTGTTGTCTTGTGGTCATTTTAAAGAGGAAAGTAAAGAGGGCTCAACTTCAAACCAATTAGATTTAAGAAATGGCTAATACTAGGTTTAAATTCATCAGATTTATTATGATGTTTTGGGAAATTATTTTAGTTCTAGCCTACAAGCTACATTATGATGCAAATTTTGCCTTATGTGGCCATGTAAGAGGAAGCATTGTGGTAAGAGCACACTATTTCTGTTGCTTTTTTGTGTGTGTTAGACAAGGCCCTGTGGCCGACTTGTCTAAGATTTGTCACTTGCATCTGCTTTGATAACAAGATTGCCTAGGGCAATCATTTTTACAGTTAGAGGGCATTTCTTTCAACCTTTACCAAATCACACAGAGTAAATTAAGCATGCAACTAAATCCCAAGAGAATAATGAGGTTCTGAAATACTACGTTTGATCAGTGTTTGGTAAGGACCACATACCATTACTTACCAAGGTGAAGTACTACTGAAATGAGAACTAAAAAGGATTAGGAAGATTGTGTAGTTTTGTTTTTGGTGGGTGGGTTTTTTTCATATTTGTATTGACTGATAAGCTAACAAATATCTTAAGATATCTGTGTGACTAGAATTTGAGAAATTATCTGCTTCACCGGGGTAAAAATATCCACCAGTATCAGTAACACATAAATTGATTGCCTGTAAATTAAACCAAGTTTATTATGGTGCTTGAAACCCACTTCAGCTGTTTTTTTAGCCTGGTTTACACTTGAAACAATAGGCCTGTAATCAAGCAAGAATTTTTGATGAGCCTTACTAAAGTCATTAATTCACATCTCCATTGTTAATGGAACTGTTTGACTCCAAAATATAGCCTGAGAAGTTTATGCACATATGTAGTGTTTTGTTCATAAAATAATAATAAAAGCCATGGTGTGAATTATATAGATGGATGGCAAATTGAAATAAAAATCCCCCCCCCCTTTTTGGGGGGGGGGGGCAAGGCTAGAATGGAATGCAAACTTACACTTGATTTCATTCAAGAATTTTTTGAGATCATTGCTTAACAGTATTCTGGTAAAATTGCATTATACTGTGCTCTGCTTAGTCCCCCTCCTTCCTAGCACAAGGTTTGGGGGCAGGAAAAAGTTGAAGGCCGGTAGATCTATGTCTACATAGATCTTCCAATCAAAACCGCAAAGGGATGATAGGAAGTACAAATGTTATAAGAAAATGCTACTGCAGACCAAGTAGAGGCCACAGGTTAGTGTGTACTTTTATTCCATATTGCCTTACTTTCCTATGTTTATTTTAACACAGTAGTAGAAACAGACTGCATGTATTAATCATATAAAACATATTCAGGGAGATAAACTGTGTGCTCAATGATTGTGGCATCTTATTTTTCAGAAGAGCAGAGTTCTCCTTCTAGCATTTGGAAATCTGAAACACAACAAACATTTTGTATTTCTCCCTAGATATTGGTCCCTCACAGAATATAAGATGTTGCTCATCTGTGGTTCAAGTCTGATCACCATTGCGCTTCATAAATCTAAGCATAATAAAAAAGGTTGTGTGTCATCAGTGCTATTTGTATTACTAAAGCTAAGTAGTTTGATTTCTGCAATCAGCTCATAGAGGAAAGAAAGATTGATTCCTAATTTTGATCATGATCATATTACCGTTTTTCTCTGACCACTGAATGCATGAAAGTAGTAGGACAAGGACCAAGGAAGCAGATTCAGAAACAATTTCCACAGCTAACGGTCCTCCATTGAGAATACTCTACAAAGTTCAGACTTGATCTCCATCAGCTGAAGTATCTTCTCATCTGACATTGGAGACACATGAAGAGATAATCCATCTTTGAAACGGCTCAACACTTCCACAATTAGCACTTTGCGATAAAATTTCAGGAATATGAAGCAGATGCAGTTTGGGCCTGAGGGCCAGTTGCCCAAGATGAATGAAAACATTTGGAGCATTAATTGTATATGCAAAATAATAGCAAGCTTTACATTGTGAGAACATAGTGCAGCTAAGAATTATGATGTGGCACGTTTCTCAGGATGTTATTCTAATCAATGTCAGTGAATGTACTTAGAAATGGCCTATATACAACTATCATCCAAATATGCATAAGTTTAAGAGTCTGCAGTGAAATAAAGACTCTATTATCTGGAAGTAGTCAGTCAATTGAAATGTTCTCTTTTGTTGCCTTGGATAACTAAGGTATGACTCATGAGCAAAATTTTGTTTTCATTAACAACATAGATAAAACCCACTTCATGAGATGAAAGCTTAAGGCCAAATACATTTTTTAGTCTCTAAGGTGCCACAACACTCCTCATTTTTTGTTGCAGATACAGACTAACACAGCTACCCCTCTGAGACTTCTCACCAACATAGATGCAGAGTGATACAACTTAAATATCTGCATTTACTCCTAATGGTGACTTCTCTTCATTTAGGAACGTGAATTACCTTAAGCAGAATTAATCAGTAACAAAAGGGAGTGTTTAATTTAAACAAAAATTTTGTATGGTTAAACAATACAGACTCATTTTTCCATTCATTTACACTGATGAAACTCCAGGGAAATCCAGGAGAACTTGGTGCTCCATGTATAATACGTAGCACAATAGTAGATTGTAGTTCTAAATAAGAAGCACGATACCTGAAAAAGTGAGCTGAACATGCAGCTGAGCCTCATTCTATTGACCTTAACAAAAGAATTGTAAATTGAAGGCATTAGTATAAGCCTCTGCTGACTGATGAGAAACATCCCTTAGAAGAAGGGATTTTTTAAAATCCACTCTGTTTAGCCCCACTCTTACATCAGAAACATTGAGGGCCAGGATGCTTGTGTGTGTTGCCTGAGAGTGCCACAAGCAATACTCATCATTTGTCCAACAGACTATAATTAGACTGTCTAGCAGGAAGACTAAGTGAACCATCACTCAGCCTTTTCCATCACTTTTTAACAGAACTCATAACAGAAATCCACCCTCTAAAGCTTCAGTTTATTAAAACATTCTGAACCCAGATGGACTAATTTGGTGATGTAGGTGCAGGATGGGTGCACAGAGTACAAATATATTTATAAGAGTAAGAGTCTAATATCTAATTAATTTGTGAAAGGTGAAAGTAAAATCAATATAGTTCAGTACATCCATTATAATATATCTCCAGTATATAGCATAGTATATAGTACAGAACCCAAGTGATGTAGCCACCTTAAAGACAAGCATCATTAGGCAATGTGTTTGTGCCACAGTTTGTTTGTGGACATGTGAACCTTAGCATTCATGAACGCAAGCAGGGGGATTTTATGCACAATGATAATAGTGCTGGGATTATACTTAATGTGCAAACAGATAGTTTCAAAGTAGTGGCAGTACTTTATTTCACACCATCCACTTAATCATATTTGAACAGCTCGCATTGAAGCGGCATGCAAATCATGAGAGTTTTCATCTTGACAAATGTCTTGCTTGTACTAGGAAAATCAAATCCTTTTAGATTTGATGGCATTGCACAAGTGTGACCAACTGCTGAACCAAGCATGGCATGCTTAACTGTGATATTTAAACAGGTCTGATGAGTTACCCCCACCTCTCTCTCCTACTTTTAGAGCCAAACTTTAATTTTTGTAAAGTAACATCAAACGAGTGTTTTTACACATCCAATTCCTGGCTAAAGGCAAAAGAAAACTTGTTTTCTAGCCCAATTTTCCAGGCATTGGAGGCTAGCATAGTTGAGAAAATAATCAAATAAGCTTCCAATTTTTTCAATGCTTTCCCCAACTCGTTTTTTTCTAGCTCATTCATCTTTAGCCAATAAGGGCAATATTGACATATCTTTACACCCATGGAGTATCTCTTTATTCCATGAACAGTCCATATTACTTCAACAAGAATATTCACAGAGTGAGATGCTATGCCAATAGTGTTAAGGTATCAGAAATATTCCCCAATTTAAGTAATCTAGAACTTTAGGGGTTACCAAATAAATTAATAGGTAGCGGGTTTAAAACAAAAGGAAGTTGTTCTTCACATAGCAAACTGTCAATCTGTGGAAGTCCTTGCCAGAGGATGCTGTAAAGACCAGGACTTTAACAGGGTTCAAAAAAGAACTAGATAAATTCATGGTCCATCAATACTTACTGATAGGTAGGAATGGTTTCCCTGGCCTCCTGTTTGTCAGACAGGATACTAGGTTATATGTACCTTTGGTCTGACCCAGTATAGCCATTCTAATATTCTTATTGTACATTCAGATCTGCAACTTAATTGTAATTTCAGGACATTTTTCATTCTTTAAACAGATGGTCCATCCCCATTACATTTACTAATTTATGATATATTGCCATATTTTTCTAATTATTTTGTTAGTGGAATTTTATGAGAAGTGTTTCATCACTTCGTCTCCAGCTGGATTTAGGTTGGACTTGCACTAACAAATGAATGCATATTCATTTCCATCCTTCCATAATCCATTACACAAAACCAAAGCTACAGGAACACATCTCAGAGCAATTCTATGTCATTAAATATTTAAAAAGTTTTTCCTTCTGGTTGCTGTAGCTCTCAAACAGTCATTTTAAAAAAAATCAAGTTGCACAGCATTCATTACCCTCAGAAATGCAATTGCAAAAATTCACTGGCACATTTAAACACTTGTGTCATTCCACTTTCAGCCGATGTTCTCTCACTTTTTTTCTTTTCAGGAAAGAATGACAGAAGTTTGCAGATGATACCAAGCTGGGAGGGGTTGTAAGTCCTTTGGACGATAGAATTATAACTCAAAATCATCTGGACAAACTAGACAACTGGTCTGAGGTAAATAGGATGAAATTCAATATGAACAAATTATTCTACTTAGAGAGGAGCAATCAGTTTCCAACATACAAAATGGAAAATGACTGTAGGAAGGAGTACTACACAAAGGGATCTAGGGAGTCATAATGATCTATAAGCAAAATATGAGTCAACAGTGTGACATCATTGTAAAAAAAAAGCAAACAGCATTCTGAGATGCATTAACAGAAGTGTTATGAGTGGGACACAAGAAGAAATTAATCAGTTCTAATCTGTGATGATTGGGCCTCAACTGAAGTATTGTGTCCAGTTTGAAGCACCACATTTCAAGAAAGATGTGGAAAAATTTGAAAAAGTCCAGAGAAGAGCAACAAAAATGAATAAAAGTCTAGAAAACATGGCCTATAAGAGAAGATTGAAAGATCTGGATTTGGTTAAACTGGAAAAGAGAAGACAGAGGGGACAGAATAACAGTTTTCAAGTACGTAAAAGGTTATTACAAGAGGAGGAAGAAAAAATATTTTCCTTAATCTCTGAGGATAGGACAAAAAAGTAGTGAGTTTAAAATTGCAGCAAAAGAGATTTAGGTTGGACATGATGAAATACTTAACTGTCAAGGTGATTACACACTGGAATAAATTGCCTAGACACGCTGTGAAATCTCAGTTATTGGAACAAAATACAGGACTATGTAGTACTTTAAAGACTAACAAGATTGTTTAATAGGTGATGAGCTTTCGTGGGCCAGACCCACTTCCTCAGATCAAATAGTGGAAGAAAATTGTCACAACCATATATACCAAAGGATACAATTTTAAAAAATGAACACATATGAAAAGGACAAATCAAATTTCAGAAAGAAGGGGAATGGGGAGGGGAAGGTAAATGTCTGTGAGCTAATGATATTAGAGGTGATAATTGGGGAAGCTATCTTTGTAATGGGTAAGGAAATTAGATTCTTTATTCAAACTCAGGTGTAAAGTGTCGAATTTAAGCATGAATAACTTCGCCAAAGGATCAATGCCCACAAAACAGATATTAGACAGGATCACAAAGAAAAAACAGTTTCTTGCCATTTCAACCAGAAAGGACATTGCCTCAACGACTTGATTACCTACATCCTGCTTCAAAAGCCTTTTAAGACTTCACTTGAGAGAGACTCCTCTGAACTGTTATTCATGCTTAAATTCGACACTTTACGCCTGAGTTTAAATAAAGAATCTAATTACCTTACCCATTACAAAGATAGCTTCCCCAATTATCACCTCTAATATCATTAGCTCACAGACATTTACCTTCTCCTCCCCCCATCCCCTTTCTGTTCTGAAATCTGATTTGTCCTTTTCATATGTGTTCATTTATTTTAATTGTATCCTTTGGTATATATGGTTGGGACAATTTTCTTCCACTATTTGATCTGAGGAAGTAGGTCTGACCCACAAAAGCTCATCACCTACTAAACCATCTTGTTAGTCTTTAAAGTGCTACATAGTCCTGTATTTTGTTTCAGCTACACCAGACTAACACGGCTACATTTCTATCAGTTATTGGAGATTTTGAAGAGCAGGTTATTGGAGATTTTGTCAGGAATGGTCTAGATTGGGGTGGGCAAATACTAGTTTGCGAGGTTAGCCCCTAGTGGCCCCCACACTGCTGTATTTACCTGTGACTCCAGGGCACAGGTATGGAGAAATCATAGCTCCCATTGGCCGTGGAATGCCATTCCCAGCCAATGGGAACTGTGATGGCACGTACCAGTGGAGGTGCAGATAAATATAGTGGCAGCGACCCACCAGGGTTAACCCTGGTGAACCACCACCATTTTATTACCCACTTCTGGTCTAGATGGTGCATGGTGTCATGTATGCTTAGCAGTAGCCTAACCGCAGACTACATGGGTTGCCTTTTTTGCTGTTAAGAGGAAATGTATTAGGAAATGTATTATGAAATATGATAATTTAGGATAAAGAGTAAAATTTGTAAGAGTAAGATCCTCAGCTAATTCGCTAGCCCTTAAGTAACACACCAAATTGGGTCAAAATCTGGTTTAAGAGAAAAAAAATGTTTGCATCTACTTGCAAGTCAAATTTTCACAGAACTGAATAGACAATGAGAGATCAGGCCATAAATGTCCTGCAGTAATGACAGCGGGTACCTCGTCATCTACAGCTTATGCTGGAAACTGAACTCACGTGCTGCTCTCTGACGACAAGAGGCAGGAGGTCCATACCGAGGCAGCCATTCGTTGTCCTCTTCCTGGCCAGTAGAGAGATGCTGATACACCTGATCAGGTGAGTCAAAAAATCTAACAAAAGATTTAAAAACATTTAACAAAAAAGAGTCTAAAAATTCAAGAAAAACAAAATAATCTTGATAAACTGTAAGATCAAGGATCCTCATAGTTGCAGTTCTTTTAAAAAATTAATCTAGAAGAACTTAAAAACTAGATAACGAGTTAGCTGACATCACTAAGTATCCTTGTAATCACACTAGCAGAAACAATTTGCTTTTCTTTATTTTCTTTTTAATTCTTAGCTGTTATCTTTTAACTTTGTTATTCATTAAGTGGCAATATCAATAAAGTTATGCTCATTGATTAAGATGCAAATTGGTATTTGGTCTAAATGTATTGATGACTTCCCAGGTAAGCAAGGGGGCAGACTAGAGTCCTGCACAGTCCTAGCGAACCCAAGGGGAGGGGGCGGTTTGCTTAATCCCGACCGCTCACGGCACATGGTCCTGCCATGAGAACAGGAGACTGGACTGGATGACTTCTCGAGGTTCCTTCTACTTCTGATTCTATGAAAATAACATAGGAAAAGAAAAAGCCACACAACTGCTCCAAACCCACAATATAATGAGACACCATGAGCTATGTAATTCAGGTGAAAATATATTTTCCTGTACTACCCTGTCATGGGGTGGGGTGCCTGCCCCCCTAGGGGGAGCTGGTGAGTCCCTTTGGCTCTTGAAATCATGCTCCAACCCCCGGATGGAGCAATTACGGTCTAAACACACGGTGCTCTCGCTAGTGCCATGTAGCCGAGTGGCCGGAAGTCAATAACAAATACCCCTCTCTCTGGGGCAGTGCGGCCTAGTAATTGGTGTCAATAGCAAATGCCCCTCTCAAACGGGGCAGTGTGGCCTAGCAACCAGAGTGAATAACAAACACCTCTCTTGTCTTGGCAGTGCAGCCTAGAAGCTGGAGTCTGTAGAAGTGGGTGCAGGCCTCATGGGTTGGGGACTGAGGAGGAGGTAGGAGGACCCAGGCCCTCCTACTCCACTGGGTCTCAGCCCAGGGCCCTAACAGCAGTGGTGTGGTCCACCACTAACGTGGTGGCAAATCCTTCCAAAACACGGCAAGTTGCTTGGAAACCAATCTCTCACCCTGAGCTACTTTCTACTCTCCTCCAGACTCGTTTCTGGGTTCTTCCTTCAGATCGTCATCAGAGCCTCTGACTCACTGTCTGACTCGGTGTCTCACTGACTGGTCTCCTGGTCCAGTCTGATCCCACTGGCGGTTCGCCTCCCAGAGCCCTGACAGTACCTCCTTTCTCCTTGGCAGCCAGCCCAGACTGGCCTCTCTCCAGGCATTTATACCTGGGCTGCAGTCCAAGCACGCCCAGCAGGGCTTCCGGGGTGGGACTTCTTCAGCCAGGTGAGCCTGGTTAAGCCTTGCTACACAATGGGAGAAAGTCAAACTAAGATATGCGACTCCAGCTACATGACTAACGTAACTGGAGTCAACATACTTTAGCTCAACTTACCACGGTGTCCCCACTGCAGGAGGTCAATGGGAAGAACTCTCCTATTGACTTTCCTTACTCCTTGTGACCCAGTGGAGTACCAGAGTTGACAGGGGCATGATCAGCATCTAATTTAGTGGGCTCTTTCTAGACCTGCTAAACTGAATCCTGTGAGATAGATCTCTGCAGCATCAAACGTCTGGTAAGTGGAGATGAGCCCTGAGAATATTTGCTCAAAATCTCATTTACACCTACACCTCTGGCACTAGATGGATGTATTCAGAATCAGCCCCAATAACACCACTCTTTTTACCTCTTACCTCTCTTCCTGGCTGTTGGAGGAAATTTTAGTGATTTACCTGCACTGCCTTACATGTATCAAGAGGTATGGGGAACATTTCATTAATTGGTACTTTTTTTTTTTTTTGCAAGACTTGAGATTAGACAGTTTCAGAAGTTTCTTTTCATACATTCGAACTCTATGATAGAGATAGAGCCCCACAGATAGAGCCCCACATAACTGAATAGCAGCTCTGGAATCACAGGTTGAGACAAGTCCCTAAAACATACTGAATGAGTTCTTTGTAGCAAAGAAAGTACAGACAATATCAATGCAGTTGAATAAGAAAATCAATATTTATTGTATGAAAGTTTGTGTTAAATGTTACACTAGACATTTAGCTGTGTGCATCCTTATGAAATGTGTCATCTAATCAATTATATATTTACATAGTATTCTGTATATGAATTATTTAGAAACTCTGGAGAAATATCAGAATAAAAATTAGAAGATGAATGTTTGCAAAGAAATAAAATAACCATAAATTAACAATTCAACATTGGTAGTGAATCTGAATATGCCATTGCCTCTGCAAATACAAGAACTAAACATCAAGATTCCATGAGAAGATGCAGACAGACACATTAGCAGCAGTTCAGCAAAGAGAAAGCTTAGAGATTGAAAAACAGGGCTAGCATAACCACTGGAGGGGTTTTCTGTTGTGGCATACCACATATGAGCCAAACAAATAACAATACAACTCTAGATCTTGACAGTATTGAGGAGTACATACTGCAGGTCAGGAGGATGAATGCAAAGATGGCTTTGAGATACTTTTCTACTTCTCCTATCCTGGGCCCATGCAAGGTCATACAGGACAAACTGTACCAACTGCCAACTGGTTCAAAATGAATTAATTGCTGGGGCATGCAGTACTGTAGTTGTCTTGAGCCCAGGATATTAGGAAGACAAGGTAGCTGAGGGTATATCTTTTATTGAATCAGCTTCTGTTGGTGTGAGACACAAGCTTTCAAGCCTATACAGAACTGTTCTTCAAGATGTCACAGCTAAATACAACATGGAACAGATTGTTCAGCATAAACAAATAACAAGGACAATTCAAGGTAAGATTGCCCACTAACACCTCTCCAGTCATAGTAAGGAAAGCGGGGGAGGGAAGGGGAGAAGAATAGAATTGTCAGGGTGCAAGCATAAGAGCTGTCTTTACCCATACACAGAATATGCAGTTGTGTAGGGCACCCAAAAATTTGAGGCACCACTGGATCTTACCATCCATCCACCTGCCTCTTCCTCTCCCGGTTTAAGTGAAAAGGCCTGCCAGAGCCATTAGCAGAACATTAACCCTGTGAAAGAGCCATTCAAGTGGCAATGAAGCCATTTAACAGGCATTTGTCAACCCCAGGTACATGATGTCAGTTTCTGAATTTTTAATACTCCAGTCATCTGAAGAAGTGGGTTTTGCCCACAAATGCTCATGATACCGTTTTGTTAGTCTTTAAGGTGCCATTAGACTATTCGTTGCTTTTTAAATTTTCCCATTTAAGTTTAAGACTAACACATCTACCCCTCTGAAGCTTTTGAATTTACTGTGTTAGTCTACAGGACTTTAAAACTTAGTTTAAAAATATTTCATTAATGTGTTGCTGAAGATTATAAAATCACATCTCTAAAACACCCTCCCCGGTTGTCATTGGTCATAGGAGCACCAGTTTAATAGCACTGCATAGGGCCCCATAAATCCTAAAGGTCAGCCCTCACAGGCATTTTCTGTTCCCTGGCCATGCCTACTCCTCTGACAGCTGAGAGAGTGACTGGTCCAGAAATCACAAGAACATTTCTGCACCATTAGAGAATCCTCCTGTGGGGTTCATAGATTTCAGGGCCAGAGGGGACCATTGTGAACATCTAGTCTGATCTCCTGTATGACACAAGCCATAGAGCTTCCCCAAACTAATTCCTAGAGCAAATCTGTTAGAAAAACCATCCAATCGTGATTTTAAAATTTCCATTAATAGAAAATCTACCACAACCCTTCATAAATTTCTCCAAAGGTGAATTGTCAAAGTTAAAAGTTTATGCCTTACTTCTATTCTGAATTTGTCTAGCTTCAGCTTCCAGCCGGCAGATTATGTTATACTTCTCTCTGATAAAATGCAGAGCCTGCTCCCCATGTACGTACTTATAGACTGTAATCAACTAATCCCTTATTCTTCTCGTTGTTCAGCTAAATAGATTGAGCTCCTTAAGTCCATCACTATAAGGCAGGATTTCCAATCCTTTAATCATTCTCATGGCTCTTCTCTGAATCCTCTCTAATTTACCAACATCCTTCTTGAATTGTGGGCACCAGAACTGGACACAATAGTCCAGGAACAGTCACACCAATGCCAAATACAAAAGATAAAATAACTTCTTTACTCCTATGGAAGATTCCATTGTGTATGCATCCCAGGATCATATTAGCTCTTTTGGCTACAGTGGTACACTAGGAGCTCACTTCAGGTTGATTATCCATCACCACACCCCCACAATCCTTTTCAGGAATCTTCACTTCCCAGTAAGGAGCCCACAGTGTGTATTGCCTTGTTCCTAGATATATAAATTTAGCCACATTAAAATGTAAATTGTTTGCTTGCACCCACCTTACACAGCAATCCAGATTGCTCTATATCAGCAACCTGTCCTATTCGTTATTTACCACTTGCCTAATTTGTGTGCCATCTGTAATCAACAGAAGCCCAGGATCTGTTTATTATAAGCAAATTGTATTCACTTCATGGATTGAAAAATGCATTGTCTTCAGTACATGGCAGACACATTGTGCTTTAAGCTCTGTTACATAACTTTCCAAGTACAGAGATAATTTAGAAAATTTTAAATCAAAGCTGAATATATTGAATCATGTATGGTAACTTCTCATATACTCATATAGAGCTTCTGGGTTAATATTATGAAGCAGAACTTTAATAATGAGATTTTCAGTCCTATTCCATTGACTTTTAAAAGGGCTGTATAAAAATAAATAAGAAAAATTATTTCCCTCGGAAAGGCTAATACAAATGCAGGCAATGCAAAAAAGCAGCTAGCATACCAAATTAGATGAGACACAAGGCTGCAGTAATGGTTAAACAAAAACAAAATTAAAATGAAACATATTGGGATAACCTTGTTAGTAGAAAGAACATAAGAACATGCATAATAGACAATCAGTATCTGTACCTTCAATGTCAAAATTGATTAATGATATAGATACTTGTATCCCAATAGAACATATCAACTCAAAGATTATCAAAAGAAATCAAGGATAAGATGGACTTGCCTTTGAACTTAAATTTGAAAAAAAATTCTTTGGTAAAAATATTATTTATTTAGTTTTCCATATTGCTGACTAAAATCAACCAAGTACAGTATGTAGTTACGTGAAAAGTGACTTTAAATAAAAGCGTTGAGTGGCTCCATGTTTGTTGGTTTTAGTTAGTTTCAGATCAATGTGCTTACTTCATAAGTGAAAAGATGGATGTTTACAATTGCCATTCCTCCCATCAAAAAATGGGCTCTCAAAGTGAAACTGGATTCTTGGTGGTGGTGATGCTCAAGAAAGAATAAAGATTTGAAAGTGAAATTTTTAATTTTTGTTATTTTGTCCAGAGCTGCATTTGAAAAAGTCTAAAGAGAAATCTATTAAGCCAACTTTAAACTTTTGCACCTGGAAAACAATACGTATTTGTTCTAAATTGAATTCAGAAATTCTCCAAATCCATAACTCAACCATGGCCAAAATTGATTGTAAACTACACTGGTTTGTTTTGCGAATCACAATAAATGGTTACATATGAAGGACATTGGTTCAGTTATGTTGAGAGATTCTTCATGCTTGTGCACTTGCATTTTTGGTTCTGTTTGCTGACTTGGAACATATTAGGCAATAGGTTGTGAGAATGCAAAGGAGACCTTACTAATCTAGTTTTCTGATCAGTCAACAGTGGCTTCAAATGTCAGGAATGTCAGGATGTATTTCATCATCTTACTCAGAAGGACTCTAGGAAGTCTGGGATACTGTAAAATCCTTAAGATGAAATTCATATTTTTATAAACACCCAAAACCGTATTAAGAGCTTTAAAAATAAAATGTACAGACAAGATCCTTGCTCTGAATATGCTCCAATAAAACAAACAGATGTGGGGTGGACTGCAACTGAAAGGATTAATTGAAATGATATAAAACTGACTTTTTAAAGGGAAAACATTTACTACTACTTTTATTCTGGTAGCATCTGAAGGCCCCAGTCAGCATGGGAACATCACTGAGTATATCTATATTATAAACAGAAGGAACAGGAGCGGCCCGTGACTATAGGCCGACTCGGCCATCACCTAGGGCGCCGCCTTCAACAGGGCGCCTGGGGCGCCCCATGAAGACATCATTCCATTGACTGCAGTGCAGGCGGGGGCGCTGATCACGCATTCCGCCTTGGGCGCCAGCTGCCGCAGCTGGCCTCAAGCCCCTCCTGAGAAGGAAAGACCCAGACCACAGCAGAGAGTTTCAGAATCCAATAAACAGAATCAGGCTCACAGGGCTCATGCTACAGGACTTAAAATTGTTTTCTAGATGTTCCTGCATGGGCTCTGAAATTCAACAAGGGGCTGCATTGCCGAGTTTAAGGCTGTCTTGAAGAGCTTACTCTCCCAAACAGGACAAACTAATAGTCACAAAACTACTAGCAAGCCATTTCTCAATTTTCCACTTCCTTCTCCATCCTCCTTTCTAATTAGCTTTCAGTCAAAAAGTTCTCACAGCTCTTGTTTCCCCTAGAGGTTTATCTACACAGCCAATTAAAACCCACAGCTGGCCCATGCCAGCCAACATTGACTCACAGGCTGCAGGACACTTTCACGGTTGTGTAAATTTCTAGGTTCAGGCTGGAGCCGTAGCTAGGGGATGCTCCTAGAACTTGGGCTCCAGCTAGAGCCAAGATGTCAACACAGATTGTGTTATATTACAAAGATATATTATCACTATGGGATATATTATCACAATATTATTGCCACAAATTGTGTCTAGCTGCTTTGTAGACATACTCTAAATGCCCTCCTTTCAGTCTAACTGGCCTCATAGCAGCACTCCACCCCAATTGGGCTGGGGGAAAGCTGACGGGTGCGGAGGAGAACATGGAGCGGATAGAGACATCTCTTAAGGGAGGGTCTATTAATAGAGATTCTCTATGTTCAAGAAAAAGGATAGGGTGGAAGATGATAAAGTATGGGTAAGATCAGATGTGAAACAATCAAATGAAAAAGAGTCTAACATCAGGAAATGGAAGACAAATAGTTACAAATTTTTAAATGCTAGAAATCTAACTAATGAGATGTGTGAACTAGAGTGCCTCATATTAAAGGAGGATATAGATACAATAGGCATCACAGAAACTTGGTGAAATGAGGACAACCAAGGGGCACAGTCATACCAGGATACAAAATATATTGGAAGGACAGAACAGGTCATGTGGTGGGGGAGAGGCAATATACGTGAAAGAAAATGTAGAATCAAATGAACTAAAAATCTTAAATGAATCAAAATGTTCCATAGAATCTCTATGAGTAGTAATTCCATGCTCTAATAATAAGAATATAGCAGTAGGGATATATTATTGACCACTAGACCAGGATAGTGATAGTGACTATGAAACATTAAGAGAGATGAGAGAGGCTATCAAAATAAAAAAACCTCAATAATAGTGGGGGATTTCAACTATCTCCATATTGACTGGTTACATGTCATCTCAGGACAGAAATGCAGAGATAAAATTTCTTGATACCTTAAAAGACTGCTTCTTGGAGCAGCTGGTTCTAGAATTCACAAGGAGAGAGGCAATTCTTGATTTAGTCCTAAGTGGAGCGCAGGATCTGGTCCAAGAGGTAAATATAACTGGACTGCATGGAAATAGTGACCGTAATGTAATAAAATTTAACATCCCTGTTGTGGGAAAAACACCTCAGCAGCGCAATATTGTGGCATTTAATTTTAGAGTGGGGAACTACCCAAAAATGAGGAGGTTAGTTAAACAGAAATTAAAAGGTACAGTGACAAAAGTAAAATCCCTGCAAACTGCATGGAAACTTTTCAAAGACACCATAATAGAGGCACAACTTAAATGTATACCCCAAATTAAAAAACATAGGAAGAGAACCAAAAAAGTGCCAAAAAAGTGCCATCGTGGTTTAACAACCAAGTAAAAGAAACTACGAGAGATAAAAAGACATCTTTTAAAAAGTGGAAATCAAATCCTACACAAAAATGAAGCTAAACAGAAATTAAAAGAATAATAGAATCCTAGAACTGAAAGGGACTCAAGTCCAGTCCCTTGCCCCCACAGCAGCAGCACCTTCTAGATCATCCCTGATAGATGTCTCTCCAACCTGCTCTTAAATATCTCCAGTGATGGCGATTCCACAACCTCCCTAGGCAATTTATTTTAGTGTTTAACCACCATGACAGTTAGGATGTTTTTCCTAATGTCTAACCTAAATCTCCTTTGCTGCAATTTAAGCCCATTTCTTCTTACCCCATCATCAGTGGCCAAAGAGAACAATTTTTCTCCCTCTTCCTTGTAACATCCTTTTAGATTGAAAATCACTATCATTTTTAGATTGAAAATCACTATCATGTCCCCTCTCAGTATTCTTTTTTCTTTAAACAAGCTCAATTCTTTCAGCCTTCCCTCATAGAACAAGTTTTCTAGACCTTTAAATCATTTTTGTTGCTCTTCTCTGGACCTTCTCCAATTTCTCCACATCCTTCTTGAAATGTGGTGCCCAAAACTGGACACAATACTCCAAATGAGGCTTAATTAGTGCAGAGTAGAATGGAAGAATGACTTCTCATTTCTTGCTCACAACACTCCTGTTAATTCATCCCAGAATCATTTTTGCTTTTTTTGCAACAGTGTTACACTGTTGACTCCTATTTAGCTTGTGGTCCATTTGACCCCTAGATCACTTTCTGCAGTACTCTTTCCTAGATAGTCGCTTCTCATTCTGTATGTGTGAAACTGATTGTTCCTTCCTAAACTGAATACTTTGCATTTGTCTATTAAACTTCATCCTATTAACCTCAGACCGTTTCTCCAGATCATTTTGAATTATGACACTATCCTCCAAAGCAGTTGAAACTCCCCCCAGTTTGGTGGTATCTGCAAACTTAATAAGAGTACTCTCTATGCCAATATCTAAATAGTTGATGAAGATATTGAACAGAACCAGTCCAAAACAGACCCCTGTGGAACGTCACTTCTTGTGCCCATCCAGCATGACTTGAACCATTAATAGCTACTCCATGAGAATGATTATCCATCCAGTTATGCACCCATGTTACAGTAGCTTCATCAAGGTTGTATTTCCATAGTTTATTGATTAGAAGGTCATGCAAGACTGTATCAAATGTTTTATTAAAGTCTAGGTATACCATGTCCATTGCTTCTACCTTATCCACAAGACTCGTTATCTTATCAAAGAAAGCCATCAGATTGGTCTGACATGGATTTGTTCTTTACAAATCTATGCTGGCTGTTACCTATCACCTTATTATCTTCCAGCTGTTTGCAGATGAATTCCTTAATTACTTGCTCCATTATCTTCCCTGGCACAAAGGTTAAACTGACTGATCTGTATTTTCCTGGATTGTTCTTATTTCTCTTTTTATAGATGTGCACTTTATTTGCCCTTTTCCAGTCTTCTGAAATCTCCCAATTTACATGATTTTTCAAAGATGATAGCTAATGGCTCAGATACTTCCTCTATCAGCTCCTTGAGTATTCTAGGATGCATTTCATCAGGCCCTGGTGACTTGCAGACGTCTAATTTTTCTAAGTAATTTTTAACTTGTTCTTTTTTTACTTTAACTTCTAAACTTATCCCATTCCTGCTAGCATTCACTATGTTAGGTATCCCATCACTGTCAATCTTCTTGGTGAAAACCAAAACAAAGTCATTAAGCACCTCTGCCATTTCCAAGTTTCCTATTATTGTTTCTCCCTCTTCAGTGAGCAATGAGCCTACCCTCTTCTTGGTCTTCCTCTTGCTTCTAATATATTTGTAGAATGTCTTCTTGTTATCCTTTACATCTCTAGCTAGATTAGCTCATTCTGTGCCTTAGCTTTTCTAATCTTGTCTCTGCAGACTTGTGTTATTTGCTTATATTCATCCTTTGCAATTTGACCTAGTTTCCACTTTTCATGCAACCCATTTTTTATTTTTAGATCATGTAAGATAACCTGGTTAAGTAAGGTAGGCTCTTGCCACACTTTCTATCTTTCCTATTCAGTGAAATAGTTTGCTGTTGGGCCCTTAGTAATGTCCCTTTGGAAAAACTGCCAACTATCTTCAGTTATTTTTCTTCTTAGTCTTGCTTCCAATGGGACCTTACCTACCAGCTCTCTGAGTTTACTAAAATCTGCCTTTCTGAAATCCATTGTCTCTATTTTGCTGTTCTCCCTTGCACCATTCCTTAAACACACGAATTCCATCATTTCATGATCACTTTCACCCAGGCTGCCTTCCACTTAATTTTCAACCAGTTCCTGTCTTTGTTAAAATCAAATCTAGAAAAGCTTCCCACTTAGTAGCTTTCTCAACCTTATGGAATAAAAAATTGCCTCCTGTCCAGTTCAAGAACTTATTGGATAATCTGTGCCCTGCTGTGTTAGTTTCCCAATTTGACAAAAGTAAAATCCCTGCAAGCTTCATGGAAACTTTACAAAGACTCCATTATAGAGGCCCAACTAAAATGTACACTCCAAATTAAAAAATACAGTAAGAGAACAAAAAAAGTGCCACCCTTGCTTAACAACCAAGTAAGAGAAGCAGTAAGAGATAAAAAGGCATCTTTTAAAAATTGGAACTTAAATGCTAGTGAGGAAAATTGAAAGGAACATAAACTCTGTCAAATTAAACGTAAAAATATAATAAGAAAAGCCAAAAAAGAGTTTAAAAAACAGTTAGCCAAAACATGAAAAAGTAATAGCAAAATGGTTTTTAAGTACACCCGAAGCAGGAAGCCTGCTAAACAACCAGTGGGCCCCCAGGTTGAGATGCCAAAAGGAGCACTTAAAGACGATAAGGTCACTGTAGAAAAACTAAATGAATTCTTTACTTCACTCTTCGTGGCTGAGGATGTTTGGGAGATTCGCAAACCTGAGCCATTCTTTTTAGGTGACCAATATGAGGAATTGTCCCAGATTGAGGTGTCATTGGAGGAGGTTTTGGAATAAGTTAATAAACGTAACAGTAACAAGTAACTGGGACCAGATGGCATTCACCAAAGAATTCTGAAAGAACTCAAATGTGAAATTGCGGAACTATTAACTGTGGTTAGGTATCCTTTAATTCAGCTTCTGTACCTCATGGCTGGAAGATAGCTAATGTGAGTCCAATACTTAAAAAGGGCTCTAGAGGTGATCCTAGCAATTGAAGACCAGTAAGTCTAATGGTACTACCAGGCAAATTAGATAACACATAGATGAACATAATTTGTTGGGGAGAAGCCAACATGGTTTCTGTAAAAGGAAATCATGCCTTACTAATCTACTAGAGTTCTTTTAGGGGGTCAACAAACATGTGGACAAGGTGGGATCTTATAGGTATAGTGTACTTAGATTTCCAGAAAGCCTTTGACAAGGTCCTTCACCAAAGGCTCTCAAGTATAGTAAGTTGTCATGGGATAAGAGGGAAGGTCCTCTCATGGACTGATAAATGGTTAAAAGACAGGAAACAAAGGGTAGGAATAAATGGCAGGTTTTCAGAATGGAGAGAGGTAACTAGTCGTGTCTCCAAAGAGTCCATATTGGGACCACTCCTATTCAACTTATTTATAAATGATCTGGAGAAAAGGGTAAAAATTGAGTTGGCAAAATTTGCAGATGATACTAAACTACTCAAGATAGTTAAGAGCAAAGCAGACAGTGAAGAGTTTCAAAAAGGATCTCACAAAACTAAAAAAGCGGCGAGGAGTCCTGTGGCACCTTATAGACTAACCGAAGTGTTGGAGCATAAGCTTTCGTGGGCAAAGACCCACTTCGTCAGATGCATCTGACGAAGTGGGTCTTTGCCCACGAAAGCTTATGCTCCAACACTTCGGTTAGTCTAAAAAGTGCCACAGGACTCCTCGCCACTTTTGCAGATACAGACTAACACGGCTACCCCTCTGATACTTGATACAAAACTAAGTGATTGGGCAACAAAATGGCAAATGAAATTTAATGTTGATAAATGTAAAGTAATGCACATTGGAAAAATAATCCCAACTGTACATACAATATGATGGGGACTAATTTAGCTATAGCTTCTTAAGAGAGAGATCTTGGCGTCATTGTGGATAGTTCTCTGAAAACAGCCACTCAGTGTGCAGTGGCAGTCAAAAAAGCAAAGAGAATGTTAGGAATCATTAAAAAAGGGATAGAGAATAAGACAGAGAACATTTTATTGCCTCTATATAAAACTATGGTACACCCATATCTTGAATACTGTGTACAGATACGGTCACCTCATCTCAAAAAAGATATATTGGCATTGGAAAAGGTTCAGAAAAGGGCAACAAAAATGATTAGGGGTTTGGAATGGATCCCGTATAAAGAGAAATTAAAAAGACTGGGACATTTCAGCTTATCAAAGAGGACACTAAGGGGGAATAGGATAGAGGTCTATAAGATCATGAGTGGTGTGGAAAAAGTGAATAAGGAAAAGTTATTTACTTGTTCCTGTAACATATGAACTAGGGGTCACCAAATGAAATTAATAGGTAGAAGGTTTCAAACAAACAAAAGGAAGCTTTTCTTCGCACAGCACATAGTCGGTCTGTGGAAATCCTTGCCAGATGAGGTTGTGAAGACCAGGACTTTATCAGGGTTCAAAAAAGAACTAGATAAATTCATGGAGGTTAAGTCCATCAACGGCTGTTAGCCAGGATGGGTAGGAATGGTGTCCCTAACCTCTGTCCGAGGTTGGGAGACGTATTGCTTGAAATTCCCTGTTCTGTTCACTTTCTCTTGAGCATCTGGCATTGGGCACTCTCAGAAGACACGATCCTGGGCAGAGGACCTTTGGTCTAACCCAGTATGGCTGTTCTTATGAATAACTTGACATGAGATGGAAGAAAGAAGGGAAGGAAGTGATAAGGTATATGGCTTTGAAAAATTGATACTGGCAAGCTGCTGTCTTCAGGGGAAAAGGAGACCATAGTAGTCTCTCCCTTCCCCCATATTTATTCATTTTAAATCTGGAGTGCAACCTATTCAGTCACTGTGGGTACCTGTGTTATTCTTTTTGCAACCCACATAAACAACATTGGGTGCTACATATAAAATAAGTCATACATTTAATTTATTTTCCTTCCTGCCTTCTGTTCCCCCTTGTCTTCTTCCCTTCCCTCTAAATTTAGTAAAAAAACATGATCAGATGGGACTATTCAGAGTGTAAGCCCCTTGCACCTTCGTGTGCTGACAATACAGGCTGAGTCATGAAGCAACAACCCGAACCATATTTTAGAACTTCTGGGGAAAACAAATCAGCATTGACAGGTTTATGAAATATTGTGCTTTTATTCCAATATGTGAAAACACAAAACAGTCATTTATCTATCCAGTCACTGATATGAGTTATCTATGCGGGTACACTGCGCAAATGGAAATTCCATGAGTATTTTAAATTTCAACCCTGGACTGGGAAATATGTTTCAGAGATCTTTGAATAATTTTCTCTTTAAAAACACAGGCTTGGCCAATTAATTTAAGCACATCAGTAAATATTTGAGATCAGGAGATTTTTATAGTTAAATTATGCATAAAATCTTAAAAGGTTTACAGTTTCCTCAGAGATAAAATACTAACTGACAAAATTAGGCTGGAAAAAATCTACCATTTAAAAGAATAATTAGAATCAAATCATTCTGTACAGATTCTCACAAAGCAATCTGCATGACTGATCACCTCCAAAAGGCAACTTCTCTTTTGTAGTCACTTCTACTAAAGTTTTATTCAACCTGTAACAAGGAGAGGCAATGCTACTAGGCAACCAAGTTTTTCTGCTTATAGACTTACCTCATGTTCCATTAAGTGAATAACAAATCACTGTAAATTCTGAAGGAAGTGGCATGGTGGGCTACATACTAGGTCATATTTTAGAGCAGGGGTGGGCAATAAAATGACAGCAGTTCATCACATTTAGCCACTGGTGGACTGCCGCTGCTATATTTACCTGCACCTCTGCAGGTATGGAAGATGGCAACTCCCATTGACTGGGAACAGCAATCTGTGGCCGGCCATCTGTGGCCAACAGGAGCTGTGATCCTCTGTATCTGCAAAGGTACAAGTAAATATAATCCTGGCAGACCGGATCCAGCCCATGGGCCAATATTTGTCCACCCCTGTGTTAGTGTCAAAAAATGGATGTAGGCATTAAGTGTTCATGAAGTGTCCTGTGGAGAGATAAAACTTCAAATGCTCAATCCTGCCAGGTACTGAGCACTTCAGCCCTGATCCAGCGAAGTTTTAGGCTTTCCATTTGAACATGTGACTAATGGCACTGACTTCAACAGATCTGCTCACATGTTGAAAGTTAAGCATGTATTCAAGTTCTTTACTAGATCAGGCTAGAGTTCTCAACAGCTTGAAGGAATGAGCCAGCCCTGAGTGCAGAAGATGTAGAGAGGGAAGATAGTGGGGGTAAAATGGCAAAAAGGCGGCATGGACAAATTCCTCTTTCTGATGCAGCTGATGCTGAAAGAATTCATAACAAATCATTTTAGTCAACAAATCCAGTATCTTATCTACTTATGGAAAGTTTATTATTTGCTTAAATTTGTGATTAGAAACTATTTACAAAATACATTCTTCAAGTACTTCCTTGTCTGTAGATTGCTCACAAGCAGTAGTCAGTACCAAAAACACATGCTATATTAACTCAGTTTGAACAGATAAATCAGATATTATCAGGAGAAAGAAACATGTCCATAATGTTCAAAATTAGGTCTGTGACTGAGTTCAAAATTTGTTTTTCCCATTATTTTCCAATATTTGCTTAAAGCTCACTGGGTCCGTGAGTAGTCTCACCAATGAACTCATTCACTAGGGAATTCAGGGAAAGCAAACACAATTTGTCATTTCACTCAATTTGTTGCGGCCATTTTTAGATCTAATTTACTCAGCTTTATTACAACCATGCAACTCCTTTGATGTCATTGCAACCGCGCGGACATAACAGAGCTGAATTAGGCCCGACAATTTTGAATGTTTAGAGCCTGATTGCATCTTGTAGGTACTGTCTCAGCGGAGAAACATTTAGAGGCACTGACTCGTAGGGTGAAATTAAGGCTCTATTAAAGTCAATAGCAAAAATCCCATTGGCATCAATGGGAACTGGATTTTATGCAAAGAATCGTAGACACTGAAATCACTTTATGCGATACAACTTCACATGACTAAATCCCTGAGGGAGGGCACTCAGAAAAGGAGCTCTGCCCGCTCCCTGGCCCTCTATCATTTGAAGTATTATGCACCACTGGGACTTTGTGTCCTCTCCCCTACTATCAACCTTAACAAATGAAACAAAAAATCAGTCACTTTATACCACTTGACATTGGATAAACAGAAAAAACATTTTTCCTTTATTTTCTAGTTGTTTTAAAACCAAATAGAAACTGAGAGAATTTTTTCCTCATTTAAATTCTATGTTCTGTTACTACTTTGTAGCTGAAAGAAAACTGTTTTTATTGTGTGCAAATTATTTCAGAACTCTGTCACAAGTTGCAAGAGACATATTAAAAAATTGTAATACCACTGAATTGCTGCAAAGTTGGAGAGAAAAGTCAACAAAAAGGAGAGAAATGACAGCACCACAACCACAAAGTTTTAATATATTATAATAAGAGCCATTGAGCTATTGGATATGAAAACTTGGGGGTAAGGAAAGTATTATTTACCAAGGTAGGAAGGCTATATGAATGCACCAGTTTAGCATATCTGCATAGTAACATTATGTCTTTCATTCTATATAACATTGCTCAAGTCCTTTCAATCTGTGCAAATATTTCCATTTTTAAAGGAGTTAAGATGAGATTAATCTTTTGCCGTCTGCTTAATTATACTCAGAAACAAAACCTGTCTAATCATGATTGATTTCAAATTTGAGTAACATATGTTAGAGATCTCATACAGCCAAAAACATCCCTGGAATTTCTAAAAATTATAGGTAACAATTTCCTAACTTAAAAACACAGGGCAACTTTGTATTAGAACTTTTCCTAACTGATAATGAGGAATTGATCACAAAAATATGAACCCATCATCTCTTAGGTACAAGCGATCAGGACTTGATTAAATTTATAATGCGCAAGTGGAATAAGTCCAAATGAGCAATATATACACTTAGATCTTTAAGGGGGCCAAATGCACAAAGCTGAAAACAATTAAGAGCCAGATTACACTGCTCTACAGCCAAAATGCTTCCGAAATAAATGTATTCAAACTTTACTAATTCTGGGTGACTGAGAATTAAAATGATGCTTAAAATTGTTGATTGGCTCTAGTTTTCAAGATATGCTATTGGGTCAGTATATATGACCCTTGACTTGGGAATGGCGGAGGATAAGTGAGTTATAAAGGGAAGGGATCTCAATTTAAACCAGAAATGACTAAAATACATCTTTGACTGGATCTATGAATAAATCTATGACTGGGTTTGGACAGTACTTCCTTTTTAGGCAAAACAATGAATGATGCAATCTGAAGCTGGTACTGCGTCATACATGATATGAATTGCATCATGTTATTCCTGGAAGGCTTGGATGATGCGATCATAACGAAGCTTACATCGCTCTGTTGAACAAATTGCCCTATATCAGCTCTAGAAATCATACAGTGTCGTGCT
>JANRFK010004149.1:150364262-150383116 GCA_030068395.1 Apalone spinifera
CCGGTCATCTGAAGAAGTGGGCTGTGCCCACAAAAGCTCATGATACCATCTACAGTACATGGTTTGTTAGTCTATAAAGTGCTACCAGACCATTTGTTGTTTTTTTTTAAGTTTATCCTGTACAGACTAACTTGGCTACCCCCTGAAGCTTCATTTTTAATGGACTGCTGTAAAATGGTGTATCTCTCTCTCCAAATTTTGAAGTGTCCCCCTTTTACTTCTTTTTCCCCCTTCTTTGCTGATATTAGAGCATCTTTCTCCCCTCAAGCAAATTTTGCGAATCAATTTTAAGAGAAAACTGGGTGATCGGAGACAGACTGATTGCTCTCAGGGGAGTGATAGGGATGATGTCAGTCTTTACTAACAAGTAAAAAAAACCTTGCCTAAAATATGTTGAGTAGGTTGACCCTCCTATTCTAGAGCATAACTTGACAAGCATGGTTAGCCTTTCTAAATAGAGACAGCTGTTCAGCTACTTAATCTCAAGCATGTGTTCAAAATTCACCATATTTGCAAGAGCAATGAAAATATCTGAGCAGAGAGCATCCCAAAACACAGACAAAGCAAATAACTACTCAGTGCTTAACAGCTGCCTGAAAAAGCTCGACCGTCATGTAACGGGGCTATGGAATAGTATGACAATGACGAAGAGCGAGTGGCAATGAGTGCAGATTTGAAAAGGTTTGGTCCCATTTAAAAAAAAATGACAGGCTTTAAGAAGCGAGGAGGGGAGGGGGGAGGAATGTGTACCACTATGGCAGAGACACATTATGTAAGATGCTCTTTAAAACAAATCCAGTAAAATTAGGAGGCTCATGACAAATTCTAGTGAAGTGGCACAGCTACCCAGTTCTCCCAACAGACAGCATGCACTGGGGGCACACAGAGCAGTTTCCCAATGGATTGAAAGTGTCCATGGAGTATCTCCACAGACCATCACCACTCCCTTCCCCTATATACCTCCACATTTACTCTGGACAGGTGTTGAGCTGAGCTTTAGCTATTAACCTCGCCGATTCAGAAAAGCACCATCATGCTTAAGTTTGTCACATATTCTGCAACTTTTCATGACCTATGTGCTTTCTGCAGCAGCCCCGGAGCCATCTGAGCAGCTCAGGCAGCCCTCGGGTTAGCTACACTGACTGCTGCTGGGGCAGCCTTGGACTGTTCCAGCTCCACAGCAGCAGGAATTGGCAGGATTCCCAACTGGAAAATTCCCCATCTCAGGGCTGGGAGTGGAGGTGCAGGATGGTATTTACAGGAGTGGCTCCTTGGAAGGGCAACAGGAACTCCCCTCACTCAGCTCCTAGCTCCATATCCTGCCTCTGCCCACAGGTACCACCACCACAGCTCCCATTTGCCACGGTTCCCAGCCAATGGGAGGTGCAGAACTGGACTGAAAGTAGCATGTGTAGCTAGGTCATCTCCGAGGAGCTAGGAAAGGCACCTGACCCTGACCCTCCAACCCCCGGAGTATTTGCAGTGCCCTCTCCCCAATTTTAGTCAGGTATAATAGAGTAAAAGTCAAGACTAGATCATAGGCTATGTATTTTTGTTCACCACATGTAACCTGTACATTACTTTTATTAAAAATACCTGTGACTAAAAGGTAGCCTTAATCTTGCTTAATTTTAAAAGCATATGCTTAAATCCAGTTGAAGATGTCAACAGGAAAAGCATTTCTCAGCCCAAATCCCAAATATATTTGAACATGCAATCATTATATCAGGCCCTATGAAAGGTAATGAAGGAAAGGACATTGCACTTCAAAGTATTTGATTGGGGGCATAACTCTGTTCCCGAAGACCAGATGGGAAACAGGACTGGGCCTGGTATGATTAATAGCTCTGGGTGCTGTAGATCACACAGAATTAAATCCTTCCTTTGAGTAAGGACTATTGGATTGTCCTACGAAGTTGTAATTTCTGCTGTTCTCCTGCACTCTTGACCTTTTGCTTATTGAGACAGATAGAACAATTTCCTCCTCCACTATCATTGTAGATCTTATTGTATTAAATGTATGAATCACTGTGGGCTGGGACTGTATGTAATCTGTCTCGGGGAGAGATGTGATAGATTTGAGACCAGAAAGTTCAAAAGATTATAGTGAAAATATGCCAGACAAGCATAGACATTTGGGACCATAAGGGTATTTCCTGGGGAATACGTAAGGAGAGATTAAATTCCCAACTCCAGTTATGCAAAACCCCAGCATTTCAAAGCTAAGACCTGAGGAAAGGATCACTGTCTGCTAACTACCTATTAGAGAGGGCCAAGATTAAAGGCCCAAACAGTACAAAAGAAATGACAGACTGGGAAGATGAGTCCTGGATCTAAGATGGATGAACTTGTAATCAAGAGGAAAATCCAGTTGTGGGTTTTGAAGAAATAAAACCTTCCAAAGCCCTAAATGTGGAACTGGGAGTGACTGCTAAGCTTTTTAGCATGAGTGTAAGTTCTTTTATTGTTATTATATGTTCTCAGTAATGCTTTTACCTTAATAATGAATGTGCTTGCTTAGAAAGAGCTTCCTGGTAACTTGTGTCTAATGGCAATATACAGATCATGGCCCTCAGAGAGAAAGGAAAGTGCAGGTGCTGGCCTTTTCGGCAGCCTACCTACACTTAAAATGCTACAACATTTGTTGAAGTTGTTCAGCATATACACTACCTATGCCAGAAAGGGATTCTCCTACCACATCATAGGAAATCCACCTCCCCAAGAGGCAGTAACTAGGTTGATGGAACCTGAACTACTATTTATGCCAACCTAATTTTCCAGAGTAGACCAGTCGTATGGCAGGGAGCTATCCAGCCTTAAAATCCCCAGGCAGGCCAGAGTGAGATGTCTGCACCTAAGAGAGATGATGGCTGGGAACCAAGTAGATTTTATTTCTTCAAAACCCACAACTGGATTTTCCTCTTGGTTATGAGTTCATCCATCTTAGATCCAGAACTCATTGGTGAACCACAGAGGGGAACACAGGTGCAGTTGTGACACATTGTTCTTGCTATATGTTAGGGCAAGTCTTATACTGTTTACCTTGCCACAAAAATATTGCAGCAACTCTTATGCAAGAAAGCCACTACAAAAAGGGGACACAAAACACTACAGATAAGCAAATATTAATGCTTATTTAGAGATGAAAGAAAGAAGAAAGATTAGACCAACTGGCTGAAATAAATGAGATTGTGGACTGGAAAAAACATGAGCACGTTGTTTCCCAGGAGCTGGGTTGGGAGCTCGCCCCAGTCTCACCAACCCTCCTCCTCACTCCCATGTTACCCACAAAGCTGTCGTCCCAGTACCCTTGGAACTGCAAGGCTGCCCCGAACCCTCCTCCTTCACCGATGCAGGGGTAAAAGTTATGGACAGGTCACGGGCTGTGAATTTTTATCTACTGCCCATGACTTCTAAAAAAAACCCCATTCATGACTAAAATCATAGCTTTATGCATAACTCAACAAAAGCTCAGCTTTGGTTCTATAAAATGTTGGGCCTAAGTGATAAATATATTTTTGAAAGTTGTATGTACACACACACACACACACACACACACACTCCTCTCCTTTTTTTAAATTTTATTGAAAACAGGCAGTATGCTCAACATTGATCTGTACGAACTCTCTTTCAAAATATTCCTACAATATGCTGGCTAAGTTTCTTCAAATTTGTTGCGTTTAGTTTTTGAACAGTCTGATGGGATCCTGACTTCATCACTTGAGGTTAGATATCGGATAAGAAAAAAAAATCACCTTATGACAGTCAATTGGCATCTACCACTACTGCAGCTAGCCCTGATTCTGGTGCACCAGCTAACACTTTGAGCCCAGACCTTGCCTATTGGGTTCACAATGATATTCAACTGAAGAAAATGGTTTTATCCTTAACTTTTCCTAATTTCAGAATCTATATACCTGTGGAAACTAGTCCTGACAGAAAAATTAAGCACCTTTTTCCCATTGTGAGAAGAAATGAAAATACCTTACACAGCTCTAGTTTCCTTTTCTTTGCAATCTTCTTTTATAATTTGGCTTGCTGCTTGCATTTTGATTTTGAGGAATTGAGCAGCAACATACTGGACCCCAGTTTTCAACCAGAAACATTTTAGGCAGGGCTTCCCACTCTACAAATGACACCTCCTCCTCCCCCTGATTACTACAGTCATTTTTGAAAATGTAGGTCTCTTATTTTTTGATTCTCTTAAATGTTAAGAATACTTCTTAGTACAAAGAATAATCAAAGATAAATTATGTTGACCCAAATAATAGGTGCAAAATTACTAGCTATAAATTAGAAATGGAAATGAAGGTCTCTAATCCAGTCATCAAGTCCAACCTACTAAAATCCAAAACCAGAAGTTAGGGAGGCAGGGGAAAATTCAGAAAGAAGCCATGAACTATTTAGTAGGGTTGCCAGATGGTTTAACCAAAAATACCGAACACCCTTCCTCCCTCCCCCCCCCCCCCCCCCCCCCCCAAAAAAAAAATATCAGGGACAAATTCTGTTGAGAGGAAAAAAAGGGGGGGAGACCAAAGTTGTCGAGGAAAAAAAAGGACTCAGTGTTAAGCAAAATAATAATAATAATAATAATAATAATAATAACAGCATTAAAACAGCATGGCCCCTTTCAGAGTGCCTGCAGAGTCAGAATAGGTATAGGAACAGGGGAAGAATTGAGCACTAAGACCCAGGGAAGGCATTGCTTTCCCTTGGTCTTTAGGCTTTTTGCTGGTGGCCATTTTGTTTTCTTGATCAAGCCAAAATGCAGCTTCCCTGTGGAACCAGGTAAGCAGGGCAACCGGGGGTAGGGGACTGGGGGTGTCAGGGGCCCGGGGGGGGGGGGAAGGGAAGAGGCTGGGGGCTGGGCCCAGTTGCCGAGTGTGTCGTAGAGTTGCCTGGTGTCCGGTATTTTCGCCTCCTGGCCAGGAAAAAATATCAGAAAATACTGGACATTTTAGGACAGGAAGCTAAAATACTGGATTGTCCGGGTCAATACCGGACACCTGGCAACCCTACTATTTAGTGATGTTTGAATTTATTTGATCCAATATACAGGGAGACAGTGTTCATTAGCATATTAGGCACTAGACTTGAATTCCAACAGGTGTGGGTTTAACTCCTGGCTTTATCACTGACTTGCTCACTGACATTGGGCAAGTCATTTCTCTCCCTGTGCCTTAGTTCTTCCATTTATAAAAATGGGATAGTGACACTGCCACCCTTTGAAAGCACTTTGAGGTGTCTGGATGCTATATAAATGCTATATAAATAGTACAATGTTTCAGCAAACTGCTGCTTCCACTACCACAAAATACATTTTCTTTGCCAAAACATCTACACCTTTAAAGAAAGTTCAAATGGTAAAAGTCTGGAAATAAACTGTTGAGGAATCTTACTGCATGCCAGGGAGTTCAGAGAAGCATTGTGCCTCCTTGATGTACAATCTTCTCCAAAGCTTCCCCATGGGATATCATCTCAAAGCAGGCTCTTGGCTAAAAGTCATCACTGAGTCCATTTTTATTTCTAGACATTTTAAAATAGGTACAACTCAGTGCACTCAAATATCTCTATTCCTAATTAGAAGCACTTAGAACACAAAAACAGGAGCTCTTGAGCTATTTTGACACTTCCACAAAAGCAGAAGTGTTTTTATCTCTAGTGATCCTAGTAGGGCTAATACAGTGACTAAAAGTTTCTGTGGTGTTTTGGCATTAAAATAAAATTCATGAAGCAGAATTTTCGGAGTGTTGCTGCAGGAAATGCCTGCAGCATAGTGTCCTTTATAATACTAAATTGCTGTACAGGCTCCTTATTCATTTTAATCTGTTAAAAGTATCTTAGCCAGAAACATCTTAAGAATGATTTTATCAGCTTATCTGTCCTGCTAAGGAGTACAGCTCAGGTCAACTTCTCTGGAGCACAGAACATTATAATAATAGAAGGGGATAAATACCTTCACTGTAAAAAGCAAGGAGAAGCCTTTCAGAAAGATGCATTCCTCTGAGCAAAGTACTGGAATCTATTGTCTAGTATCTGTTAATGGGACATCTAAATCTTTGGTCAGAGTGGAAAAAAAACCAATGATTTATTTTGGACTCAGCTATGATGTCAGTCATAATTCATCCTGCTGTGATCAGTGATTACTGGAGATTTATTTATGGTAATTTTTTAGCTGTTTCCTAATGAACAAGAGATTTGTTCTCTTTAAGCTTCTTCTTAAGTTGCCTTGTGAAGTAAGTTGCTTGAGGGCTGAAGTATCCCTTAAAGCCTAGAATTAGAAACCACCAAAAATGAAAGTGGAAGGCTGGTTTGATTTACTCAACAAAAAGTTTCTTATATTTAAATGTTTAACCACTGGGCTAAAGCAGAGACTTGTTAAGATTAAGAAAATAGATTCAATTTGTTATGTGGTCATCATGACAAAAAGAAGCTAATAGTTCATAATGTGTATTATTTGCAACCATAAATATCATGAAACACCAACTTATATGTTAATTGCAAAATAAATATAACAAATGACTACAGGTGCCTTCTGCAGAGAGAATGTATGGTGAATTGACTCCCTAGACATGGGAAATGATTTTTTCCTTTATCTGAGACAGACAGGCCTGCTGGTCGGTTGGAGTAATTCAGCATAACTCTATTGAAGTCAATGGTTCTTTGCTGACCTACATAAACTGAAGATCTGATCGTATGCTCAGACATATAATGATGACTGCTCCATGTAAAATTTGACAGGTACGTGAAGCAAGCTCCTTTAGAGCAGCTATTTGGGAATTGGATACAAAAGATTTGTTCTGGAATATTCCATTCAGATCATATTGCTATGTTGCTTTTAGCATTTCTGTGCACTGTACAAATCAGAATCATTATATCATTGGGCAAAACACATGAAAATACAGAGCCACAAATTTTAAAATACATGTGACAAAAAAATGCTCTAAATAATATTGATAATCAAACCACATATCCAGCTGAAAATGTTTGCAGAAAAAAGCTGAGGAAATAGGAGAAAGGATTGAACAGCAGGTGCATTTTACAGCTGCAATCTTCTCCCCACAGAGGACAGAGACAGCCCTACATTACATCAGATTTGGAACAGAATTCGAAGTTGTTAGATTATATCAGAATAAAAACTGGCACACATTTTTGCCTTGTTCATTGTGTCATTTATCTTGCCCATGCATGCAGCGATGAACTGCACAGAACCAGTAAGTTTTAGATTTCTATGCTATGATACACTGTGAATATGTTTACAACCAAAATTATAATGCAGTTAAAAAGAACAGGCATGAAAATGCATCTTTTGTTCATTGCTCTGTTATATGAACCCTGTCTGATTTTAATCTGCATCTCAGTTTCCTCATCTATAAAATAATATTTTATCTATCTTGCAAAAGCTTATTTATTTAATGTCTTCAACGTAATTTGAGATGTTTGGCTAAAAGACATTAAAATGTTAACCCCCTATATAGTATGTATTATGTGTGTGTTCTTTATGCTTCATTTGTACTTTATGTAGTTCTCCAGCACTTTGTTAAAATTTCTTTTAACCACAGACATTGTTCATTAGGCTGCTATATGATATACTGGGTATTTTTGTTTCTGGCTATTGCTATGGCTGTATAACTAATGGTTATCAAGGTAACACTCTTTAAGAAAAACAGTTTCAGTGGGTACTGCATATTATTATCTGAAAAGCATGAATTCCCCCAAAAGTGTACAGACATTCTGACTGCACAGAAAGATGGCACCAATTATCTTCAGACATAGAAAGGTGGCTTTGTGAAAGTAAAATCTATGAATAGCCTAGAAATAAAAATGAATGGGAAATTGCTCTCTAAGATCGTTGATATCTTATTAATACTGTTTAAGATAAGGCATAGGGATCACAGTCATATCAATCTCATATCGAGAGAGAGAATTTGGTGATATCACTATACTTCTATGGCACGTGTAGAATTTATATAATTTGTTTATATAACAGGTGTATAATTTGTTTATAGAACAGGTGTATAATTTGCTTAATTTTTTTCCTCCAGTATGTATCAATTTGCATTTATTGATACTGAATTTCATTTATCATCATGTTGCCCATTCACAAAACTAGTTTAGAGCTCAGAAATTTATATACTCCTCTCTGGTCCTTACTAACCTAATCCTTGTTTGTTTCCAGACCATTAATGAACATATTTAACGAGAGACCCAAGGTACAGAATTCTGAGATTCCTGATTTAAACTTTTGCCACAAAATAAACTGAACATTTCATGCTACCTGTTTCTCTTGGTCTCAACGCTTCCTATTTCCATTGCACCACAGAGTTAACTCAGGTTAGCACTTGAGTCTGAACATCCTGGGCAACCTAGTGTGGATGCTAGCAACTACAACGTAAAGCCCTGGGTGAGTTACTGTGTCTGCATTAATGTTGTCCTCACTTGTTGGTGTCACTAGCAAGTCTAGTGTGATGGAACTGGCACTATAATAATTTATTAGGAAGGTATGTGGACTACATTTGGCTTGTTCAAGAAGAGGGTTATTAAGAAAAAACAAGCAGAAAGGGAAACAAATCAAGATAAACCACCCCTCAGGTAAACACTAAAGGGTTGTTATGAGACAATGCCCAAACTATCAGCTTTGAAGATTCTGCTTCTTGGCTCCAGCCAACCAACAGAATTGGTTTCGACAAATAGGGTCAAGGTCTAAAAAGCAGATTATCAAGAGGATGGTAGCAGTCTTATAAAAAAAAGAATACTCTCTCAAGGTGGGAGGGAGCAGCACAAGTAACTGTTCTAAGGAATTGTTCAGGAATACCAGACTGACACCTGCAATCTGCTGGAGTGTCTGAAAACCTTACGCCCCATTCAGGGGATAGTGAGTCATTAGAAAAGATAGCCATGCATGTCAACTGCTTGTTGTTTAAAATGGTGTTTTTTGGTCAATGCTTGTTTCTTACTGCTAAAATAAACAAAACACCATGGTCTTTCTGACTCTCAGAGGGAAGAGCCACAGCTGTCCAAGTTCAGTAGGACCATCAGGATAAGCACAGGTTGATCAATAAAATATATTACCTCCCTCACCTTGTCCCTCTATTTATGCACTGGTGACGATGTAGCCAGCTGGGTTCCGGGACATTAATGTCAACCAGTTCTATTTTATTCACTACTTTATCCAAACAATTCTAAGTTGTGCATGAGAGACAATTTTCCTTTGAAGAAACTGTGCTGGTTAGACACTATGGGTATGACTGCACTTCAATGAAACATCCATGGCTGGCCAATATCAGCCAACTCAGGGTCATGGGATTCAGGACTGTAAAATAGTAATGTAGATGTTCAGGTTCAGACTTTAACTCAAACTCATATAAGGGGAGGGGTCCAGATTTCTGGCACCAGCCCGAGATTGAGTATCTACACCACTGGTTTACAATCCCACAGGTTGAGTCCTCTGATGCAGGTCAGCAAGATGTTCAACTGCAATGTAGACACACCCTATGACAGGGGTGGGGAACCTTTTTGGGGTTGGGGATCTGCTGACCCATCGACAAGTCAGGCAGACAGAGGGCAGCAAGGGCTGGAGTGCCAGCATGGGCTCCCCAATTCTAGTGGGGAGGAGTCCTGAACCCCAGGGGCTGGATCCAGGCAAGCTGGGGACAGCATCTGGCCCCTGGGCCTAAGATTCCCCACTCCTGCCCCGTGAGAAGATGAGCTGTCAGATGTTGTATTATTCAATCAAATCATCATTTCAACCAGTGTTGCTGATACAGAGATACATACCACAGTGGTGTGCCATTCCCCACATCATCCCAAAAGGCTTTTTTAAATATAGGTACATATTCCATGCTACAATCCTCTGGAAGAGAGACTATTTCCTTTTTTTGATCCCTACTCCAAATCAGAACTTTGTGTGCTTTTAAATATAGCCAGTCAAAAGCCTGGATATAAACTACCAAATGTTTCAGGGTCTGATTCTTGGCTTGACCAAATGTTGGTGGAAAACAGCCATTGTCTCTTGCCTTCCTGCCTGGTCAAGTCCGCCTTTCTCAGCATTGGGTGCACATGTTTCTCCAGTGCACACAAGCAATCTGCTTCTCTTCGACTGAGCAAATAATTTCTATCTTGTAAATAGAGTGTTTTTGCCTGAACTGTAAAACATATAGTGTTGAAAAAAGTTTGCCACGTTCACCTCCTGAAATCTTTAGTTCTGGAAGGTAGAAAAGAAAACATTGGCCATTGATCGGATAGGCTTGGGACTTGCTTTAGTGCTGAAGAACAAGCATGAAGATAAATTATACCTCTCGGGAAATGCAGTTTTGTATTGAATCATTGTCAGGGCTTGACAAACGGTGGCGAAACCTAATCATCAGCCCCGCGCTGCGCACACGCAAGACCCGCATTGCACACGCGCGCGCCCCAGGTGAACGGGGTGACCGGCTGAAATCTACTCGCCACAGGCAAGTAGATTCAGTGATTTGTCGAGCCCTGGTCATTGTGAATGTTGAAAGGAGAACTATGGTAACTAGACCTTATCTAGAGTTGCCAAGGCAGGCAATCTTTTGCATTCACTGAAAACAGCCACTACTTTCAACAGGCTGGAAGCCATTTCCACACAATCTTCAAGGTGGAAAAAGGCTTCTTGTACTAAATGTGCAACTGCTGCCCATTTCTCCCCCCTGCCCCCAGAACTCTGTTTGTGTTCTAGGCATAGGGAATGGGACAGGAAACTAAGAGGACAGATGAATATCAGGGAGGTTGATAAAGTAGAATGTGGGAAGCAGTCAGGAGACAGAGTCAGGGAAAAAGAGGAAGAATGTGGAAGAGGTAAGAGACGTTGGTGGCAAATGGAAGGAAAAAGCAAGGGTCAGAAGAATGCAGAAGTAGGGAAAAACAGTGGAAGCACAGTGGAAAATGTGCATGAGGCCTGGAGGGAAATGGGAAACTGACGGGTTTCTTGGAGTCTAACTTTCAGAGGTGAAAGTAAGGTTGTGTACCCCAATCTGCAGCTCTGGTAAGAGCCAGGTGGGGCGCTGCACTGAAGGAGGAGGTGTGGCACATTCTCAGCTGGGCTCCTAGAGTTCTCCTGCAGCCTGCTGTGCTACACTGTAGGCAGATGACAGGGGCAGCTAGAGGCATGCCCCACATAAATCCAGGACTGTGCTAGCCCCAACCGCCATCATGCACCCTTTAGGAGAGCAGCACACAGCATCCCTGCATTCTTTTCCCTCCTAGCTGAGGAGACAAGGGGGCAGAGGAGTAAGTAACCCACACTCCGTGTTTCCCTCTTGCTCCATGACAGTGACAGGAAGAGGAAAAGGAAGAGCAAGCAACAAGCAGCATCAGTAGGAATCTGGAGGGCTTCAGCCACCCTGCCCTCCCTAAATTGCACCCTTGACTCCCTGCAGTTCCCATCACACCTCAACCCCCTTCCCTTAGCCCTCCCCATCCCCAGTACTGTGACCTGATTCCTGCACCCTACACTCCCCACACACACTCTGCCTTGAGTTCCTCCTCAAACTCCCAGCCCTGACTCCTGCATCCCTTTACACACACAGCACTGACTCCTGCACTCCCCACATCCCTCAACTCCCCTGCACCCCACCCAATTGTCTTACAGGTGCTAACATATCACTCCCCCCCCCCCAAAACTCCCTGCTCTGAGGCCCCTGTGAGGGAGAGGGGCATTACAATAGTACCTGTAAGAAATTTAAGTTACTTTCACCCCTGCTACTGTGGATGCTTGGGCCTGACAACTGTGCTTAGCCATGTGTGACATCAGCACAGCAGAAACTCACTCTCTCAGAAAAAGGGCATTTGTCTTGTAAAAAAAAAGACTGCATGGTTTGGAAGGAATTCCGATTTTTAATTAACTGGTCCTTTCAATAGCCATGGTGAAGAATTTGAAAAAATAGTATCTCACATCTACCACAGGCTTTAAAACAAACCTGATAATTTTAAATGCCTGAAATTTTTAATTCACTCCTATGATGATATTTATTATAGCTTCTGATAAAAAGAAGTAGCTCAGTATTCATGGAATCAGTGTATGCTAAACAAAGAACAATCGTGCAACATTAAACAGGTAACTAGAGCTTTTATCCTCATGATAAAAAATGTGCAACTGTCCTTTTTTGAGCAGTTCTTTACATTTATAAGTGCACAAATGCATTGGTATCCTTCCAATTAAATTCTTATCTGTTAGGCTCTCCCATTAAACATTTTTCCAACTGAAGTAATCTGAGCATGTCATATAGTAACAAAGTTGCATTAGGTTCTTCAAATTAGTCTGTTGTTCACCAACTCGCATGACGGGTTAGGGAAAGCATTCATGTTCACGTGTTTCCTTAGTAAAATGAATACTGTAAGAAGCTTTAAAAGTCTCCTACTTTGGGTAAAATTATTCCAAAGTAAGTTTCTCATAACACATGCTGCACCTAGTACAATATTCCCAAAACACATATTGCAGTGGCTTTGTCTAGGGTTCCCCTAGACCTGTGCTTTGTTTCTTGTATCTTAATCTTTGACTAAATCTATAATATAGACTCTCAAAATGTGTGAAAAATTTAAAAGCATTAGGGTTGAAAGTTGCATTACAGTCCATCTATTGCATATATATTGTTCTTTCACAAAAAAAAGAGCTACACCTTTTAAAAGCAAAAGTATTAGAATGAAATAAACATTTAAAAAACCCAGCCTGTTCTTTACTGCCTTACAATCCTTCATCATTTCTTCAACAAGAGCAAAATCTATAAGGAATGATCTCTAGAAATTGTTGCCTAGGACAAAAGCAGACATCTCTGCCAACATAACCACATTGTTCATTAGAGTCATTTAATTATGCCATCAGGAGAAAGAGAGAGTTCTCCCACCACTATAGAGTGGCTGCACAGGAGAACATAAGAACTAGGAATGTAAGGTACTAATTGACTAGTCGCATCCCTCAATCACAAAGAAGGAGAAAGAGGTGCAGGGACTGGAGGGAGCCGGCTTAAAAGCTGGTTCCCCTCAGCTCCAGCTCCGTGAGAGGGAGCAGCAGTGGCGTTCCAACTTTGAAACATACAAGAGTCCCCACTTACCCTTTAAAAGAGAAGAGGTTAAAAAAAGAAAGGTACAAGATTGAAATGCAGCGTGGAGCCCGGGGTGAATGTGGGACTCCCCACTGGCCCTGGGCTCCATGCAACATTCCAACTTTGTAATGTACAAGAGTCACTACTGTACATTTCAAAGCAGAAGCGCCGCATAGAGACTGGGGTTGGCGGGGGTCTCCCTGTTGGCCCCAGGCTCCACGCACAGTTTCTGGGGCTCTTGTACATTTCAAAGACGAAGCACCACGCTAGTCCTTATCAACTAGTCGAATAGTCAATGGAAATCCCATCAACTATTCGGTTAGTTAATTAATCAAAATTTAACATCCTAAAAAGAACGGCCACACTGGGTCAGACCAAAGGCCCATCTAGCCCAGTATCCTGACTTCCAACAGTGGCCAATGCCAGATGCCCCAGAAGGATTGAAAAGAACAGGGAATCATCAACCCTCTCCAGTCACCCATTCCCAGCCTCTGCCATAGGCTCGGGACACCATCCCTACCCATCCTAGCTAACAGCCATTGAAGATGAATCATTGCAGGAGACCATACAGCAGAGCTGTGCTAAAGTAAGGTCTGTAGTGTAGACAGCCTTAATCTTCCAGTTTTCTGATTGAGACACCTGAAAAGAGCTGGGCAGTTGGCAAGCTGTGATTACTGCTAGTGATTGGGCAAGTTAAGAACTGTACCTACAGCTAGTCTGCCCTAAAATTGAATTTTCTGTATCCCTTGTTCCCCAACCCACTTATTTCTTTTTTTAATCTCTTCTCTTTTAAAGAGTAAGCTCTTTGGGGCAGGGACTGTCATTTTCCTTGTGTTATTACAGCACAGAACAGGACACTGAGGCCTCTAGGTGATATGGCAATATAAATGGAAAACAACATCTTTGCAGCAGTCTTGAGTCTGAACTGTATGAAGTCCCACAAGACTCCAAGTCTGCGATTGCTATGCTTTCAGACAGGACCTAGATTCCATTGAAGGCAGCTGTGAAGCAGAGAAATGAAACTAATGAAGAGCACATTCTTTTCCTTCAGCCCCCTCCAGGATACCAGAAATTAAAACCCAACATTGCACTGACTTACAGCATTCTTTTATTTGGCTTGTCAGGTTTATTGTCTCTCTACAACAATTCCCATAATAGATTAAGAAGCCTTGGAGGCTCTTGCTGCAGCTAAGCAGCAGCTCTTACTGTAAGCCTCTTATTCTCCGTGTTTCTATGTTCTCTGCTGTCCACATGATTAGACAAACAAGTGTATTAGATCTTTCAGTACATCTGTCACGTTAGATCTCATCAATTTCTCTCAACTTATTTCTGACAGTGCACACTTCATGGATACTTTGCCTCTGCCCTTCACCTCCAAAATGCTTTAAGTCTGGCTCGTAAGTATTCTCACGGTACAGCCACAGGAAGCATTGTGTCTATTCTACTTCACTAACATCTGGTAAACAAGAACTACAGTTTGTTGCTCTCAGCAGCCTTTCAATACAGAGGTCTATAAGGAGGTGCCATACAATTCCATTACCAAAATTACAAGTGACACTGGATGGATATGTTCAGTGAAGCAGAATATGCTACCTAAAGGAAAACTCAGCATCAATCTTCATTTTGAAGTAAAACGTGACCATTAGTTTTATGTCTCTATGCTGCCATGGAAAGCAGACATGATCCCATCCAAAAACATTCAATAGGTTTCCAGCATATTTAGATTAATGGAACCGTGTAGTAAACTTTTGTGCACAAATAGAAAGGGGGCTAAGTGCCTCAGATAAAGAGGAAAATAAAATACTGTAAATAAATACTGTCATGCATGGCTATTTTTCTCCCTTTTGCAATCAGACATTCAGCAGCTGGATCAGGAGATCAAGGAAGAAACAATACAAAGGGACATGCCTTGAGTGCTTTTCATTAAGTAAATCAATGTGCCAAGAAAATATTCGCTTTTTATTTTGAACAGATCTGCTTTTTTCCCTCATTGCAATTTTTTTATTTATTTATTTCACTGGTGCGGATTACAGGATAAATATCTCTGATTTTAGGAGATTTATGTATAAACATACACCAGCTTTCAGGACAATGACATCTAACCAATTTGTTCTAACCTTTGGTCCGGTTTTCAAAGAAGTTGCGTGCTTTCTCGAATGGGGGCTGCTTGTGACATAGTTCTATGTAAACACAAAAAGCTAATACTTCCAAGAAATGCTGCAATGATTATATCACTGCCAGTTGATGATCCCTCATTTTCCTCCATGTTTCTTACAAAGCACAACCAACAACAAGGTAACCCCTTTGCCTTGGGTGGAGCACATCAGGTCAGGGACTATTAAATCCTCCCATAAGAGATCAAAAGTTTGTGCTGGGATATTCACTATGGATGGTTCTTAAAATACAATGAAAACAGAGTACTACTGAAAGACCTATGCAAAAAGTGAAGTTATACTGAAAAAAAAAAATGAAATTAAGTAAAGGCTGCACATTATCACTGTTCCAAAGAAACTAAAACGTCACGTAAATAGATCACAAAAGCCCGAAAGTTTTCTGGGATGGATTTTTCTCCTTTAAGGCTTGGTCTACACACAGATTTTGTGCTGGTGTTATAGGTGTATAATTTAAAACAAACAGAACACCCTTTGTACCACCACACGAACAACAGTGGCATAAAGGTGCAATGTAGCTATAAGCTTATTTCTGTATAGGAAGGGGAATAAGCTATCTTAGGACATGTCTAATACAGCAATGAAACATAACTGCTGCAGTGCTTTAGTGTGTAGGCTCTGCCTACACTGACAGGAGGGGTTCTCCCATGATCAAAGGTAATCTGCCTCCCCAAGAGGTGGTAAATTGACAAAAGAATTCTCTTATTGACCTAGTGAAATCTAGATAAGTATGCATGGTTACATTTCTCATAAAACATATCTGTACCCACGTGTAGACTAGTAGAAGCGCTTCAATACCAACATAACTGCATCTACAATAAGTGATTAAATTCCTTTAATCATACTGATATATTTAAAGCAACTTTCTTAAAAGAAGACCTTTGATTGAAAGCACTTTTTGGGAAGGGATCTTTTTCCCCATGTTTGTACAATGCCTAACACAATGGAATCCTGGTGCATGACTAGAACTCCTGCCAGGGCAACTGCAATACAAACAAACTCATCAGAAATTCAAGTCTGATTCTTGCTTAAAAAAAAAAAAGAACCACTATGGGATGTCTATGCTACAGATCTTACAATGCTGTACCACTGCAGCTGCATTGCTGTAAAGTGTGCTGGGTAGTCGCTCTATGCCAGTGGGAAGCGAGCTCTCCCACGAGCATGATTAAACCACTCCCAAGGAGCAGCCGTAGATATCTCAGTGAGAAGTATCTCCTACCTATGATATATGGAGATTTAGTGAAAAGGTACTACCAGAGCCAAGAGAATGCATGCTGAGCAATACAGAAGAATGGAGTGCAAGGCTTTGTCTAACACTTTTGTCGATCAGAGGTGTGATAAAAACCAAGCCACTGACGAACAAAAATGTCACCAACAAAAGCGCCAGTGTGCACATTGCTAAATAGCGAGGAGATGCTCTCCGGTTGACATAGCTTCTGCCAATTATTAGGGGTGGTTTAATTATACCTGCTGGCAGAGGAGCTGCATGGGAGACCTTAGAGCAGTGCAGCAACAGCAGTACAACCAGGCTGCTATAAGATCTGTACAAAAAGACAAAGTCTGAAGCCTTGTCTACACTAGCCTTCATCCCCTCCCTCCCCTATCAATCTAATCTATGCACCTTCAGCTATGCAGCTGAAGTCAACACACTTAATGGGGGTGTCTTCTATGCAGTAAGGTTGATGGGGGCTGCTCTCCTGTTGACTCCAGCTATTTTTCTCATCATGGTGGAGTAAAGGAGGCAATGGGACAGTGCTTGGTGATGCATTTATTGTGTGTAATCAGATGGATAAATCAACCATAAGGGGATCAATCAGTTCAGCATCAATCTACCATGTAGTGGAGACATGACCTAACTCAGAGTATTAAAAAAAACAGTCTTTATTTATTTGCATCCATTTAACACCAATGCCTAGCTAATATTTTGGATAAAGAAAGCTTTTGTTAAAGATTCAGTTCCCTCATCCTTTACACTGACATGAAACAATTCACAATAAACAGCCCATATTCTAGAGCAATCAAGAGAAGAGCAGAAAACCTTAACTTTTCAGGCTGTCGTTACACATGAAAAAGGCAAAAATAGTGCATGCCTAATTTTAAATATTAAAACCTCTGTAAATCACCTTTAAGATTATAAATGTACGAAGTCAGATAATACAGTTGTTGATATTTTGTATCTCAATCTATCAAGCTGCCAAGGTCTGTGCATCTTTTCTAGCATCATAGGGAACAATTCTATCAGCAAGACTCTCTCAGAGTATTCAGAGCAGGGATATGAGTCGTCTTTCCCTTTTCCAACCCCTATCCCCAGGCTTCTATTGTAAACATAGGGTCTGATCTGTACCCCTATTCTGTCCCCTTTACGCCAGTAGTGGACCAAAGCGGCATAAGGGATTCCTTGGTGCAGGCTGTGATGATTCCCCCCACCCATACTTTATGAAATTGGCTGATGAGTATAAGTATGAATAACTTGAAGATGCTTTGGACAAAATACCTCATGTAACCTCATGTTAGAAATACAAGTTATATAATTGTTTATGGGTTTAAATGTGCAAATGTAAGCCCTCAGTGGTGCTTCCCCACAAAGCCTTAATGACTGGGTGACGAACTTGAGAACAGCCTTGTTTGTCCTTTAGGTTTAAGCAGTGCTTAGTCTTGGGAAGACATGTGACCATTCTATGGGCGGTCAGTATAGGCTGGGGGAGGCAAACCCCCAGCCCCACCCTCAACCCCACCCCTTCTGCTGAGGCTCCAACCCCCACAGGAGTCAACCCCCCCACACACACACCATGGGGAGGTGGGGCAGTACACCATATGTGCCTCCCCAACACCACGGGGAAAGGAAAGTGGGCAACCCCAGCCTCTCCAGGCCCAAAGCACGGGGAAGATAGGAGGATGTATGGCCCTAATCTCCCCGGCCCTGGAGCATGGGGAGGGCTGGCAGCATGTGGCTTCACTGTCCCCAGCCAGAAGCACTGGGAGGGTAGATGCTGGGGGCAGCAACATTTCTCCCGCCCAGAACTCATACAGTAGGCAGTCTGGGGGAGGAGTGTGCATGGGGCCGGCTGGCAGTTTGGGAAGGTTGTGCCTTTCCCCGCCTATTATACCAGATGCCGATGGACCATACCACCTGGTAGTGGAGTACCAGTTTCACCAGGTTATCTTCCATAGATGGTGGGCTTAGAGAACAAAATATTCCCTCCCGAAGAGAATTTATATAAACCATGGGAAGTTCTTTTGCCTTCAGCTGACCTGGGGAAGGGCCTGACACACTACAATACAAAAGAAACAAAGGGAACCACCGGAAACCCAGTTGAGAGCAAACAATCATCTTTGACTTGAAGACTGATCTGAAATAAGAACAAGCTCTTTAGGGTAAGGGACTGCTTCTAATAAGTGCTTTAGTGAATTAGAACTAGCTATGTGTTTTCATTTTAATTCTGCAATTTACTATGCTCTGTCCATTTTCACTTGCAACCACTTAAATCCTACTGTTTGCGCTTAATGACGTTACCTTTGTTTATTATCAAGCCCAGAGTAAATAACTGTTACCTGGGGGCAGGGGAAGGTGCAATCAGTGTGCATATTCTCTCTTTCATTAATAAAGAGGGTGAACAGC
>JANRFK010004149.1:150387906-150402579 GCA_030068395.1 Apalone spinifera
ACAAGCAAAAATTACTGAGCACTCACAATCCTCAGTAAAAACAATGGAAATGTGACAACAGACTTAATATCTACTACAGTGATATTCAGAGGGTGACCAGGCACAATATAGCCTCTGCTTCCTGTCACCTATACCTTCCTCCTTAAATTGTCTGTTAAATATGTTTGGCCCAGACTAGTGAATTTGGAACAGGGGTATGTGGTTGAAACCTCAAAGGAACAACAGATGCCCATGAAAGCTGCAGTTCATATCCCAGAAATCCCATATGGATGTATATCTGTATTCCAACACATAGCATAATTACTCCTTCTCCCGTCTCCCTTTTTCTGTGTACAATGGGAAACTCAAAATATTTTTGTAACAAAAGACAAACTTCTCTTATAATCTGAAACAGGAGTGAACTAATTCCTTAGTAGCAGTTTCATCCTGCTGCACTCATATAGAATCATAGAATCCAAGGGCTAGAAGGGACTTCAGGAGGTCATCAAGTCCAGCCACTGCCCAAAGCAGGACCAATCCCAACTAAATCATCCCAGCCAAAGCTTTGTCAAGCCAGGACTTAAAAACCTCTAGGGACGGAGATTCCACCCCCTCTCATCCCCCAAGTAACCCATTCCTTCATCATGCTCCTAGCGAAATAGTTTTTCCTAAAATCCAACCTAGACCTCCCCCACTGTAACCTAAGACAACTGCCCCTTGTTCTGCCATCCGTCACTACTGAGAAATGCCTCTCTCCATCCTCTTTGGATATTTGTCCCAAATTCACAATGAACCTTAACTTCCCCTTACTTGAGTCAGAAAAGTTTATAAATACCATTTTTCCCCCCTCCCCATGTATGCACACCATTGAGCATTCTTTGTGTGGCTGCCAAAACCTGATTGTTCCCTGTTTACTTCCAGCATCACCAAAACCATCAGAAACCTTATAGGCAAGGGAGCAAACAGCCTCCGTGAGCCCTTGGGCAAGGTGGCGGGGACCCTTGCCCCATGCTCCTGGAAGGATTGGGGCCTCATCTGGAAGGGGACAACTGGCCCTCAGCTAGCTTCTGCTCTCCCCAGCCCTTAGAGTTGCCAGGAGAATGCTACCTGGAACTTCAGACCAGCAATTTAAAGCTGCAGCAACAGCAGCCATATAGGCCCAGTTCCCTTGGCAATTGTTCCTGTGCTCCCCCCTCAGCAGGCCTACTTATGGGGATGTGGGGGAGGGGATTGGTTCTCAAGGCAAGTTTGCAGACCCAAAAGGTTGAAATAAAGTTCAATGATCATCTAAAATGTGTGAGCACTAATAATATATCTTAAAAACTTTTGAAAGTCACCAGCCATTCATGATTATGAGGGCTGCTACTGAGACAACTTAATTCAGTGAGATTTTGCCTGAGAAAAGTTTGAGTAAGGGTCACAGGTTTTGGTCTCATGTTAGTTTGTACAATGGTATATATTGCTTTGAACACTATCTAAATAAGTGTAACCCTCTTTTTCCTCCCTAGTTTACTCGGGAGCAGGTCACACTCACAGGTGTGCCTGATGGTTTTAACATAAAAGGAGATCCTGAGTACCCCAGTGGTGATGTTGTTTAGTTGGGGATTTCCTATCCACCCCCTTGCTGCAGGCCCTTGCTCATAAAGAATATACAATGGTGGTGCCTCCATCTGGCTAGCCCTGTACACACTTAACAGTGTGCCTTGGAAGCCTCCAAGAATAAAATTATTCCAGCAATAATCTCGATATAACTCCATAAGAACAATTACAAATTATAAATAATATACATCTAATTGATTACATTAGAATGAACCCACCTTTACTTAATTTAAAAAACAGGGTTTAACAGATTAACAGTGAATAAAATCAATTAAAGTACACAGAAGTAATAGGAACTTATCTAACTGGCATTTGCACTGCCATCGTTTATCCCACTCCAGAGTGTGCCCTCCTCTGGACTTAAGTCCCAGACGCTTGCATGGGTGTGCTTGAAGATCTGCAGGTGGTTCTCTGTAGGTTGTGTTTGTGTTAGTCCAACCTATGCAGACAGCTGCAAACTCCCTCTGCCACTGGAGCAAGCTCCACCAAATGCCAGCAGTTCTGGTTCCCTGGGTTGGACACTCTGCCTCTCTTTGGACCCAGAGTTAGTCTATATCTCTGAGGTGTGACCCAGGCAGCACTTTCCCAAAGGGCCCATTTCCTTACAGCCTCCTCCTGTGTGCTGGCTGTTGTGTAGTCCTTCTGATCCACAGGCACAGCCAGAGTATCTTCCCTCTAGGGCAACCATCTGCCCCAGAAGCAGCCTACTAGATCCAAGTCCCAAAGGCTCTCAGTCCCAGGCTGTAGTTGCAACAAAACAGCTCCTAGACTGGATAAGGGTCCTCCACAGCAGCCTGGGTCCTCTACGAAAAAATGGAGAATCCCAGACTCTGAAACCCCCTCTCCACATGCCCAGACAAGCCTTCTCTTCCTGGTTTCCTCAAGGGCTCATAGGAGTTGTAGTCTCTAGGGCTAGATTGCAGCACACAGGATCCTCTCAGAAAAAAAGTCAGAAGCACCTTTAATAAGGGGACTACATAAGCTATTGCTATGTTCCAGGAAAACTAATTTAAGGGAAAAACTTTAAAAAACAATGAATAGTCTAGCAGCACCTTAAAGACTAACAAAACAGGTGCTGCTAGACAATTTGTTGTTTAAGTTTTTTCAGTTACAGACTAACTCAGCTACCCCTCTGAAGTAACTTAAGAGAGTAAGTCAAAGTATTTATATAAGCCTGCAGTAAGGAAAACACTAGTGCACACGCATAACTTGAAGCACAACTGAAAACAGTTTATAGCACCGAGACCTGTTTGTAAATCTAGAGTGGGAGTTTTTCCAACCTTAAAGAAGTGCAATGGAAACCTTTTAAGGATATGTTAACTAGTTTGAGCCAAATAAAAAGCAACATAGAGCCCCCTCACTCAACCCGCTTCTTAGCTTTGTACTTTTCTGGGCTTTTGCAAAAAATGTGGTTAACTTGTTTGGGGTTTAGGATTAGCGTTTAGGTTGTTTGTTCACTGTAACCTCTCCACTTCCTGTTTCTAGTTCACAGGGGATTGTTTTTGTCTAGTGGATGCAAACAGCAATGGAAAACTACTCAAAATTTGAAGAATTATCACTAAAAGCTGGTAGGGTGGTACAGTCCAGTAACACTGTACTGGCAAGGTATCTATAGCCCTAGCATACCAGAAACACCAGCACGGCTATACCACCCCTTCAGAGTCTCCTCTGTGTGCACAGCAGCCCTGCCAAAGGACAGGGCTGGGGTGATAGGGCTGGTACAGCTGTGCCAGAGGACCTGCATATGTTCCACACTGACAGCTCCTCCTGTTCCACCCTCAGCCCTGTCTTCCATGGGGCTGTTGTACAGATGGAGGAGACCATGTGTTGAAGGGCTGGGGGCAGAACAGCTGTGCCAGAGGAGCTGCTGGCTCTCTGCTCCTTTCCCTGCTACAGTTCCCAGGAGAGCCCTGTAGTTCAGGGGCCATCCCAGAAACCACAGCGGTTAAAGGAGCAGAATGCAGGCAGCTCCTCTGGTGAGGCTGTAGCAGCCCTGCACCCTCCCCACCAAGCCCTGTCATCTGGTGGAGCTGCTGTTCAGACCCCAGACAGGTGCAGGTGCACAGAAGGGCTGGGCAGGCCAGCTCAGAGGTCCAGAGAGACTTGGGCCACTTCCAGCTGTTGAGGCCTGTAGCCATAAAAAAATTAAAAATGACAACAGCTGATCTGAGAGGACACATTCATCATAGTCTACTCTGGTGTCACCAGAACCAATATATTTTTATTAGAATTTATGAACATTGTAAACTCTTTAATATAACAAAACCTATATCAGTTAATACAAAAATTAATGTCCTTTACCAAATCACATCTCTTATTTGCTTAAATTTGCAGCTCTAAGCTGAGAGTGTGTGTCCCATTTTGGTCCAATAAGGATGTTCATAAAAACAAGTTATGAAACTAATCAAACGCTAAAAAGTTAGCAAGTGTCTAAATTTGAGGCTCCCTTTGAGCTTGAGACCCAGGGAAAATGGGCCTCCCCATCCTCCCTCAGATTGACCCAGGGGCTGACACAACAGAAAGATGACATCTACTCCCTCCCCAGATAAGAGGGGGAGGGATGGGAAAGTGTGGGCACCCCAGGCTGAGAGGAATCACCTGGAGGTGATATGTGGAGGTTATGTGCTTCCTGTTAGCTGGTGCCCCCCTAATAAGAAATTGGTTCCATTTATACCACTGACTACATGGATGGTGATTTACTGCATCAGAGTTGCTTCTTTAGCAAATTTTGTCTTGTTCCTATGGTTGAAAAAATTGGAGTTTCGCTCAAGATATGAAAGAAAAAATCATATGAAGATAAAAAAATAATGCACATCCCACAAATCTTTTTATAAAAACAGCCAAAAGAAAAAGAGAACCATTCTAAGAAACCACCTCATACAGCAGTTGGCACATAAGGCATACACAGTCATAGCAGAGATGCCTTATAGAGCTAACATTAGAGATGATCTCTCTAATATTGAGGTGAGAAACATTTATGGCTTAGTTTCAGGATTATTATATTGCTAAACTCCAGGGGGGTCAATTCATAAGTAGGTCATTTAAAATATAGATAAAGTATAACTCACTGCCTTTACTCATTAAATGATAAACTCCTCTAAAGTTAGCCATTCACATAATAGCTTGCACATAATTTCCTGCCTGTAGTTGGCTACATGTCTGAGGAGATAGGAAAGGAAAAAGGCAGTGCAAAAGTTCATTTTTTGTCATTGACTTAGAAAATAAGGTTTTAAAATATTAATTGAATGTGTAACAATCCTTGGGGTTTTTACTTGAACTCAGCTGGCTGTCTATGGCACTGTAACAATGTATTTGTGCAAAAATTCAGCTTTACAGAGCCAATCTATTGCTATCTACTTCAATTATAGCAAAGCTAGGTATTCTGACTTATTTTGCAGTAAGTCAGACTAGATGATCACTAGATCCTTCTGTCCCAGGAATCTGTGAGAGTCAAACAGAAAGAGACAGACTTGAGCTTGGGGAGGAATCCTGGAAGGTGCTAACTCAACTTCCGTGAGGCCTTTAAGTTGTTTGTAGGGTCAGGGTCAGAGCAGGCAGTACCTTGCATGACTGATTTCCTGGAGCAGGCAGAGGCAGCATAATGGGGTCACCACTCACTGCTAGCACACCTCCTTATGTATAGGTCAGGGAATGTGGCCCTTGCTACATCAGGTGCCCTCTTTCTGCCCACCACTGCTCTACAAATCAACCCTTTTCTGTTAATTTGGCCAACTCACCATTGTAACCCCAGAAGTGGTGGAGTAAAGTCCAAGAGGATCCCTGCCCTAATATTGAGATAGTGTTCAGCCCCACCTCAGGCACTGTGTCATTATACCAGTAGGGAAACCGGGGCCTAACCACTACATCAGATTCTAGCACCAGACGCTATACCATTCCACTGAGGTCCTCAGACTGTATCCCAGTTGTTTAACTGGCACTGTTCCTACACAGCTTCTCTGACTTCTCTTGCTGCCTCTGGTTTACCATATACCACCATATACCATATACCACTGCTATATTCCCCGTCAGTATTTCACTCCTTACTTCGGGTCACACTCCTTACTCCAGGACATGCTCACGCTTCTTACTCTTCCACAGGCTTCCTCCTTGTTCCTGATGACCTCTCTCCTTCCAGGGAGTGATTTGAGGCCCCTTCTCTGCCAGGTCCCTTCTGCTTTCAGCCTCTTGGTTTTATATGCCTGGTCCAGATCTTACAATTGTGCCAAATTGCCTGCTGATGAGATGCTTTCATGCCCTGTGGCACAGACAAACCACTGTTTCCACTTCCTGTCTAGTGCCATATTTCTGGCCTGCTCTATTGTAGTCTAATTCCATGACCGTGAAGTCTTTCTCCATGCTCTTTGCCATCTTCCATCAAGTGGTCTCCAGTCAAGGACTTATCTAGGAATATAGGGGTTTTGCCCACTTACCTGATGCTCACAATTCCATTGGACATCATAGACAAATGTACGGCCAGCATTAATTAATTAATTATTGTCCCAGAATTAAGGACAATAGGAATGAAGTTTTGATATATTGAGAACAAAAAGAAACCTATTGCTATTAATTCTACAATTTCCATCTACTAATGGACTATCAAAAATAATGCAGAAAATTCAGAAGTGTTCCACAAACATTTCTGATCTGTATTTAGAGGTGGGGTGGGATGATAGGAAAGTGCATGCTTAGGTCTCATCATATACTGGGGACACTTTTTCCTTTCCACTTATAAGCAGGAGACTGATAAAAGAGAAGCTACTAAAGTTAAAAGTTTTTCAAAATCAGCAGGTCCAGATAACTTGCATCTAAGAAATGTAAAACATCAGGGTGAGCAGTTTGCTAGACCGTTAATGTTGATTTTCAATAAATCCTGGAATACTGGGGAAGTTCCAGAAGACTAGGAGAAAGTTAATGTTGTGCCAATATTTAAAAACGATAAAAAGGGATAACTCTGGTAATTATTGGCCTGTCAGTCTACAATCAATTCCAAGCAAAATAATGGAACAGCTTGTACAGAACTCAATTTATAAAGAATTAAGGAAGGGTAATAAAATTAATGCCAATCAACATGAGTTTGTGGAAGATCTATTCTGTCAAAAATAGTTTGTTATATCTTTGTGATGAGGTCACAAGTTTGGATGATAAAAGGTAATCGTGTTGATGTGATATAATTAGACTTCTGTAAAGCATTTAACTTGGTGCTACATGACATTTTGATTAACAAACAAAAATAAAATATTAACATGGTATTCACTAAATGGACTAAAAACTGTCTAACAGATAGTTCTCAATGATTCTAGCTGTTAAGCTCAACAAAGAGAAGTTTAAGAGATGACTTGATCAGTTTAAGTATCTCTAGGGGAAGCAATTATTTGATGAAAGCTCTTCAAATCTAGCAGATAATATACAATCCAATGGCTAGAAGCGAAAGACTAATTCAGACAAAGTAAGGTATACAGTTTTAACAGTGAGTGCAATTAGTCACTGGATCAATTTAAGTGACTGTGGTAGATTTTCCATCACTAGCCATTTTTTTTAAAAGGATGTTTTTCTAAAAGATCTGCTCTATGGATTATTATGGAGAAGTTCTCTGCATTTGTTATACCAAAGGTTAGACTGGATGATAAGAATGGTAACTTGTGTCCTCAAAATCTATGAATGTATCCATATATTTTGCAAAACACTGAGGAAGAAAGATATCTGATATGAAAAAATGTGAAAACAAATTAACTCTTACTTGATGTATATGGTGTAGACCAGTGTTTCTCAAAGTGGTCCATGGACCCACTCTCAGCAAGTTGCCACCGGGTCGCTCCAGTTTGTTTACTTGCCAGCTCCACAGCCACAGTGACTCGCAGCTCCCATTGGCTATGATTCGCCGTTTGTAGCCAAGGGGAGCCCTTAGAAGCAGCATGGCCCGTGTCATTCCTTTGGCTGCAAACAGTGAACCGCAGACAATGGGAGCCACAAGGTTCTGTGGCTGCGGAGCTGGTAAGTAAACAAACTGGAGCAGCCCAGTAGCAGCTCTTTCAGAGTGGATCCGTGGGCCACTTGAGAAACACTGGCATAGCCCATTACAAGGGTGGCATAGATGAAAACCTGGAAGAAAAAGGAAAACTGGGAAATCATAACTAAAGTTGTCAGCAAAACCTGCTATCATCAAAAGATACAAAGCACAACCACCAGCTTTACTACATTTGGTCTTTTACTAGAATGCACCACAGCATGAATAAGCCATATTTCACTGTGAAATCTGTTCTTTTAAAAATATGGTTTTAATTTAATGGAACCTAGGCAGGTTTTATGCTTGGGTTTTTTTTGTTGTTGTTGTTTTTGCAAGATTCTTTCATATAAAAGTTCTCTTTTGTTGACCTTTGTTTCCTAGAAAGCCTTTGCTTTATCCATTGTTCTGTAGCAATGGTCTACATTAAGAACTGTATTTTACATTCTCTCCCAAAGGTTTCATAGCTCCATTTTTAGTACCTTGCTGATAGGACTGACAGAAGTAGTCTTTGTCAGGTAGTGAGCTCAGGTAGCTAACCACCAACCCAAATGTTCTTGGCAATCTGCCAAAAGCAGCATATTCTTCAACACCACTGGATACAAAACTGCAGTTGGCATTTGCAAACTAATTTTTTTAACTTAGGAGCTAAACTGCATCAACCATGCATACTAATTGGGACTCATTTAATTAGTTGAACTAGTGAAAATGTTTGGGGAGGAGGAGAGGGAGAGCAAAAACAGCCAATTTGTCCTCTTTAAATGTGTGGGGTGGCACTGTTCATTAGTCACAAATATTCACATATCTACAGGGTGTTCAAGATTATACTGTCGAATCCCAAGTATGTTAGCAAAAATAATTGTTCACTCCACATCCATGCCACAAAATAAATCACCCACACCACGCTATGTTTCCAACTGAGATGGATCCTTGATTCTCCCATGGCTTTGGTGAGTGACCTTGAGAAAGTCACTTCCCTCATATCCCAACATGCCTCGGTTTCCTATTTTGTAAAATGGATCTCCTTTGTAAAGAGCTTTCCATGGATTTCAATGTTGTGTAGGCTTTGGCTGTTCTAGATGGAGCTTGCCAATATAGCTTCTTAGTGGAGATGCAGTTCTTTTGCTGGTATAACATATACAAGTTCTCTTAATGGAATAAAGCCGGGTGACTTTGATTATCATCCAGTCCTCTAAAAATTAAGAAATAGTCAAGGGAAAGAATTGCAATCAAACTCAAGTCTGAAAAAAAAATATTCATCCAGAGTATTGGTGGATACTTATAATCAAAAAATATAATTGGAAAGAACATCAGAGTCAGATCACTAGCCATTTATTTACCAAAATGAAGCTAAATTTGCTATTCATAAGTAACAACTTAAAACTGAAATTAGGGATCACTGAAAGATTTGAGTACTGGGAGAGGGGAGAAATATTTCACAGCAATAACTAACAGCCAATGTACTAAGGATTCTGATCTCAGTTGTACTAGTGTAAACTTGGCATAAGTCAATTTTGATCAGAAACTGGCTTTGGATTTACACAATCAGGTGAAGTCAGAGAAAGATTTAAAAATGGAGAAAAGCTTTACAAAAGGTGAAAATGACTTCATTTTCAGCTATAAAGCCAAGAGAACCCAAAAATAACAGGACTTTCAGTCTATTCAGAAAATGCCCTGATAGTAATGATTGTAATTTCTTCTTCCGGAACAAGAAAGGATAATAGCTTCTACAGAAACCTATCACAAGCTACCAAGGAAATAAAAGTGAAAAACATCAGGGCAGTTCAACTGCCTATAAAATTTTCCTAAAAGTACATGCATTCAACCAAAGTGCTTTAAAACTGAAATATAAGAACCACCTTCCCCATCATTGAAATGCAGCCACCTATGGGGTTGAAGGCAGCAATTTCGCAGATAGCCAGTAGCCTCTTACATTTCATACTCAGCAAAGTGAGGGGAAGCTAAATCTCGTCAAGGACACCATTGGTTTTTCAGCTCTTATGTAAGACTCACACATAAGTAGACTGTATGGAACTGAACTGCATCCTCCTTGAAATATATAAACTAAGCTAAACCTGCTGGGATTCAAATCAGTGATTCCAGTAAATGTAGGTATTGCAGACTTGCTGTGTTTAAACCACTAATTCATCCCCTCTAATTATGTGAGAAATCAAGCATTGAAATAAATCCACTGTGCATGCAAAAATTTGAATTATCTAAAAAGAAGCTGATTGTTTTTATAGTTCTCTAAGCACAAAAAAGCCTTCTGAATGATATTCTCAAGGCATGAAAAAATGTGCACAGACAGGAAATTCATCAATGGCAAAACTAAGTTTGATAAAATTTTACAAAAATGTCTTTTTGGTTGTGAGCAAGCAATGTAGATTTCCAGTGCAAATTATGAACATCTGAAAAGATGGGCTCTGAATGAAACTGACTTTTCCACCATAATTATAGCATAATGACAATACTACCATCACCATAAGTGCATGCTACTGCAATGCTATAATTACAAAGCCAGACTGAAAACACTTGAAATCAGAAGACAGAATGGGCATGTAGAATTGAAGCCTCAAGGGCATAGCAAGCAGAGTCCTAGAGAAAGGCTATTGTCATAGTGATGCATCCTCCTGGATGTTTCATTAGTTGTTGGCAATAGATGATGCAAGTTATTGTTAGGAGTAAGTGAATCCTTCCCCTCCTACATCTCTAGAACATGAGTAATACATTATTGGAGGTCGGGGGGAAGGGGAGGAGGGCAGAAAAAGCAGTGGCTTCTCTCCATGGGATCTGAGGTCTAATCATCTATACCTGCTTGGTGCTAAATATCCTCCATTCCCATTAATAGTTTGGAAGGTGTGCCATTTTGAAAGGGATGGGATGGCCTAATGGTTAGAGCACCAGCCTAGGACTTAGGAGAACCAGATTCAATGCAACACCTAGACACTCTCTTTCTCTCTCTGTATGTGTACGAGAGAGAGACAGACAGACACACCTTGGACAAATCACTTAGCCTCTCAGGATCTCCATTTTTCCATCTGTGAATGGAGAATAATATCACTTCCTTAATTCACACATGGGTTGGGAGGATCAATACCTTAAAAAAATTAAACACACAGATACTACAGTGATGCACGCCATTAAAGTATCAAAGAAAGATTTTGCAATCACAAATAATAAGAGAGGAAATAATCAAGGCCTGATCCAAAATTCACTTGAGTCAGTGGAAGTATTTTCATTGCATTCTCTGGTATGATCCCTTACTGAATGCTCCCTTACATGGAGGGTATGGAATTTTCTTGTCATAATTAGTTATGTCCTAGGAAAGGCTTAATGCCCTCATTACTATATAAGTATACAGGTGACATACAGCTTGGATTGCCCATATAACTCTGAGTAAATAGAGCTTTATTTTCTTCCCTTTTCAGTTACAACTTTCACTCCACAGCATAGGAAAAGGCCAAGTGAAATGTCTAAATATTTCTCCACTTACTTACATTTTTATTTTCCTCTGCACCAATTTCGAAGATGCACAGATACAGCCAAATTGCATTTTTAATGACAACTCAAGATTCCTGAACCAATATGTTTCTAAATTACCTGCTCTTTTACAAGGCTCTCCAGTGTTTGTTGTGGACATCTTAGCCTCAATCTCAAATTAAGCCAATTAAAAACACCTCTAAACACGCAGACACACAGTATGACAGTGAGTCAAACTCCATTAAACTACTGAAGCTTGCACAGTCTTTATGCAACACTGTCCTCATTAGTAAAAGGATAACAAATGTCACAATGGATTATAAAATCATCATTGTTAAGGGAAAAAGGTAATTGATCCAGTCCGAGATTTCAGATGACTTTACTTGTGCAGGCTTTTAAAGAGGAATTTGTATTTTAAAAAACAAACTTCCACAAATTCCCAATTCTGCCTCAAATATATTATATAGAGAGCACACACAGTAAGCTGTGGCTTCGAGGTTTCTGGTGAGAAAGCCACAACAATCTGGGATGTGGAAGAAAGAAAGAAAGAAAGAAAGAAAGAAAGAAAGAAAGAAAGAAAAGTAGAGAACCAGCTACGTGTGAAACCAAAAATAAGGATGGAAGGGAATGAAATGGAAATGGAAAGGATCAGGGGTATGTCTACATTAGCTGTTAGTTCAAGCTAGGTAGGCAAATGAGGGCAACCGGAGTTGCAAATGAAGCCCGGGATTTAAATATCCCAGGCTTCATTTGCATGTTCCCGGGCGCCGCCATTTTTAAATCCCCCTTAGTCCGAACTCCGTGCACGGAGTAGGTAGTTAGAATTAAAGGTCCTAATTCGAACTACCGTTACTCCTCGTGGGCTGGAGCAAACAGGAAGGGCTTCCAGATCAGCAGGAGCACAGTGCAGCCTCCCCGGGCTGAGTGCAGGGCAGCTGGGCTGGAGCAAAGAGGAGGGCTGCCTGGCCAGTTGGTCATGGTGTTCAGCTCAAGTGCACCCTTCTCTGCGGGAGGGGGGAGGCGGCCCCAAGAGGCGGCACCCACTGGGGCTTCCCTGCTCTGCTGGGGAAGGAGGACGAAGTCCTGGGAGGAGGTGGGTGCAGGGGACTCCCTGCTCCCACTGGCACCCTGTCCCCTGCTGCAGAACGCTGTCCCCTCTCCCCACTGGCACCATGCCCCCTGCTGCAGAACCCTGCCTCCTGCCCCCACCCCAGAACCCTGTCCCTTGTCTCCACTGCTATGCTGTCCCCTTTCCCAGTACCACGTCCCCTACTCCCACCAGCAGAGTTTGGGCCACATTAGTGAGGCTTGGAAGCGGGGGAGGGGGTTTGGAGAAGGGGTTTTTTTTTTGCATCTCCCTTGTGTGGCCTTAACTGACTTTTCTGTGGGTCAGTGACCCCTGTCTCAAAAAGGTTCCCTGCCCTTCTCTTAAATAAAGACAATGCAGAAACTTTCTGTTTGACATATTATTTTATTTAAAAATGAAGCCTGGCCAACACACCCCCAATCGGGGCCAAGCCACCATCTGGCCACAGCATGATAACACTCCTGAACACACACACCCCAGATCCTAGATCTGAGCCTATCATATACTGGAACCCCCTGCTCTGAGCCCCTCGCTTACCCCAACCCAAATTCTTGCACCCTCACATCCACAAGCCTGTGGCTTGCTTAGTACCGCAGCCCTCCATCTGACCCCACCCCTGCCTGGCCTGTAGCCCCCTCCCCGAGCCGGCGTCCCCTTCTCCACCTCCTGCTGCATCCAGATTTCCTCCCAGAGCTTGCACCTCTCAACCCTTCCCACACCCAAATCCCTCATTCGCACCCCAGAGCCCACACATCCTGTCTCAACCCAGCGAGGGTATGACTAGACTGCAGGAGTTTTTCCAGGATTCCAGAAATAACCCAGAAAAACTCTTCTGCATCCAGGAATGTGTTTGTTCTTCCGTTTTTTTAGTGGAAGAGCAAACATGCCCTTCTGGTAACCCCTATATTCCTTGTTCTACGAGGAATAAGGGGGCTGCCAAAAGAAAGGTTTTTTCTGACATTTGGTCCAATCTAGACAGGCTAAATGTTGGAAAAATCTCTTCCCACCAAAGAATCAGAAAAAAAGTGGCAGTTTTAGAGTGTATAAGGGCTGGGGATAGCAAGTGATGGAGAGGAGGCGAATAGAGAGGGCGAGGCTTCAAGGAAGGGGTGGAGTTTTGGAGGGAGAGGTGGGACAGTAGATCTTCGCTTGTTCTGAGATTTAAAAAGTGATCTTGAGTGTAAAAAGGTTGGAAACCACTGCTCTGCACTCCTAGAACTCACAGTACCGTACACTTGCTTGCGTGGGCACGCTTGAAGATCTTGCAGCTGGAGTGGATGATTCTAGTCTCCTTCTGTGTGCTGGAGGCAGAGTAGTTTCTAGCCACAGGTACAGCCAAAGGGCAATCAGAAGCAGCCTGCTAGATTCCAGTCCCAAAGGCTCTTAGTCCAAGTCTCTAGCTGCAGCCTAACAGCTCCCGGACTGAATCAAATTCCTCCACAGCAGCCTGGCTCCTTTTTTCCAAAAAACAAAAGGAAGAGTCCCCAGACTGCTGGGCCTCTCTCCACACACCTGGGGAGAGTCAGTCCCAAAACAAAGAGAAACTTTCTTCCTGTTTTCCTCCAGGACTCATGGGAATTGTAGTCTGTGGGGCTAGATTGCAGCACACAGGGTCTTCCCAGAAAATAAGCAGAGGCACCTTTAGTAAAGGGACTACATTCATAACAGTCACAAGTCCATAAGGCCAGGTCTACACTAGAGACCTGGAAGATGGGGTTAGATAGTTCTATGTAACATAATTTAAAAAGAAATCAAGGGATTTTTTCAAACATAGATGGGCACTATAGGTCAGTTCCTCAACTCAATCAATGACTGTGGGTTGACAAAATTCTACGCATTTTGTTAGAATACTCCAGGATGCAGTCATCCTCATTTTAAAGATGCATAAATCTCACTAATAAGAAGTATACATAGTGGGGAAGAGACTCCAACCCCTTGGAAAGGAAGGGAAGCATGACTACAGTGCCAAAGATGTGTGCCATGTGTGTTCTGATATGTCAGACATGCCAGATCTGATAAATGCCAAGCTAAAGATATGAGCAAATCTTAACTAAGCATGAAGCAGCTGTTATTTATGAGTTTGAATTTGGACACACCAATTAAGCCTAAAATTCAAAATGACTATTAAAATCTGGAGTGTTGCACCCTGTGACGGGGCAGCCCCATCCTGTACTATAAATCAACCTAGGGGAGGGCCCAGCTGGCTGAGAGGGTCCAGCTGGTGGAGAGCGCCCCTCCCCCACGGCCTTCCCAGGCATGCTCCCTGGTGAGCCACACTATAAAAGGCCCTGAGCTGGCTCACTTGGGACTGATAGCCGAAGGGGAAGGACCTGGAGAGCCATCTCCAGAATCAGAAGAGTCCACGCAGCCGGAACCAACACCACTGCTGCTACAACAACAACAACAACAGCAACTGCCACCGCGACAGCCCTGGCCCCGGAGAGGTACAATCACAGAAGAATTGAGTGATTGGGCAACAAAATGGCAAATGAAACGTAATGTGGATAAGTGTAAAGTAATGCACATC
>JANRFK010004149.1:150402679-150425695 GCA_030068395.1 Apalone spinifera
TCGGCAGACAGGATACTGGGCTAGATGGACATTTGGTCTGACCCAGTACGGCCTTTCTTATGTTCTAAGAACTGTGGGGAGATAGGGAACAGCCCAGGGCAGGGAGTGATAGTTCCCCGAGTGCTCAGCAGGTTGAGGGGAGAAAACCCTTGCTGAGCAGGCAGTGGACCGAGTCACTGCCAATAGGGCCCTGGGCTAGAACCTGGTGGAGTAAGGGGACCCAGGTCCCTCTATCCTCCCCCTCTGCAGTGCCTGGGAGCACAGGAAGGCCTGCCAGCCTAAGGACTAGGCCACAAGGCCGTATTTACCCCCAAGAGGGGGCACTTGTAAAGACTGTGCCAGAGGGTTGTATGTGCCCCAAGAGGGAGTCCCTGACTGAGGGGCTGCACCCCTCGACACACCCATATTGGTCCCAGGATGACACACAGTTTCACCCACCTTTTTTAAAAATCTAGCCTAAAAAGTGATTACTCTTTGTGATTCTTTCTCATGGAGAGGAAAATTAATAGGTGTTAACTGAACATGATCTTCAGGAAAACAATGGAGTCATAAGCCAGAATGGACAAAATGGTTTTCTGCTGGGATATGCTTGTCATACTAATAAGAAACAAGGAAAAAAAGAAGAAAAAATACAATTCTGCTTTCTTTTCTCTGCAGAGCAGCCAGAACAAAAGCAGAAATTCTTCTCTCTCAAATAGCAGCAGAGCTACATAAGCAGCTTGATTTGACCAGCTCTAGCTGTAAGCAAGAACCTCTCTACTCCTTTCTCCCTCCCTCTCTCTCTCATCTGAGAGTATGTCTACATTACAGAGTTTTGTTGGTAATACAGCTGTTTTACTGACAAAACCTGAGTTATGTCCACACTGCAATTGTAACCACCAGCAAGTGGATTTGAACCTGAGACCTCCGTATAGGAGCCTCTACCCTCTGAGCTAAAAGCCAGCTAGCTCCCAGCCCATGCTGTAGAGGTCTCTTGATCTTAACTGTTGCTGTGGTCTAGGTACCACTTGCATTGCTCAGTAACCACACTAGGTGTGTGGGTTACACAATCGTGTTCTTCCGAAAGTAAATCTAAAGAACAAAGGGGTATTTCCAGTGTTGGTAATCCTCTTTCTACGAGGAAGAATCCTTTTTCCAAAAGAGCTCCGGAAGAGAGAGTTCTTTCGAAAGAAGAGGAAAAAGCCCAGTTGCCCTGATGGCTACTCCATCCATAGTAATCAGTTTAAATGTGAGATTGTGTCCACACTGACAGGACACAATCTTTCAAAAAAGCAGATCACTTTTTCGATGCAGTTTTGTGGATGCTCTTTCGGAAGTTTTTTCGGAAGATCTCTTCCAAAAAAAAGTTATTCTGAAAGAAGCCTGCAGTCTAAACATAGTCTGAGAGAGCGCCAAAGGGATGAAGCTGGTTTTAGACCTATTGCCAGCAGTGTGGCTGGGACCTGGTGGCATGCTTTCAACAGAGGTACAGGCAGGCTTCTGCTCGCCACATTATTGAAGTTGAAGTAATCGTCACCAGGTGGCAGGAGAACACTCGCGCACCTCAAAGAGCAGATAAGCAAAGAATATGGATAGTCCAGTGGCTGAGATGCCAACTTTTTGTTTTACCTTCAGATTCAATTCTTTGCTTTACCTCAGACTTCCTGTGTAACTTTGGGCAAGTCACTTACTCATTTTACTGCAGCCCTGAGCAGTTATGTCATACTGCGTGGAGTGGATCAAAAACGGAGGATGCCTTCCTCAGGGCAGATGGTCAAAAAACAAAGGCCGACACCTCAAAATGGTGGTAAGCTTTATAATCAGATTTCACCAAGACAATAACAAATGTGAATTCCTGAATCACTATCCCAATCTGATTATGGGGTCAAAGACAAGCTCCTTATAGTCTCCAGCCTATCTTGCCCTCCAGATGTTGTGATAAAAAGTTAAAAACAAAACCAAACAAAAAAAAATCACACCACATCAGATTTCTCAAAGACCAAGAGGCTAGTCACTTACACAGATACAATGGATCTCTATCAGTATTAACCAACTCATGTTGTATTAATGTGTTATATAATATGTAATACATTAATATAACGTGACTTGGTAGATACTGATACAGATACACTCCCTTCTCAAGGGTGTCCTCTTTTTTGAAAGTTCAAATATGATAACCCTTATACCAAAAAGAGAACACTGGTAGCCAATTCTATATTAAACCCGTTAAAGGTTTATTACTTACTAGAAGATTTAGCTGGTGTTGCTTGGGTTCTTAACTGAAATAAGTTTTGTTTATTTTCAGTTAAACCATGGGTTCTCAAACTTGGGGGGGGGGGTGAAGAAATTCCAGGGGGGGCATGAGGCAACCCAGTTTCTCTCCCTCCACCCAATATAAAGTTTTGCTGCCCTGGTCAAATTTTTTTTTCCAACAAGTTTTGTTGCTGTATTTGGAGGGTGTGTGAGGGTTTTTCAAAAATCAAAAAGGGGGTGTGATGCCGAAAAGTTTGGGAACCACTGATTTAAACCATTGTTCTGGGCTGTGGTTGGGGATGAGGGGTTCAGTATACAGGCTGCCCCACAGAGAGGGGACAATCCCAGCCCTCCCTCATCACAGCAGCTTGGGGCCACCCCTTGGATGGCAGGTTCCCTCTGTGGGGCAAAAACCCCTGTGCTTGTCAGCTCTCCGCCAGTGAGGAGACCTGACACCTGCCCAGCTGGGACCCAGGTGAAGCTGTAAACTATTGCACTGCTTGTGTAAAACAGTGATCTATCCGCCTCACTCTGACCCAGGGCTGGGCCTTATAAACTGTTAGCCCAGGCTTCATGTCAGGCTGGGCCTTATACCCTGTCGCTCAGCCAACGACTAGGCTGAGGCGTGCTTCACAAACCTGTTGTCCACTGAGGCACCGCAACTGCCCTCTGGCGGGGCACTCTAGGGAGTCATTGTGGCCTCCTTCTGACCTTGGACCATTTACAGAATAACTCTCCCTACTCCCAGACTCTTTCCATTTTGAGACACAATCAAATGCCAGTTACATCCCTTTGTCCTGGCACAGCCAGATCCTTATCTTGCTTTAAGTTATGTTAGGAGGAAACACAGACACACCTACATTTCTAAAATAGATAGATAGATAGATGGGAGGAGGAGGGGGGAAAAAGAGTTACCAAGAGGTGAAAGCAGGTAAATTATATGCATCACAGTTTATAATTCCAAATGGTGACTGATGTAAGTTAACTGCCAGCTCCCCAAAGTCTCTCAGGGTACTCAGATTCTCTTGGAGATCTCCATTTTGCACCTGGCACACTTCCCTATAAGAAGCTCAGACAATGAGAGATGAAGGATCTTTCCTTGAATTCATATTTCTATATCTTCTCCTCACAGAACACAAGTTAACAGTTCCTCTACCCCACGTGGGCTTTTCCTTTGATGACAGTAGGTGAAGAATGCTCTTTGAGTCTCTGACCTCAGGACAGTTCTCACACAATGGCCATGTACTTTGGAATTAGTACCTTATCTTAAAGTCCTTCGTTAACATTTCCCAAGACTTCTTTGATGTTTATTAGAAAAAGGAATATTTATTAAGGTAAATATTAGCTGTTGTAACAGGAACAGATACTTGTATTTTCACTTAACAGTCCACTACTTTTCATGAAGTTTATCATCTGAATTTAAAAATAAAGCCAGCAAAATGGTCTGTGATAGCTACCATGGTATCGCCTACATGCTACTGAGGGAGGAGGGGAAAGAATCTTTGCTCATGTCCTCCTAAACAGACTAATTTCATCTGTCTCAAAAGCCAATCTACTTGAGACTCAATGTGAATTCAAAACTAGTGGTAAACTACAGACATAATTTTCAGTATCAGGTAAGTACAAGAAACCTGTATTGAATGGAACATGGATCTGTTTAATGTCATCATTGAGCTGACCAGAGCATTTGATACAGTCAATAAAGAAGGATTATGGCTCAGCAAACTTGATTGTCCACCAAAACTGTTAAAGATCATTGGTTTATAATCATGAGGGGATGCAAGGTCAGTCACTTTTTAATGGAAATCTGACTGACTCCTTTTCTATTTCAAACGAAATCAAGAAAGGTTGTGTCCTTGCCCCTATACTGTTCAACCTCTTCTTCACCCAGGTTCTCAACCATGCTACAAATGGGCTCAACCAAAGCATAGACATAAGATAAAGACACAATGGCTCTGACTTCAATCTTATAAGTCTTATAGCAAAAACAAATTACGAGAACTAACAATCTCTTGTTGCTAGCATGGGGTTTGTACACCCCGTCACCAAACCTACTGCATGACAATGGAGTAGATATTTAAAGTAGTGCACCTTTTCCTTTTAATGTTTTAGTTGCTGCCAGACCACCACACGCAGCCAGCAGGAGTTCTGCTATTTCTAATTGTGAAGGAGTTTTGCCATGGGGTGGTTTGTGTGTGATCAGTATAGAGGGACCTACAAACATTCTCTCTGTAGAGTGGTGCACCCGGCAAGAGGGAAAAGAGATTTTTATACAAGGTAGCTTTGGTAGGACATTTGTCTCCATTGTTCTTTATTCACTCCTAATTTTATTTAAGCAATTCTTTGTGTTGCAATCACCAGTCCATTCCACGAGACTTGCCTAAGAAATATGCCTATGCTTCTTTGCACAACTCCTGAGCATTGCTTCCCCACCGCTACCTGTCATACACAAAGTACTGGTCAAAACACCCATCAGCCAATAAGAAAGGAAATACTTCCAAAGCTCCACCTCATAATTATCAGCAGTTAGGCTATGTCTAGACTATGCTGAAGTTTCGAAAGAGGATAAACAGCAGGGCTTTCGAAAGTGAAAAGAGTCAGGATGTGGGGATTTTTTGGCAAACCCTCCCTTTTTCGAAAAGCTGCTCTGCCTCAAAAAATGAGGTTTACGCAGCTTCTTGAAAAAGGGGAGGGATTACCGAAAAAATCATGTCCCGACTACTTTCACTTTCGAAAGCTCTGCTTTGCATATGCTCTTTCGAAACTTCAGTGTAGTGTAGTGTAGACGAGCCCTTAGAGGTCTTTCCTCACATTAGCTGACAATAGTTTCAGAGGGGTAGCTGTGTTAGTCTGTAACCGGAAAAATTTTAAAAACAACATAGTGTGGAAAAATTTTAAAAACAACAAATAGTCTCTAAAGTGCTGCAAGACTAACAAAATGTAGATGTTATCATGAGCTTTTGTGGGCACAACCCACTTTCAAATAAATAGCATAGAGGGTTTTTTCCTTTTTCTTCCTCTTCCCCTCCACCCCATCTCCTCTCTCTACTATTTATTTGAAAACTGGACCGACTCCTTAAACTTCATTCATCTCAAGAAGTGGGTTGTGCCCATGAAAGCTGACACCACCATCTACATGTTTTGTTAGTTTCTCAGGAACTGCAAGACTATTTATTGTTTATAGGCTGACAATCACAGGAGTTACCCTGAGGGAATGACAGCACAACACTTGAATCACACCGACAGCAGTCGCAGGACTCCATCTCCCCACTGATGTGTGTGGGCTACCCAAGAGTGATACATACTTATCCGTCATGCCCTCCAAATGTGTGTGTGTGTGTGTGTGCGCGCAGTCCACAATACAGTTAGAAAACAAGACTTTTAGTAACACAATTTTTCCTATGCCCTCCTAAAATATATATTTCAATTAGTACAAAATAGATGATTACTCCTAAGGCCTCTGCAAAACCTTGTAGGGTACAGTCACAGTGTTCTCTCTCAGCTGTGTTGCAGCACAACTTCACAGGTGATTAATCAGCCCCACCCAGTTAGTCAGCTCACTGCACAGAGCCCTGAGCCTCTGACTGGGTGGGGTTGTTTAATCAACTGTGAAGCTCCCCTACCCCAGTTTAAAGGGAACACTGGTCACAGACAGTTGTCAGCAGATCATGACCTGCAGATTCATTTGATATCCTGACACACTAGTGAGGATACAAAGAGAGGGAGGCAACTATAGGGGCCTCATCACCATGATACCTGAGTGCCAAATATTTTGGGCTGAGATTTTCCATTGGATCTCAGATGGTTTCTCTCTAAGTTTTAAGAAAAAAAAATCCATCAACATTTCTATTGTGCAGTCATGGGGAAGCCACAATTCCTGCCTGTGACATATCAGAACTGTGCTTTAATAAGCAAAAGTGGCCAATGATGAAAAGTCAAAATGTAACTGCTTTTATTCAGAAATCAATGAGACTTCATTCCAAGTTGTCGCTTGGTGTAGACTGGTATAACTCCTTTGAAGTCAATGAAGCTGCACTAATTTCTGCTAGGAAAGAATTTAGTTGCAGTTCAGCAAAGCCTTTGAATAGAAGTAATCTCACTGAATTCAACAGACCCATGGTAATGCTGGGAGTAACCTTCACTCATTTATCAAGCGTCCCCCAGCTGAGTGCTTGATTTCTCAACCTTTAGTGTTGCTATGAATGCCAGGTTGTAGATTAAGTAGAAAGATATCATGAGAGAGCACACACAGGTGTTAAAAAGATGAGAGCCTACATAATCACTATAAGAACATTAGATTCATATCATTCTGGAATCTTCAACTTATTGATTGAAGTTAACAACCATAATTTCTTCTTTTCTTTCATAAATCTAACTCATGACCTTTCAAAGTTTTCCTTCTAAAGAAGGATGATAGTAACACTTTAAAAATCAGTCTTGAGTTAGGGATGCAAATTATTTAAGCATTGCTCATGCTATCGTCAAAAGAACACTGCATTCCATCATTCACCCTTCTTACCAGGGACTGGATAATTGATGTCATTAGCAGTCTCACAGGTCAGTAAAGAATGAGCTTGTACATTGCTGCTAAAATATCACCTGTGCTCCAGCTTCCTCAAAACTAGTTCATTTCATTCCATCCCTACAAAAGAAATTTAGGCCTCCCATTTATGTTCTGAAAACCCCTCACTTGCCTTTTAAAATGTACAGAAATATTTAAACCAAACCTCCTCATTCCATGAAAATTAAAGGATCTGATTTTCTGGATATTGCTCTGCATTAAAGAAAACAAGAAGCCTGCAATCATAGACTAACCATTATAATTCTGTGCTTTATTCATGATTATTTAGTTTCCCCACTAGGGTTGCCAACTTTCTAATTGCAAGAAACTGAACACCCTTGCCTTGCCTGGGTCAAGACGCAGGATCTGGGATGGGAGTGGAGCTAAGGGGTTTGGATTGCATGAGGGGTTCCAGGCTGAGGCATGAGTTTGGGACATGGGAGGGTATGCATGCTCTGGGGGCTGAGAGTGCCCGTTCTAAGGTGGGGTCAGAAATAAGGGATTCAGGATGTAGGAGGGGCTCTGGGCTGGGGCATCAGAGTTGGAGTGAGGAAGGAGATAGAGTAAGCAGGCTTCTGTCAGCTTTTACTTCAGATGGCTCCCAGAAGCAGTGGCATGTCCTTCAACAAAGGCAGAAGCACGGCCAGGCAACTCTCCATGGTGCATACTGCCTCCACCCACATGCGCCATCCTGGCAACTCCCGGTAGGCACAGTTTCCAGCCAATGGGAACCGTGGAGCCAGCACACAAGGCAGGGGCAGTGTGTGGAGCAACCCTGGCTGTTCTTCTGCCTGGAAGACCAGGAATATGTTGCTATTTCCAGGAGCTACACAGAGCCAGATAAGGAGCCTTTCAACCCTGCCAACTGGACTTTTAATGGCTCAGTCAATGGTGCTGACCTGAGCTGCTGGTGTCCCTTTTGGACCAAGCGTTCGGATTGAAAACTATATACCTGGCATACCCAACACCCAACTACCCATCAGAGTTAACATGTTGAGAATGTCAACAAAATGACTTATCCAAAAATAAAAAACACAGAACTATAACCCTCTTTAGACATGGAATGTACGGGAATCCAACAACAAGCAACAAAAGCTTTTTTTTTCCTTTCCCCTTTGATTGAAAATTTTCTGCATGTTGAGATTTGTGTGTGCCCTTCTCCCCAATCACTTATGGGAAGTCAGAGCTGATCCCTGCATTTCTTGGGATTCTCTTGTAGCTCTGTGAGTTCTCCGTGCTGAGGAACATCAATGCAGTCCTCCCTCTGCAGTAGCTGTCTGCCTGCTGCTGTGTTCCTAATGCAGGGCAGAAAGGAAGCATTCCAATGATTTGCTTTGTTTGTTCCCCAAACAGAGCAGTTCACTCAGCTGTCAGATTCTTCCCAGAGCCCTGAAAGGGGAGGGGTGCATGCCCACAGGGCAGCAGAGATCTCAAAACACTGAGCAGAGTCATCAGGACAGGCACTGAGGGATACTGGGGGAAGCCAGTTCTTAACAAAAACAGAGTCCACACTGGCAATAAAGGGAGGGGAAAGACAGAAGTCTCTCACAGAGCTGGAATATTTTTGTTGCCAAAACTGGGTGTTTTTTCCCCAACAAAAGTCATGCTGTAGTGTACACGCCCCCTTTTTGGTCTCTAAAAGGCAGTTTTAAGCAACAAAAAGTGCCAGTGTAGACAAGGCCTAAGAGCTGATATGCAGTTTTGGTCTTAAGCAACATACTAGGGGGCTATGCCTCCTGCTCACTTTACTCGCCAACCCCCCTCTCTCTGGGGGTAGGTGTCTGACCAGGTAAAGGGGGCAGGAATAGGCTGGGGGTAGGGTGTCTGGCCAGAGGGAAGGAGCAGGAGAGAGCTTGGAGGTGCAGGATCTCGATGGAAAGGGTAAAGAGGCTGGGGGGGGGGCACCCAGGGTGGCCAGGCTCAGATGGCAGAGGGGACCCAACCCCAGTAGCTCCTCCCCGGTGGCACACCTCCCGGGGCATGAAGCAGGAGCCAGAGTTGGAGCAGACCCTGCCTGGAGGGGATGGTCCAAGGCTGGCCACAGCAAGCGGCTGAGGAAGGAGGCAGAGGTGGGCGGTGGCAGTATGAGGATGCAGATGACATGATGACATCACTGTCATCCCGTAGAAAACATTTTTAGAGAGAGAGAGATAACAGCCATTTAGGGGAGAAGCAGCAGCTTAAACTACAGACATTCTGCCTATTTCTTGGCTGCATGGATGAATGGTTGGAAAGTTGACAAGTCCTTTCAGGCATGACTGAATCCACTGCTTGACTCAGAAGCAAATGGGGCATGAAGCTTTGGATAACTGAGATCACTAAGTGTGAATGAAAACTGAAACTAGCTTAACCTACATCAGTTAGATTCATGTAAAAATACATCTTTAGACGTAATAATTGGTGTTGACAATGTTAATGGTGTAGCACTGAACCTTTGCTACTTAAAGCTAATGGTTCTATGTGCATTTTATATTATATATGGGCTAACACTTGTCCTGTCTCCAGCTAGAATTATCCCAGATGGTGAACAGCCCCAATACAGCCAAATAGTGTGAGCAATGGCCCTTCTCGGTCACACCCCTCTCCTGTACAGAGCTGAGGGTTATTGAGGAGGTGTGGCTATGTCCTTCAAGTCTGACCTGTCCAGTGGGAGGGAGGAATAGGCTTCTGTGTCTCCCTTGTGCAGCACAAATCTCTCTGGTGCTCCATCTACAGCCCCAGTCAGGGCTTGTAGCCCTATAGCAGGCTATATACTAGCTTTCTTCAGTGTTTATCTTTACTGAGACCAAGCAGAGAGATAGACAAAATAATAAATTAACTTTACATTTGGAAGATTATATCAGCTGCATCCTAGCAAAGGGACTGCATTTCAGACATGCCTAAGTTGCAAAATTGCCCCTTGCCCACCTATGAAAAGCCAAATGCTCAGGGGTTTAAACAAAGCAATTAACCAAAAAGTTGTGTTTGTTAACTGTCACAAGAAAAAAAAATTGAGTTTTAAACAATCTCCAAGCCTCCAACAAGCATATGAGTAACTTTACCTGCATGAGTAATCCCCACCAACTGAAAGATTTGCAATGTAGTTCACATTTTGTTCTATATTTTCAAATGAAAACAAATAAAAAGCTGTGGCAAAAAAAACCCCCAAAAACAAAAACAACAACAACAACAACAACAAACACACACAAAGTAAAAAACAGGAGGCCTACACAGGGTTACCCAAGAAATACATATGAAAGAGATAAAACCACTAGCCCCATCTCATATAGTCAGCCTTTTGTATAGAGCGATATAGACACAATCTTTCTCCTTTTGGTGTTGTCTAGGCAGCAGGAAGTCCGAGGTCGAGCACTCTTCCTCCGACTTCCCTTACTCCTCGTAAAACGAGGGTTATACAAGTTGGAGTAAGAAGTCCTCCAGCTCGACATTATGTCTACATTATGTCGAAATAACTGCTTGTGTGTGGATGCAGACTTTGTTATTTCAGAATAACATCAGTTATTGCTGCTGTGTAGACACAGCCCGAGTTCCAATGACACAAGACCTGTGTCACAAGTCAAGGCAACTGTACCCGTGTTTCCTCAACAGTGGGACAACAAGGACATCTACTCTCGGGCTTCTAGCTCTCTAGCCATTATCTTTCTGGATGGACACAGGTATCCTACTCCCTTTTGATAGGCTGCAATACTTCCTTTCCTATACAGTGTATTTTCAGCACAGACAAGCTGCCAATAGACACCCGTTTGCTTTGTCCATCAGAGATGGTTAACATATACAGTTACTACAGTAATAAGGTAGCACACAGCACTTCTTTAGCAAGCTTGCTTTTTACCAAGAATAAAGCATTACAGAGAAAATATATTACAAACAATAGAAGAACCCACCTGCATATTAGTATGCTTACTAGCATTCCCCCTAACATGGAGTCTGGCAAGAGCAGCCCTTTAAGTGTCTATCCAAAGAGATCCCTTGTGGTTACAAGACCATCACCGCTTCAGTTCAGAATAAGCAGTCTTATGAGGCCTCAGTAATTCCATCCTTCCAACCCTACCCTAAGGATTGGGCATTGCCATGGACCAACAGTCCTGTCTAAATGATGGCTCAGGAAGAAGGCCCTAAAATAGGTAAAACCAAAAGTCATTTCTTTGTCTGTCCCAGGAAAATCCACTTTGAATTAGTACATGCATCCCTTTCCAGCAGGGGTGGCATCAAAGATACTTCAGCATCCTCCTTTCTACTTAGAGAAGGTATATATACACGATACAGGTGACCCCCATACTTACTACTTAATTGGTTCCTGGAGAACCGTCTTAAGTCAAGCAGTCATAAGTTGAACCCTTATTTCCCATGGGTACAATGGTATAAATGGCAGTTCCGTTCCTGGAAACCCATTTCATACCTGAAAAATATCAAAATTTACTATGGAAATGGAGGAAAACTAATCTAAATAGTTCAAATAATGCATAAAAGTAATTAAAAAGTGAAGACCGATGTGGCAGAGACGTGCACAGTTCAAACAGCAGCTACAGACTGGCAAGTCTGACTGACCTTGTGCGTTTCCTGTTTTGGGATGATGCGTAGAGTCCATGTCATATGCCGTCGTAAATGTAAGCTGTGGACGTAAATTGGGGGATTTTAGAGCTATCTTGCATGAAAAAAATGGTTGTAAATGCGGGGAGTCGTAAGTCGGGCGGCCATAAGTAGGGGGTCACCTGTGAATGCATGTCTAGTTGCATTTAGTTAACCCTAATTCAATTAGGTTTAACCATTCACAAAAGTTTTTCTTAATTCCATAAGATTTGTTCAGGATAATGTCAGTCTGTCACAACATCAACACTGGGAAATTTTCCAGTTGCCAAAAACCCTTACCACTTCTCCCTCTCCCCCTCCCCCTTTTTTTTTAACAAGCATCTGTGCTTCTGTGTTTCCTTGTTTTGTCCAAAACTAAAAGAAGAATGATCACAAATAAATTGGAAAGTGCATATGTTGTAGCATGTTTGGCCTTGCAAGATCCATAAAGTTCTGAAAATAGTGTGAAAGTTATCTCCTCCAATTTCAGCATCAGAGTTTCAGTGGGAGATGTAAGACAAGCCTATTAGTTCACATGGTTCCCCTCTGCCAGTGCAAGATTATGGTCTGCAGAGGATACACCAGAGTTCTGCCCAGTCTAGTTTACATACTCCTTACTTATAGGGTTGTCCTCATTTCCCTCAGGCATCTATGCTGTAGACTTAACATCTCACTGGTTTATTTTGTCATTCATTCTCTTGCATTCTCTGCATGTAGGCTAAGAACAAGTTCCCTTTCTCCTTGCATCCTCATAAAGGACACCCAGGTTTGGAATCTATTTGCCCAGTTACTCCCCAATGAAGGAAATGAATGAGGTGTAGCTAGGAAACAGTTGTGGCTCCAGGGTTGCCAACCATCAGTAAATTTACGGAAGGGCCGTAAAAAATTAGCGGAAATAGGACATGTCCGTAAAGTCAGTAAAAGAAGTAGGTGTCCGTAAATTTCATAAAAGTGCAAAAAAATTTCAGAAAACACAATTATTCTATAGCAATTAAATTTCTTCTGTGCTGCTTCAGCCATTTTACTGCAGAGCAGCAGAAATTGGATGTTTTAGTTGTTTATTTCGCTCAATGGCTGAGGTGACATAACGTGAATCACGTGATGTTATCATCTACATTATCCCGCTGATGACCATGAGTAACTAAATGAAAGTGAGCTAATTAGCATATTGTTCTTGTGATATATGAATGACAACGGTTACTTTTCATGTATGTCGTCTTAATATAGTATAAAAATTATGTTTGTAAAAAAATGCGTCTGTCTGTAAATTTTTCCCATTTTGTCCATAAATGACATTTATGTGGGTTGGCAACCCTGTGTGGCTCCTATCCACAAGCCAGAAAAACTGAGTCAAAACAGGTTGCTCACCAGTACTGCCTGAAGCAAGGCTGACAGAAAAGGAACTCGGATGTGTTTCTGTATAAAAACTTCTGGCTATTCCTGAAGTGGCACCATTTACACACAACCCCCTTGCTCATGGCTATGCCTAAAGTTGCAATCTAGCCCATTTTCTGCAAGTTCTTCCTGGTTTCTCGCTCTCTCTCTCACTCCCAGGAAGAGTTCCAAACAAGTATGGGTTTGGCAGGATTGCTTCATGCACTGCCATCTCCAACCTCACATTTTCCCCAATTTTATCAGCATTGAGATTTATTTATATGTTTAAATAAGTTATGAAGGCATGGCCAACTGCCTAACAAGACAGACAGCAGATATACTCATAGAAATACTAATTTTCCAAGTACCATTTTTATTCAACTCTGGCCTCCCACCTGTCAACAACGAACAATTAATGTAGGATAAAGGTTGGGTATTTATGTCGCCAGACGTAGACCATTTCCTTAAAATGACAAAAAATGAGAGAATTTTCCCCCATATCTCCTTTATCAATCCATTTTGATAAAATTAGAATTGGAGTCAGTTTTTTCTTGTCTAGAAATCTTGTTTAGAAATCATATGGTGAGGCCCTAAACTGTAGCTTAGTTAGCAGAGCTGAATCAAGGCATAAGTAGACTGGAGAGCTGTGAGGAACCAGTATCCCAGGAACAAAAGGCTAGACGAGCCCTCAACAATGTGTCAACAACAACAACAAAATCAAATGGCCCATCACCTGGGATTAAGGGGCCCTTTTTTGTCGGGATAGCGGATGCAGGCAAAAAATCTATACCTTACAAACAGAGCAGCAGCATTAGACAGGGGTGGGACTCCTGAAATCTAAAGGGTGTCTGTTCACATAGACGTACCACATGCTTATAAGGACTCACTGGGCTTTTGCTTAAAGTAGCATGCAAGAGTAAAAATCATGACCACAAACATATGATCATCAGTAGTAATCAAACCCAGGATCTTTTGCACCAAAGCACTAACCCCACTCCACCCCCACCAGCTAAAAAGAATGTGCTTCTTTGGCTATGACATAGTGGTAGACTGTACAGTGTACCCTCTCTGTGACCAGCCACTGAAGGGAGAGGTCATGTGCCCTAAGGCAGCTAGAGGGTTACATACTTGAGTTAGAAAAGCTGAACCTGCATCTGAGATCCCAGCAATTCATGTCCTGTCTAGAGTGTCACTTTGTAATGAACTACAGCAGCATGACTACAGAGAGAGCATGGTCAGCAGCAGTGGAGCTCACACTGAGGCCTCAGCACAAAAACCCCAAGCCTCTTCCAGGTTCACTATACACAATGCTCTTTGAAAGCCTGTGAAAGGCTCTAAGGCTTTGACTTTGAAGTCAGATACTTGCAAATGAAACAAGTGCGCAAGGAAAGGTGGCAAAGTCTGGCCCTTTTGTTTCCCTCTGTTATTTTGTTTCACTCCTTCCTCACACGTCTAATTTTCAGCTGAGCTGCAGGCTGCTAACTAAAAGGAAAGACGTTTGATTAATTCAGTTCACAACTCTACTTTAGACACAGCAGAGTTATAGCTAAAGAACATACACATTGCCAGGAAATGAGTATAAATCCTTAAAGTCTTGTGAGCCAATCGTGATTAGTAACTGTTTGTTCTCTTGGAGAAAGTGATTCCCTAACACTGTTTAGGGTTACAAGTTTACAGACTTGTTATCTGTGGACTGAACAGTCTGGTCAGAGGAAATGCTCAGCCTCCCTTCCACCCATAATCAAAAACATTCAAGCTTCAGGGGATGATTCACCCCTGCCTTGCACTCCTGTAATCAAACTACCACCATTATGTCAAGTTTTACACCTACTTTGTAACTGGTGTGAGTAGCTACACAAAAAAGTTGCCAGGCAATGATGAATCAAGCCTAGAGAGTCAAAGCAATGGGACATCTCACAAAAAACTAAGAAATTCCTCATTGTAAGTAAAGGCGGCAGACTTAGTTCCAAAATAAAGCAGCATTGGTAAAGGCTTGGTTGATAGTTTGACTTTGAACTACCTGATGCTTATTGCTGGGAAACCATAACAATTGGGCGAGGGTGAGGGTGGAAATAACAGAAAAAAATATTTGTAAAAGCAGAGATCTTTATATGAAAAGGCACTATGCAAAATCAAGTAACAATTGAGGGTTATCAACTCTTCATGATTGTCCTGGAGTCTCAAAGATGAATATGAAACCCACAGGTAATGTCCAGCAAAAATTTGCAATGCTAAGTAACATAATTCTAAAAATCCCCAGTACCTGTTCAATACTCAGCATTTAAAAATAAACCAATTCAAATCCTGAAATACAGTAATCCTGAGATCTCCATATTCCTAATTACTGAGGTGAATGAAATGTTATCTACTAAATTTGAGAGAGTTTGTCTGTCTGTGAATGATTCTGTCTATCTGTTCACAAACTCCTCCTAAGCAGTAAGAATTAGAACCACCAAATTTGGTATGCAACTCCTCTGATCAGAACACAAAACAAGGTCATGGTTTGGCTGTGCCAGGAAAGATGGGATGAGTCTAAAATGGAATTGCGTCTTATAAAACCATACAGAAAAAAAAAGAGAGAGAGAGAGAGAGACAGACAGACAGACAGACAGACAGAGACAGACAATCACGAGGCAGGTGAAAAGGGCTGGCTGTGGGCACCCCTCCATTTTGGGACTGCCTCAGTTATGAATCCCACCCCCCACCCCCACCCCGGTTCCACTTAGGGAGGACGGGGCAGGGGATCTGAACATATCCAATGAACAGTTCATACCCAAGGTTATTTAAATTTTCAACAAAGATTCTTAGGGTGATGGTGAATTTTTTTCTATTTCCCTCCACTTCTCTCTCTATTTAAAGATGGATGAAGTCTCACGATTCTCTAGTTTACTATGTTGGGCTACTGCTTTGTATTATCCTCCATATGATCCTTTTGCTTTGGAGCACCCTCTGCAGCAAGGTGCATACTCACAGCATAACATCCATTATTGGATTCTGCCTTGCAGGCTCAGACTTTTCATGGGCAGCAAGACACCTTTTAAACAGATTTAAGAAAGCCAAGTTTTTCTTCAGAAAATGGCCTTGAAAACACCATGTTTTCAGTTTCCTGGATGCTGCATAATGTTATGCAGCGTCAGTCATATCACATCACGTTATGTAGCAGGTCAGCAGAACTGCCATATTCAGAGAGACGGGTTTTTTGCCAAATCATTTGGCACATCTCATATTCTCATCAATTTGAATTACTTGTAGATCATTTCAGAAGAGATCATTATTGGCCACCATTCAAAAAATGGTAGGTAGCCAGCAAAGCACTCAGTGGGCTCTCTCATTTGTCTATGCATTTCAGGATAGACAGTTTTTACAGAAAAACCAATATGAGTATGTGAAATTCATGTATATGCAATCTGCAACCCTTATTTACAAATAGTTTATTGATTTCTATGGTGTTACTCAGAGCTAGAGATGGCTCAATATGATTAAGGGAAGAAGATTCTGACCCTTAGGCTTAGCTTACATAGCTTGCTAATTGATTCATTTATTCAAATGAATGATAGATAGATAGATCTATTAAGCCCAGGGAAGTTGTGGAATCTCCATCTCTGGAGATATTTAAGAGTAGGTTAGATAAATCTCTGTCAGGGATGGTCTAGACAGTATTTGGTCCTGCCATGAGGGCAGGGGACTGGACTCGATGACCTCTCGAGGTCCCTTCCAGTCCTAGTATTCTATGATTCTATGAGTCTCAAATCTTTGTATAGTTTTCATCTACTTCATACATTTCATCTTTTCAGTGTTCCCACACCCAAATATGATAAATGGCTTTAACTAAGTATGGATTTTCCTTCACATCTAAACAGATGCTAAAATATTCCTTTATGATTACAGCATGCATTTTTTATTAAATCCCATTTTAGCATACATTGTATATGAAAAAGTGAATAATCAATGAGAAATGTACAGCTAGTTTGCTGAGCTCTGGTTAGCAAACCAGCAATCTGTCTAGAAAATAATATTGCATTTTTCCTGGTTAGGAAAATTCATTGCTTCATTTTAGGTTGTATCTTAATTAAGTATAGTATTTATTCATTGTAAATTTCTTCATTGTTATCTGCTATAGGTATATAACTTAAATTTTGGTCATTGATTTCTTTGGGGAGGATAAATAGGACTTTTTTTAGAATAATCTATGTCATCCAGATTTGGACTTCAAAAACTCAAGTTCTGGGAGATCTATCAAATAAACCATCTGCAGCATGTTATAACCTTTTGTCAACAGCAGGTATGACCAACAAACATCATTAACAATTGGTGCATGTCCATAATTTTCAGTTAAAATAGGCACTCAGAATGTCTGAAAAAGAGGGACCCCAAATTTCACACAGTGGGCACCCAAGAATTGGAGGAAATAAAAAAAGTCAGCATCTACTTTTCTACCATGGTCTGATTGACTATCCCAAGGTCACAGAGACAGTAAGTGACAAAGGTGAGTGATTCTGACTGTTAATCAGTGCTATGCCAGCTATAAGCATACGGATCTATGAAGAAAGAAAAAGTTGCACATGGTTTTTAAGCCAGTCATGAAAGGAGTGCACTGTTTAGTAGATTGGTATTGAAAGCCACTCAGTGCACTGGCTCTTTACCATTTTGTCTTCTGAAGAGGCAATAATTGCAGTAAAAATGCCAAAAACTGGGTCAGTGCTAAGAGAGATCTAATGGTCTGTGAACCATGAAAAACATTGCAGCAAAGCACAACAGTCGGCATATACATGGAACTACGTGGAGTGAGGTGAAGTCTAGGGGAGCAGTCAACAGATTGCAGTTCATTGTTAGGAAAGCAGCATTCACTATGATGTGCAAGAAATTCAGGACCTTGCTGGCTTCACTGTAAGCAAGGTAGGGAAAATGTTGAAAGGCAACTGTGGAGGAAAAGAAAGTAGACTGGAGGCACGAGAGCATCTTAGTGAGTCCACAATGATGGACAGGTAGATAGCCGAAGGAACTGAAGTCTGATGGATCAGGCAGATTGAGTGTACTGGGAATAGCACAGAAAACTCACAGATGCCAGCAGACTAGTAGTGTAGCCATGGAGATTCTAGAATAGCTGTCAACATACTAAAGTCCCAAAGTGGGGGGGAAAAAAAATCCACAAAACTTTGTGCGACTAAACCACAAAATGCGGAACGATGCAAGAAAAAGCACAGGATTGCTTTTATAATGGTGTGTTCTAGTTTATGAAACTGAGCTTGCAGAAGACTTGATTCCAATAAATCACCATAATAAAACAGAGGTAATGGCAGATCTCTAAAGTAATTGAGTCTGATATGATGAATGGTTGTCAAACAGGGCTTGATGCAAAGACCACTGAAGTCAATAAGAGTCATTGAAGTAATATGAAGTAGTGAGCTGTTAATCCTAGACTTCGTAGTGATTAAGATACTCACTTGACGGAAATTGGGAAAGCTAAATTAGGTCATAGGAAAATCAGCAATTTCAATTTTCAGCAGGTCTGTGCAAGCTGTTGGGCTTTTAACCTAAGGGGATATACACCTCCACTTGATTATGACCTGTGAACTTAAACAAGTGTCCCTGCCTCAGCATCTCTCCCTCACCCCCCAAAAGCAAAGATTAACAAAGCCACATTGGGGACAAGTCTATACTACAAAATTAAATAGAATTCAGCTATGCTGACTTATAGCTATTGCAGTAATCAGGGCCATTTCTTCCAGTGCTGTTGCCCTACGCAGTTCAACTCCAGGATGCACGGATGGACGGACGGACAACTACCTCACAGGAATAGCAGCTGCTCCACCGGAGGCTTTTCAGGGGCAGAAGCTGAGGGTTGTCAAGACTCCTACAGTGGAATCCGTTTGCTGTAATGGCATGCTGTTCATCTGGTCTGGGATAGTTGGAAACCCTGGAGCAGGGCAGAATGGGAGGCTCACCTGCAGCCTCAGGGCAACAGGCAGGAGATGTGCCTGCCAGCCAGAAATGGCACTTTGAAGGAGAAACCAACACTTCTGTAAACCCTACAGGGCTACCCCCACATGCAAAGACTACCTGCAACTCAGCCCAATTTCAAATAAAAGTTTTGCTAACCTTGGTGGACCTGGCCTGAATAACAGGTTTGTAACCAAATCCAAAACTTACACGGCTTTTGGGTTTATTCTGAATGGCTGTCACTGCTTTATACAAAATTCCAACAGTTAAATGTTGAATCTCTCAGAGTTGAAAGGTAAAAGGAAAAAAAAAAAGAAAAAGAAAAAAGAAGGCAGGATGTTGTTCAAAAGCAAAGAAGCTGTCTAGCCTGTGATAGAAATGTTGTCTGAGTCAATTCAAGATAAGTCAACATTTGTGTTTGTGGGACAAGGGAACTATTACTGTTTATAGTGGGTTCCTATCATAGACCATGGAAGGGGTGGGCCCACTTCTCAAAGCCCTCCCCCAGCCTTGAAGGAGGGATGACTAGACCCAGGCTCAACTGGTCACGAGGGACAAATAATGACTAAAATGGCAGGGGATGCGGGTCACAGGTTCAAAACGAGGGAACTGGACGGGGACACTGAACAGAGAACTCCGGACAGCACCTACTGCTCCTCAAAGCCAGTGGACGCCGCCCAGAGGAACTCTGCCCGGATATATGACACAAGGGAGAAACGGAAGTAGGCCCCACAGTCGCAGAGAACCCCCTCATCCAGCATCCTCCTCCTGGTATTATATATGGCGGCTTTAGCCAGGGCAGGAGGTTGACGAGGAGACCTCGCGACTCTGTGGGGCCATGGAAAGAGTGCGCATAAATAAAAAGGTGTGGGGAGAAGTGCAGCCAGAACCTCAGTAGGTGGGGAGAGGAGGAAGAGAGCAGCATCTGCACCCTGCTGCTTCTCCTCCTTCTCTAGAGTGGAGTGGAGTGGCCACTCACTGACCCCAAGGGGGAAACTCCCCTTTCTGAGCCATGGTGAGCTCACCTGGATGACTCACCTAGGAGAAGCCAGGGGGCAGGGCCAGGGATATAAAAGGCCTGCCTGCAAGGCCAGTTGGGGGCCTGCCAATGAGGGAGCCAGAAGCCTTCTCTCCCCAGCCAGCAAGGGGGCCAGAGGCCTTCTCATCCCAGACAACCCAGGGAGCCAGAAGCCTGCTCAGCCCAACCCAGCGGGGAACCGGACCTGGGGAAAGCTGACGGCTGGCCAGGGCCACTGGGCCCTCTGCTAGAGGACTACCAAGCAGGACTGCTTCTGTGGCCGGAAGATCCCAACCCATGCAGCCTGGAGGACTTGCCAAGGAACCAGGTACATGGTGCGGAGGGGAGAATTGGAGCTGGCCCAAGGATAGCCAACCTTGGTCTGGCTGAGGGTCACCGGGCTGCAGTGTGGACCCCCGCTAACCTCAAAATAACAGATCAGTAAGTTTTGGAACTGGACCCCTGCTGACCTAGCAGCTGACTACTGGCTGCTACTAGGGCTCTGGGCTAGGATGCAGTTGTGTAGGGAGGGCCCATGTCCCCCCCTGCCACTCGTTGAATGGGTGGCAGTCTCCCCTCCTGTAGTTGGCAGCCACAGACAAGGTGCCTGAACAAGAAGACAGACTACTTACCCGTGCTTACTGGCTATGGACTGGTTGGCTTGACCTGGAAGGAAGCCCTTGCCCTGACTTAACAGCTCCCTAACTGTTTATTTGACTACTTAAGTGCTGCAGCCTCCCCTGTGTTTGGGGCTGGCCTACTAGCTGTTTATTGATTGCATCCCTTGCCCTGTGTTAGGGTCGGGCTACTAACTGTTTATTGACCGTCTACCTGAGACGGCCTACCTTGTGTCTGGGTGGGTTTATTAACTGGCTGAATCAGACTTGAACTGCATGGAGTGGATTGGAGTGACCACCTACTGACCCTGAGGGGGACACCCCTCATTCTCTGGGGTGCACCCCAATGGGCTACACTGTTAAATAATGTTAGAGGTGAGGCCTTGCCTCTCAGGGCGAGCCATTAATTTGGTTGCATGCAGTTGATCGGGTACAAACTCCTATGAATCTTTGTGTGGTAACCATAGTTTCAAATTGTGTTGAGATATCAAAGATGATAATTCTGGAACACAAGCAAATATTAGACTGTCATAAGTAGAGAAATGGACCCAGTTACATGTAAGACTACAGACGACATATCTGTCTCAAAACAAAAGACAGACAGAAAAAAGGAAAGAACAGAGTCCTGAGGGATGTCAACTAAGAAAAGGAGACAGAAGGATTTGAAGATGCAAAAGGAGCAGTCAGTAACACGGGAAGAGACGTGTGGAGCGAAACTGAACAGCTTTGTCAAAGGCACCAGAGAGATTAATAAATATCTGAGCAGTCCATTTCATCAACAGATTTCAAATTACTCTGCCACATTTCCTATAAGACCTCCATTATAATTCATTCATTCATTGGCAATCCCTTGATTCAAGGATTACCTCTACCATGGATTTATATACGGGTCCTGAAGAACTGCAATGGAAGCACCACAACATTTTTCTTCATATCTGATATAAGAAGATTCCAGAAGACTTGAGACTCACTAACACTTTTATAATCTTTAAAGAAAGGAAACAAGCTGGAGTATGGAAACTTTCAAGATCTAGAGCAGGAAAAATTCTTACCTGTATCCTCTTAAACTAATTACTTCCCCTTGCTGAGGAAATATAGTCAGAATCTCAGTGTGGTTTTAGACCATCCTGCAAGACCAAAACAATGCGACCTTCGTTGCCTGCTGTCATGAACAGGAGGAGTGCTGACCAGCATCTGGTGACTAAGAGGTTAACTCAGGTACCTAGCAAAGGTGTCAGACAAGGGAATTCGGGGAGTCAGCCAATAAAAATGCAGATAGGAATTTCAAGCCAGGAAAGAGGGGTTTTTCTCTCCCTCTTTTTTGTTTGAGATAAGGGCAGTTTCTTCCAGGTATTGAGGGAAATGGGTTTGGAAATAATGTCTGAGCTGGCTAATTGTTTTTCTCTTCTGTAACTGAGGCTTTGTCTAGACTGTAAGTTTCTTTCGGAAGAAGCTTTTCCGGAAAAGATCTTCTGGAAAAGCTTATTTCGAAAGAGTGTGTCCACACAGCAAAAAGCGCAAGGAAAAAGCTATGTGCTTTTTCAAAAGACAGCGTCCACATTGATTGGATGCAATCTCGCATTTAAGTTGTGATTAGTATGGACAGAGTTATTAACACAGGGTATCTGTGTTATTTCCTGGAGGCCTCTTCTTTCAAAAGAGCTCTCCTTTCTGTGTCCACACATGCCTTTTTCCAAAAAAGCTTTTTCGGAAAAAAGCTTCTTCCTCGTACAAAGAAGTTTACCACTGTTGGAAAAACCCCTCCGTTCTTTCAACTTTCTGTCAAAAGAACACAATAGCAATATGGACGTAAGTATCATTTTTCCAGAAAACAGCAGTTTTTCCAGAAAAAACACTGCAGTGTGGACATTCCCTGGGCTGTAAGTCTTAGGGTCTTTCTCTGAATGTGTCACTTCATGGCTATTTACCACCTACTCAATTTACTATGCTTGCAAAAGCAGTTTTGTTTTGATAATAAGAGTTTTCCTTTTGTTTTGATTAACTGATATTGGTTGATTGTTGTGTCCTTAGGGTTACATGCTAAGTTACCCGGGCACAGTCCATTGTTCTCTGCAGATTCCCTCTGTTTGTTTTCCCAACTCCAAGCAAAACAGAAGTTGGGGCAGACGGGAGAGCTTTGCCTTAGGGGGGATTCTCAAGTGCTCTCTTCCCTGGAAAAGGGTTTATTCTGTATCTTTTTAAGTGGTGGCAGTGGATTTTCATTATTTTTTTCCTTGGATCTCAGGTAGGCTGAGACCAAATAAGCTTGTCTCTGGGGGTATGTCTACACTACAGTGTTATTTTGAAATATCTTATTTCAAAATAACACGTCTACACACAAAATGCATTTTGAAATAGCATTTTGCTATTTCGAAATAGTGCTACTCAATCGCATTTAAGGCTGGCCGGAACGAGTTCCGGCAGGGCACCAGGTCAGGACTTACTGTGTGGGTCTGTGCTTAAAGGGACCCCTCCTGGACAGCCAGTTCTCAGGTTTCCCTGCTTGCTTGTCTACCTTAATGAGGGACAGCAAAGCATTTTGTCTCTGCGTGCTCTGCTTGCCCTCACTCGGGACACCACAGCACTCTGCAACATGGAGCCAGAGCTGCCCCTGGATGCTACTCTGGTGCTGCTCTTGGACAAATTGCTGTAAGCCTGGCTGCACTTTCTGCAGGCTGCCATCCAGGAGGTCCATCAGGGGGCTG
>JANRFK010004149.1:150425795-150436906 GCA_030068395.1 Apalone spinifera
CTGAATAAGGTCCATGATCTCCACCCTGGACCAGGAAGGAGCCTGCCTTCTCCAGGCCCTGACAGGCTCCTGGGAGCTGCCAGACTGCTCCTGGGGTGCTATGGAGGACTGGCTGCCAGTGGCTTGCTGGCTCATGTTTTTAGGCCACTGGGTCAGGGGCAGTGACTGCTGGCTCTGGGCTGGCAGGCTTGGAGCTGGCACAGGCACTGTGGCCAGAGTCTACCCCTTTAAGAGTTCCGGAGGGGGAGGAAGAGAAGTGTTTTTGGTTGAGGCTGGAGTGGCCACCAGGGTACCTTGAGAAGGCTGGAGGCCCCCTCTTTCGAAATAAGCGTCTACACAGCACTTATTTCAAAATAGCTATTTCGAATTTGGTGTTATTCCTCATAGAATGAGGTTTACCAAATTTGAAATAAGCGCCCTGCTATTTCGAATTTATTTCGAAATAGCAGTTTGGCTGTGTAGACTCTAGGAAAGTTATTTAGAAATAAGGGCTGTTATTTCGAAATAACTTTGCTGTGTAGACATACCCTGGATGTTCCAGAGACAGGATTTATCTAGTTTATTCTGCTAGCTGGCCCCCCATATCTGCACACACTGTGTCAGGTTGGGGGATTGAGTCGTGACACCTGCCAAACCCAAGAGAAGTCTCAGGAACAAAATCAGAACCTGTATATGGCATTCATCAATCTCCCTTGTAAAGAGATGGGAAATGATTTATTTTTTTCTGACTCAGCAGGCCAGTGGCCAAGTCAGAATAGAACCCACATCCTGAGTCCCAATCCACAGGCAACACAGATTCATTAATGAGGATCTGAATTAAGTGTCTCTTTGACTTATTAGAAGGTGGTTTCAGTGACATGAAGAAGGTGAAAGCCATGTTTAAGAATTATATTAGTACCAACATTTTAACTTTTGTTACATAATCAAAATGATGATAAAATCAGAACTAAACATTGATATAGTTTTCCATCTGCATCCATATTGATACTTACCCACGAAACATTTCAGATTCAGGGAATCAGGTGTTTACTAACACAAGAAAAGCTAACATCAGTGAAGTGCCAATATATTCATTTGCATCATGTGGTCTGAATGATTCATCCTACCAATAATTTCAGCACAGAATAATAAGATACACCAAAGGTTCCCACTGTGTGGATCACAATCATGAGTCAGTTGCCACCACCCATCCCTTATATTGCTAAATGAAAGGCACATCCCAGATCTGTCCTACCAAGGAAGATGAAATACTGGGAGGGAAGGGGAAAGAGTGAGATGGAAACGTGGAATATTAATGATGATATCATGAGAAACAGCTAACGGACAAAAAATGTTAATTTATATTCAATTGCCATAATTAGAAACAAAAACTCAGATTGAAGTTTATTATTTCAGGTCCTTTAGAAACGCAAGAAAAAATATTAAAGAGACATAATGGGTCCTTTATTTTCACCAGCTTATACTGGATTCACTTGAAGCAAACAGATTCACTTTTGTGTGATTATCCAGTGCAAAATGTAGGAAGGCAGGAATTGCTCTTAGAGTAAACATTTGTGAATGATTCAAATGCTTTGATTGTGCATTGCACAAATAGTCCCAAATTTCACAAGAAAAAAAACCAGGTGTCTGTCATGCATAAAAATATGCTAAACAAGGAAAAAGTTTTCTAATTCAAGTGATCTGTTAGACAAAGGAATCTGATTAATGCACTTTAAAATAGCTCTTTAATAACTTAGTATTTACCAAGTTCATAGTAGAAAGGTGTCCTGAGCCGAATCTTCTGGGAATAAAAACCTGAAAACAAACTCTCGCCTGTATTTTTTCAGTCTTATGAAAATAAAGTTACCACAAAATATCACAAAAGAGTAAATAGTTTTAATACAGTTTGCACCTCTGTAAATCTGAATTCTCTGGTCTGGCAACATCCGTGGTCTGGCAGAATCACAGATGTTCAGGGATCAGCGAGTCCTGGTGCGCTGCAAGTGGATGGGATGGCCCAAGAGCCCACATGATGTAGGGGAGTTTGGTATGTGGCTCCACTGGGCTGCAGCTGAGGAGGGAGCGGGAGCTGAGAAACCTGGTGCATGGCTCATCAACAATTTAAGGAGTGGCATAGAGAGTACGCTTATTAAGTTTGCAGGTGATACCAAGCTGGGAGGGGTTGCAAGTGCTTTGGAGGATAAGGTCATAATTCAAAATGATCTGGAGAAACGGTCTAAGGTAATAAGGATGAAAGCAAAGCACTCCACTTAGGGAGGAACAAACGGTTTCACTCATACAAAAATGGGAAGTGACTGTCTAGGGAGGAGTACTGCTGAAAGGGGTCTAGGGGACATTAGGGATGTGAACGACTAGTCGACTATCCAAAAAGCAAATGCTTATCAGATTGTCAACAGGCTAGTCGACTAGTTGCTTCCTGCCCCCATCTCCCTCCTTGCTGCCTCTATCAGAAAGAGGCAGCAAGGGGAGGGAGAAGCGAAGGAGGCGCTTCAAAGCAGTAGCTCCGCATGAAGCCAGGGGTCAAACTCTGGGTTCCACTCAGCGCTGCCACTTTGAAATGTGCATGGAGCCCGGGGCCAGCTGTCCGGGATTGCATGCAGCATTATCAAAGTGACAGCACCGCGTGGAGACTGAGATCCACAGGGGAGTGATCCCAGGGGCCACATGGTGCTGCCACTTTGAAATGCTACATGCAGCCTGGGGTCCTCAGCTGTCCGCAGGCTACACACGGTGTTTCAAAGCAGTGCTGCATGGAGCTTAGAGTCAGCTGGGGACTCCCCACTGGCCCTGTGCTCCCCACAGCGCCCTTATCGACAAATCGAGTAGTCGATGCAAAATTGCATTGACTATTTGATTAGCCAAATAATCGAAATGTTACATTCCTAGGGAACATAGCAAACCACAAGCTAAATGAGTCAATAAAGTGACAGGGTTTAAAAAAAAGCCATCATTCTGGGATGCATTAACAAAAGTATTGTGAGCAAGACACGAGAAGTAATCCTTCCACTCTACTCTGTACAGGTTAGGCCTAAATTGGAGTATTGTGTCCAGTAGTGGGCACCACATTTCAGGAAAGATCTGGACAAAATTGGAGAAGGCGAAGAGAAGAGCAACAAAAGAATCATTCAAGGTCTAGAACAGTGTTTCTTCACCTTTTTTTTAAATATAAAGTACCCCCTTTAAAAAAAACAACCAACAACTAAGTATCCCCAGTACCTATAATTTTCAGACGCACAACATTTTTTCTACTATTGCAACACATTTGTTTAAACAACTTAAATCGTAGCTGGGTGGGTGATGAAATTTTTGGGTGTAAAAAGTACAAAAATAATAAAGCATTGTAAAACTTAAAACAAAAATTCAGTTGTCTTGCCATACCTCCCAGACTTCTCTCAAGTACTCCAAGGGTACTCATACCACTGGTTGAGAAACACTAGTCTAGAAAACATTACCTATGAGGGAAGATGGGAAGAACTTAGCTTGTTTAGTTTGGAAAAGAAGATTGAGGGGGGACATGATCACTGCTTTCAAGTGCCTAAAAGTATGTTACAAGGAGGAGGGAGAAAGGTTGAGAACCACTTAAAGACAGCTATTTTCTTGTCAATTTAAGCAAGATGTTGTCAAGACACTGCTAATTATGTCCCTTCAAAACCAAATTTGGAATCCTGAATTGTAGTTCTCTGAAGATGTCTTCCAATCATTCATGTACATGTAATCTTTCATTTAAGATCTTGAACATTGGAACAATTCAAAGCAAAACTAAAATATTTTCTCCCTTTCTTCCTATTCCTTTTTCAAAACAGCTATCTTATCTGAAAACAGAAACTCCTTGAGTACTGAAAAGCTTCCCTATCTTTATTTTGATCTTATTTTTTATCATTTTAGTCAATGTGATCTGTATTTTTCCATAGGCTCTATCCAAAGCACACTGAAGCAGTGAAAAGACTATTGGTTTTATTGAGATGTGGAGTGAACCCTATGCCATCCAAGAATGTGGGAGAAAGGAGGAGTGAAGAAATCTTGGGACAGCTGACCACATTTAGAAAGATCAATGAAAGATCCAGAAAATAATTAGATAGATTTTGAAGGGGGGAAGAATGTTCTTTGCAAGTGGGGAGTCAGGAGAGAAGAAATTCTAAAAAAGCTGATTTAATGGTGAGATCATGAACCCATTATCTACGTTAGTGATTAACTGTGTCTTTCATTATAAACATTTTCATCTCTCAATTGTGGGTTCAGTCTTACTAGAGGAGCTATTGACAAAAAAATTCTCCTTTTAAATGAAATGAGCATAGTATTTACTAAAAATATTTCAAAGTTATATATGTGTTTTTATTTTTAATTCATGAGTCATGTTCAGCAGTGCTTACTGACTCAGAACACCCCATGAAGTCACAATGCTGCTTTCTTTAAATATTTCTTCTCAAAAGTAGGGCATGTGTACAAAATGTTCTATCAGCCACAGTGACAAGCTATAAAGTTTCCAAAATTCTGAATCAGAATTTTGTTTTGCTCATGGAGGAAGCTAGAGAAAATAAGGTTTAAGTTTGGGCTACGGTTTTTTGTAAAAAACACAGCCATTCTTTTTATTCCAGAAGAAGATACAGATCCCTTCAACACTACTCTTGGAAAATAAAAATATAGGCCAGTGAATCTTGCTTTTTCCATGTAGTAATCTGTATTTCTTTTTTTTTTAACTGAGTGATAGTTACTGTGAAGTGATTGCCAATTTTATACTGAGATTTAGAAGATAAACCAGACATTTTTATAGGACACATGACAGTTTGTCATCTTTAGTTTTATTGTGGTTCTAGGTCCACAATTAGATTTGGGGGCCCATTATGTAGGCATTACACTAGTTCTTGTATAAAACACATGACAGTACCTCACCTGAGGAATTTACAGTATAGGAACCTACTCTATTATGCACATGCACAGTCATTTGCAGAATCAGGGCCTAAGCTTCAATTGACAAATAGAACTCTAAACAGGAATACACAAAAGTAGACAATAAGGGTACGTCTACACAGCAGTGTTATTTCAGAATAACCAACATTATTCTGAAATAACATAGTGCTCGTCTACACTACAAGCTTACTCCTGTAACCCTCATTGTACAAGGAGTAAGGGAATTGGGAGAAAGAGTTCTCAATTGACGTAGCTCAAGTTGCATAGCTTATTTCAGCTTTAGCCCTGCTGTGTAGACATGTCTTAAGTAGCTTGCAGAATCTGAGACAAGCTGCAGAAGGTAACTAGGACAAAGAAAACAGAGTAATGAAAATAAGACTACATAACTAGGTATCACACTAGCTGATGGCCCTGAATGTACCAATTGCCATTCAAAAAATAAAAATCAGCTGATTGATAATCTTTGCAGGTTCTCCCAGACCACTAAAGGGATGTGTCTCCACCTCCCCGGTAACTCTGTGCACCTTTGACTCGGAGCCCTGCCACCAGTAGCATGCTCATAGCACAGTGGTCTGGCTATTCCTGGCAGGTTAATAGTCCCAAGTCTCTCCAAAACCATCTGTCCCAAAGCATCCATTCCTTCTCATTTTCTGTGAGGGTCCCATAGGCACTGATTCCACAGATGCTCTGGGGCTGGAGCACCCACCAGGAAAAATTAGAGGGTGCCAGGTGTCCGGTTTTGAACCAGACCATCCGGTATTTGAGCTTTCTGTCTGGGAAACAAATTGAGAAAATACCAGACATATAAATGCCCTGCATTTTCTAATTAAGTAAGTTTTATTATTATCATGAGTATCAGTACATAGTTGCGTACTGCGTGGCTGGTAGACACACTCACGCTGCCACGGGGTGCTGAGCACCTAGGTTACCAGATGCTCAGGCAGTATGCAACTACACAGTAGAGGGAGGGGCGGAGGTGGGGCTGGGGCAGGATGGAATCCCTGGGGCCGGACTCACCAGTGCACCCCACCGGGACTGTGCACAGGATGGGCAGCACCCTGGGATCTGCGTGCGCCTGGGCCAGCCCCGCTCCCCACGGGCCGGTTCCCCCCCAGCCAGTCCCGCTCCTCCTGACCCCCTCCCAGTCAGCCCTGCTTCCCACCGGCTGGTTCCCCCACGGCCAGATCCACTCCCTCCAACCCCTCCTGGACAGCCCTGCTTCCCACCAGCTGGTTCCTTCCCCTGCTCTCCCCCGGCCAGCCCCGCTCCTCCTGACCAGCCCTGCTTCCTGCCAGCCGGTCCGCTCCCCAACTCACTCCCAGCCAGCCCTGCTCCCCTCCCAGTCCCCCCACCCATCTTGTTCTGAGATCACACGTATCCAGTATTTTTTTGAAATCCATCTGGTAACCATAGGTGCTCAGCACCCTGTGGCAGCTGAGCACTCCTCTCCCCCACCTTTTGCCTGCCATCAGCCTCATTGATCAACTTCTTCCGCTCCTTCCCAGCATCCCCCACTTGCCACAGGCAGCTGTTCTGCAGCATTCGAGGTACTCTGGGAGGAAAGGGGAGAGGATTTGGGGGAAGAAACACCTGGGCAGGAAGAGCCCAGATGGGTGAGGGGCAGAGAACACTGAGTACCTCCTGATTTGAGGGGAACCTGGTGCCTAAGGAGGGTCTAGTATCCAGTCTGCTGCCTCCAAAAAAAGGCAGAACACGTATAGCCTAAAGGATTTTACCCTTTAATAAAAGCAGCACTGACATGTTTTTCTAAAAGTAAATAAGCTTATCAATAACAGAGTCTAGATTTAAGAAGGAAATGGGAATTAAAATGGCCACCAAAAAATAAAAATAAAAGATACGCTTCTAAGTCTAAAATCAAACCTAAAACCAGGTAAGTACCTCACCATAGTCTGTCATTCTTCCCTCATGGCTGCTGATCTTTAGCCAAGATCCAACACCAAGCCCAAAGTGCCTGCTTTGTCAATCTCCTCAGATGAAGGCATATTTAAAATCTTTTTCCAGTTTTTTAATATTCCCCCAAAGCTCATGATCCTGCTTTCAATAGGCAGGAAGGTCTCCTAGGAGATCCGGTGTCCTGTCCCCGTGAGGGGGGCAATGCCATCTTAATTATAATGCCCCCTCCAATTCCCTTGTGATGTTTCCTGCTGCATTTTTACAATGCAAACAAAGTCTTTCCCACCTTGCCTGTAAGAGGATTGCTGGTGTTTACTGTGGCTATATCCCTGTTGTCCATGGTTGGCAAGATAGATGGGTGAGTTCACAACCTTTTGTGCAAGAAATCCTGTTATCAAGTTTTTCCTGACATGTCTGGCTTAAACACATTTTAGTCACATATTTCCAGCTCATCTACATAGTTCTTTGCATGTTAAGCATATAGACATCACACCAGACTATTAATGATTCAGCAAGTTATTGGTCTTCCAGTGATAAAAGACATCTTTTAAATAAAAGATGACAGCAGTGAGGGAACCACCACCACGCTATTCAGGGTAGCTGAGTCACATACCAGGGTGCCTCTTGTCCTCAAGTAGGAAAGAGCTCTTAGGGTCACAGGTTCCAACTCTTTTTAAATACATAAAATCAACTGACTGATATACTAATCTAAACCGTTGTTTTTCTTATAGGGATCTTAACAGAGATGGGTCTTTAGGAGGAATTTGGTTCTATATTTTCCTTTGCTAAATTCATTTGCTATGTTAATCAGCTTTATTCTCTCCTATGAGGCAATTCAGTAAGGCTAATCACATGTTTCTGGTTAAGCACACACTAAAATACATAGCAGGATTGATCCCATACAGAATAGACACCAAAAGAGGAAGACTGAAGTAGAATCCTTAATAACAAGCTTATTACTCATCTGCGGTGCTCCCACAGTTCATGCATCTGATGAAGTGGGTCTTTGACCACAAAAGCTTATGCTACAATAAATCTGTTAGTCTAAAAGGTGCCACAGGACTTCTCATTGTTTTTGCAGATTCAGACTAACACAGCTACCCTCTGATACTTGTCCCCATAGTTAATCGCATTCACGTCCTCAGGCCATTATCAAACCCTGGCGCTCATTCTGTAGAGTAACTTATACACTTAACCACAGAGCATGTGTGGAAGTCTTTTCAAGATCAGGGCCTATCGAAGTAGCTCTGTTTAAAACTTGAACACACACTGAATCCTCAGTCTCAAGGTTGAGTCATGTAGTCCAACAAGATAGCTATGAACAGAATGAGGATATTCTGTTAGTTAATCAGAGGAAATGCACCCTGCTATGTATAGAGGCAGATGGCCTCAGCATGCTTTCATATGTAGTCAGCAGTTATTAATCTATGACCAAAAGAGCAGGTGGCTGTCGATTATTGTAGGAGTATTCCACCAATCATATTACACCCTAGCAAAGAAGCTCAATACATTTTTATGATTTCAGAAGTGGAAGAATCTGCCCAACTACACTGTAATTGCACTATTTTAGACAGTAGTAAGGAGTACTGGAAGTGCTACATCCCACTGACTTCTGTCTCACTCATTTTCCATTAAAAAGTATTTGTTTGTGTTTGTGTGTATTCAGTGTAGTAACTACACACGCAGTTTGTATTACAGGAGTGTCTAGCAGAGATTGGGGGCCACTACGCTAATTACTGTACATACAAATAAAAGAGAGTTCATTCAATATTCAGCATTGCTTATGACCTGAACAGAGCAGACTGAGTAATATTAAAAGTAGTAATATTATAAAGGGGTGGCCTGAGGCGGGCTGCAGCAGCTGGCGCCCCAGGCGGAACGTGCGATTGGTGCCCCAGGCAGAACACGCGATCAGCGCCCCCGCCTGCTCTGCCGTCAATTGCATGACATCATCATTAGTGCCCTATTTTCACGGGCCGCCCCTGATATTATAAGATCCCCATTGTACAGACAGGGAACAGAACCAGGACATATCGTCAGATTTTTTAGTGCTTAGTTACCATTTAGGCACAAAAAGTTACATAGCCAGAGTTTCAGAAACACACACACCCTGCAGCGCCCCTTCACACACATATGTACACAAAAATCGACACAGGAGATCAGGAGCTGAGGCAGACACTGAATCCAGTCCTCCTGCTCTCCAGTCCAGTTCTATAATTGCAAACGCATAGTTCAGCTCTACCGCCCATTGATTTCAATAGCAGCAGCAACTGGGCCCAACATACACAAAATCCATCATTTAACAAATTGCTACAGTAATGCTTGTGATTTTACAGACATGTAACTCAAAAGTTAAGTAGGAAGATACAAGTTATGTAAGTGCTGTGCAGATGTGCTATTCTGCTAAGCTTCCAATTAAGAATATGGTTGAATGCAATTCAACTATATCCCACTGCAAATAAAAATTGTTCTTAAAGCTGTTGTGTCTTTTTGTGGTCATTAAAAAACAGCTATGCTAATTTGCACAAGGGGTTTAGCATGATTTTTAAAGCCTGGCATGCAACCATTGGTGGCTTTTTAGTCAAAAGGAATTTTTCAATTTTAATTCAGTTTGACTTAATTGTTAATAAAAAACATAGTAAAATTATTCAACAAACCCCCCTGGCAAAAATGGAATCCAGGTGTTCAACTTCAATCTGGATAAACAATCTTTATACCATTAAGCAGAAAAAGATGGTATGTGAAAAGAGGAGGAAGTATCACAGGGGCTGTCAGGGTAACAAGTTTATCTGATTTATGCATCTGGAGCCTTAATTCATGGAGCTCTAAAAATCTGGAGTCACAAGTCATAACTCACTGCTACCACTATATACCTATTATGCAATAAATTCTGTAGAAGCACAGCAAGAGGATAATAAGCTAAAACGACTAGAGCCTACAAGAAACAAGGAGCTAACTTACAATCAGGAATATTATCTTTAGTATTCTGGGTTAAGTAGCAGTTTAATATCACTAAAAACTCATTAGGAAAAAAGACAGTCTTTCCTAAGATGGCATTCTATACCAGATCTGTTTTGAAAATAAGATCCCAGAATGAATTATCCTATTTACAAATAATTCGCAACTAGCAATAGTTTTCTTTCTAGTGCAACATGGCAGTACTACAGAAGATAATAAAAGGGAGCATAAAAACCCTCTTATTTTCCTTTGTAGCATAAAAATAGTAAAATAGTTAAATTTGTGGATGTCAGGAACATCACATAACTAATTAGGTTATAGTTACACATGAAAGGAATAAGGTTAACAAGTGCTTTAATGTAATGGGGGAGGAAACAAATATTCATTGCTGTTTTCAAGAAAATAAAAAAAAATCTTCTATGACTCAGGGAATTAGTCTTTTGTCTTTTATTCTTAGGATTCATTTTTAAGTCCAGACCAAACAATGTATGTCTCCAAAATCTCCTTTGATTCTACAATCCTATGTAATCAAATGCTTGGAAAAGCACCTAAACGAAGATTAGCTCTCTCATGTCACTTTTAATGCAAATGTAAGTGCTTGTGAAACTGACAATTTGTCTTCTAGGGTTTGGGTTGGCCTAAAGCTGATCCAGCAAGCTGATGTCATTGGTACTAACTGGCGATTTTAAGTTTTTAAGTAAAAACTCAAGCTGGTTTCTTCACAGGAATAGGGTAAAATGTATTCTAAGATACAATTACAACCACCACAACATAAAAAGAGACAGCAAAAGGAAGAGTTTGAATGATCCTAAAACCCAGTGGGCAAGATAAACAATTTATCGTGGTAAATGATTAACCTTACAAGCTATTGAGCATATCCTCTAAAGAGGCTTTTTGATATTATAGAAGCCCTGTCAGGTTAAAAAAATGTTGTTTTAAGAACTCATATCAGACCATTAAAGTAATTCAAACATCTGTTTCTTTTCATTATTAATATACTAGAGTACTTTTTGTTTAGGTCAGCTTGGGCAATGAAAATAGACTCAGTTTCATTTTATAGCAGTCATGAACTAATACAATTCTATGTTTGTATTTCAAATAGTAAGCTTTTGTTCTGCACATCCCATAGCATCAAGAACATTTTTCAGAGTTCAGATTCTCACCTTTACAAAGGGTTGGGAACAAGGCAGTTTCAGAATATGAACACTGTGCTACAGTAGAAACCAAAGATTCTACCCCAATTTACACCCCATGCAACACATAGAATCATAGAACCGGAAGAGACCTCAGAAGGTTATCAAATCCAGCCCCCTGCTCTAGGCAGGACCAAT
>JANRFK010004149.1:150468333-150484186 GCA_030068395.1 Apalone spinifera
AGTTCTATCTTTTGTTTCAGCTACAACAGACTAACACGGCTGCATCTCTATCACATATCTGATGTAGAATTAGTGAAAAACAATAAATGTGGGGACCCTCATTGCCACTTTTTCTTTTGTTAAAAAATGAGAAGAAAATAGAACAAGTTTCACTCAGGTTTGAAAGTTTCCTGCTTGTAATGTAACAGATTTGTTTTGTCACAAAGGCTGAACGCAGAATAATCATCTGTCAGGGATGATCTAGATCAGGGCTACTCAACATGTGCTGGGCCGCCCGTTTGTTTGTGGCCCGCAATGCAGTTTGGATTTATGTGGGGATCAACATGCAGACTGTGGGTGGAAGCCAAAACGAAAAAGTAGTCAATACAATGGTCTTCTGTTGATATGCATTTTAGTAGTTAAATTCCTGGACTGTCCTTGTTCATTAAAAGTGCTATCACGTGGGTGGAAATCAGATAAATATTGCATGTTATTAATATCAGAAGAACTGACTTAAATGGAGCCTGTGTGTTGTGCAGTCTTGCCTTGATCTTTGTATTCATGCCTGTCAGTGTGAGAGAAGCTATTTGCATATACATTTGCATGTTTATGCAACCACACTTCAGTTGCGGCCTCCGCATGTGCTGTGAGTATCATTGTGGCCCCCAGGGCTTCCAAAGTTGAGTAGTCCTGATCTAGATGGTACTTGGTCCTGCCATAAGTGCAGGGGATTAGATTTGATAACCTCTCAAGGTCCCTTCCAGTTCTAGTGTTCTATGATTCTATCCCTATTATGAAAACTGTATTTTTATGCAGCTACGTGACATCCATGAATAAAGTCAGTCTCTCTCAAAAGGCAATACAAATTTCAAAACAAAGAAACTGAGGACTGTAGAAGTTCCCCTTTTAGAAAAAGTGTGTAGCCTGTACAGCTATGTCACAAAATCAAACTAAAAGAAGACTGTTGTATATTCTTTAACCACCAGAGTCCTGGAACCCCTGAGGGATACAGCTACTAAGCAGAAACATGTCACTCAGATTAAGTTAAACAGATGCAAGTCTGATCAAAAACACATTGAAGTCATGGAGGAATTCCCATTGATGTGAATGGGCTTGTGATCTGATATGCATTGTTGTACTTTACTCAACAGCACTTGAGATGGAAAGAAATTAAATGAAAATTTCCTTGAGTAAGAATTCAATAGGAACAAATATCGGCCCGTACGCCTGCCAAACCTTCACCAACCTCTAGTCAGACCAGGCTGTCTTTCTTTTGAGAAGCTTCAGGGGATAGCCAAGTTGGTTTGTACAGAAAAAACAACAAATGGTCTGGCAGCACTTTATAGACTAACAAAACATGTAGATGGTATCATGAACTTTTGTGGGCACAGCCCACTTCTTCAGATGACCAGAGTTTTGAGTTTAGGATGTGCAGACCCAAAATAAATAGGAGAGAAGGCGGGGGAGGGGAGGAGAGACTGGGAGCTAGAGGGAATCAGTAAGTATCTGAAGATTGGGTAGTTAAAATGAAGCAAATAGGAATCAAAGTCAATTGATAGTATCCTTCCTAACACAGGAGTCTACACAAAGAGCTGTTTGCACTTTCAATGACTATTAAGTTGATAGTGCTTGCATATCCTAAACTCATAACTCCGGTCATCTGAAGAAGTGGGCTGTGCCCATGAAAGCTCATGATACCATCTACATGTTTTGTTAGTCTATAAAGTGCTACCAAACCATTTGTTGTTTTTTCTTTTGAGAGCCACTTTTTTCTTTCTGACTTTGACAAAATATGATAATGTGTTTTGTTTCTCTTTGTTGTCGCCATCTGTGAGGCTGAGGGATTGATTGTCCTGCTCCTCTTATTCCTTTGGCTCTGTATCAAATGGACCACGGTGACCAAATAGCAAGTGTGAAAAATCAGGATGGAATGGGTAGTAATAGGTGGCTATATAAGACAAAGCACCAAAAGCACGAAATATCAGGACTCTACTTATAATTTTGGGACATCTGGTCATTGTAGTGTGGACATCCCTTTCCTACCATACTCTCTTTCACATATTGCACGCAGATACTGGTAAGCACACGAGGGCAGGAAAAAGAAGGACCGAAAAGCACACAAAGGCAGGAAAAAGCAGGAATGGAAAGCAGAGGTTTTTTTGCCCATGCCCTGAACTTTGCAATAGCATTTACTTCATTGCTTGTCTGGAAACGTGCTCCAAAATAAAGTTCATATGAACTGCCTCAGGAGATGGGCAGGCACTTTGCTCATACACCATATATAGATATATCTGCTGGCAATGCCATACATTAGTGTTTCCCAATTTTATTTGGCCATGGAACTCTTTTAAACTCAAAAGAATTTTGCAGAACCCCTAATAACAGTCTAATATATGGCGCTGAAAAAGTAGACCATAAATAAGTAAGGAAAATAATAAACAAATGCTAAACAAGGTCATGAGATCAACATTTAGGTTAATTGCACATATTTAAAAACAAAAATCACATAATGTTAATTATTTTTTTAATCATAAAATGTTATTGTAATGGAATTTTCTCACGGAAGCCTTATTTTCACTTTGCAGAACCCCGGGGTTCCACGGAACACCATTTGGGAAACACTGCCATACATAGACATATCTGCTGGCATTGTCCTGCACAAAGACAGATTACTGCCTGGATATCTTCATTCCTTCTGAAAGAATGTGTGGCTACTTGCACTGTCTCTCTTTCTAGCACCCCGGCAAGATTTTTAGGGTCTAATCCAATGCCTATTGAGACTTTACATTAGCTCAGTTGTAATTAGATAGTTGTGTAGCTAGGAGACCTGTAATTTTGTTGTGTATTATAAAGCATAATGGTAACTATATGCATGACACATGATCTTTGGAAAGATTATATAAGCAGACAGTTCAAGAAAGGTGTTTAGTCCTATTCAGCAGCATTAACTTGTTGGGTAATACTCTTCTATTCTTCATTTCTCTTACAGTCCTTGTGAGTGGAGGTAATTAAATGTGTGCCTGAGCAAACATGGCAGTTTTGATAAGTATGATCATGTCTTACTGAACAGAAACACAACACTAAGCTTTCTAAATGAGAACTAAAGGACTGTTGTTTCACAAATTATAAAGTACTCTACATAGTCTCAACTTTGTACAATAAATAATTCACCTGTACGACTGAGCACACGTCATTGGGGGGAAATTATACACTAGCCAGAAAAAATTCAGTATCCAAAAAAATACTGGAACGCATTATTAAACAATGAATATGTTCAACTCTAGAGGGGAATAAGGTAATAAGTAATAATCACCATGAATCTGTCAAGAAAAAAATCTTGCCAAACCTACATAATTTCTGTTATGACAGGATAAAAACCCTATTGGAGAAGAGGGATGCAGTAGCAAAGATACAACTGGACTTTCATGGGGTTTTTGACATACTCCCTCCCACATGACATCATCATATGCTAACTGGGAAAGTCTGGTTTAGATAAAATTGCCATAAGGTGAATGGACAGCTGCTAAAAATACCATACTCAAAGGTCATTACCGATGATTTGATGCCACTCTGAAAATAGGTATCTCATAGGGTCCTGCCAGGGTTTGTCCTGGGCCCAATACTGTTCAGTATCTTCAGCAACTTGGAAGCTGGCATGGAGAATATGCTTATAACATTTGTAGAATACATCACACTGGAAGGAGTTACAAGTATTTGGAGGACAGAATAATAATCTAAAATGATCTTCATAAATTGGAAAATTGATCAGAAATCAGTAAGTTGATCATCAATAAAGACAAATGCAAAGCACTACACTTAAGGAAAAAATTAAGCACACAAACACAAAATGAGGGGGGAAAAAAAGGCTAGACAGCAGTACTACATACTATTCAAAAGGGTCTGGGGGTTATAATGGATCACAGATTGCATATGAGTCAACCATGTGATGCTGCAGTGAAATAGGTCAAAGTCATTCTGGGGATATATTAACAGAGCATCTTACGTAGGAGGTAATGACTCTGCTTTATTTGGCACTGATAGTCCAGAGAAGGGGAACAAAAATGATATGAATTTTTGGAAAGCATTATCTTTGGAGAAAGGTTGAAAGAATTTGGCATGGTTAGTTTAGAGAAGGCTAAGAGGGAACATGATGATCATCTTCAAATATGCAAAAAGTTGTGATAAATAGTATGATGATCAATTGTTCTCCATGTCAATTGACAAGAAATAATAAGCATAGTTTCCAACAAGGGAGATTTAGTTTAGGTATTAGAAAAAACTTCACAGCAATAAGGATAGTTAAGCAGTAGAACAGATTACCCAACGCGGCTGACAGTGTTCCCTCTAAGCTGAGCTTTTGGGTGGCCACGTAGAAGATTCAAATGCCACCCAGCTAATTAGCAGAGCACCCACAGTACCCATAGCCAGCAGCATGTATTTCTACTAGTGGTATACACCTGAACATGCCTTGGTGCACATAATAAAATGTATTCTGCATAAGGATGAAAAAAATAAGACGGAACGTTGGTTGTGAAATCCCTGTCACTAGAGTTTTTTAAGAACAGCTTTGACAAACACCTTGTCAGAGATGGTCTAGGACAGAGGTGGGGGTGGGCATGCCAAGAATTTGGTAAGTAGTCAAGGGCTGCACTTTTCTATATTAACAGAGGGATCTGGGATGGAAATTGGGTACAGGCGGGAGCTCTGGGTAGTGGATTAGGATGCAAGAGGGGGTGGAGGTCTGAGATGGATTTTGGGTGAAGGAGAGGGTTGTGACCTGGGGCAAGGTACTGGGATGCAGGAGGGGGTGCAGGGTCTGGAGGGGGTGTGAGAGAGGATTCAACTCTGGGAGAAGGCTGTAGGAGAGGGTACGCAGGGTTTGGGATGTGACCTGGGGCAGGGGTGCACAATGGGTTCAGAGGGTTTCTTAGCCATGGAGGGCTTAGCCCCTTCCTTAGCCCCTTCCTTAGCCCTGGAGGAACAGACTAAATGACCTTCTGAGGTCCCTTCCAGCCCTATATTTCTATGATTTTGAGCTAGAAACAAGTAGCTTTTCTTTTCCACCTTTGGCCAACATTTTATGTGGATACTTCATTTCCTATCCTAAACTATTGTGTAATGTTGCTGTGCCTAGTTGAATAATTACTGTATTCCGCCCCAGGGATAGCAGCCCTTCAGTGATTCCTCTGGGTACACTACAGTTTCTGTGATAATTTACCTTAGCTGCAAAAGAACTTAGCAATTTAATATACAGTTTCCATTTAAGACAGTGGAAAGATAGAAATTTAACTCCTTCCTTATTCCAGTCACTTGCAGAACTTCATAATATGCATGATTGTTTTAGCTTTATTGCTTTGGGTCTAACTAACTTTCATAGAACTGAAGGCTGAACAACTAGGGCATGAAATTTTCACAGCAAATTTTTGCTGTGTAACCATAGTTCAAGGACCACAAGCATCAATACTGCTGGCTAATGCTAAATGTAAATATTATGGGGTTTTTTGGTGCCTTACTTAGAAAAGTAGACATTAAAGAGCAAGCAGAACATATCCCTTTGGGGAGCGCTGAAAAAGGAAAATAAAGGTTACTGTGCTTTAAAATGCAGTTTTCTCATCATAGTTTGGGAGATATTGTTAAAATATGTCTTCCCTTTTGCAGGTGCCTTTGAACCTGCAGAATTCATACCCTCAGTTGAAATGAAGGCACAAATCTGAGGATTTGGACATCTACTGCCTGCTTGCATGTGCAAATCAGATCTAGGCTCAAGTATAGACACTGCCCGAGTTATAAACATCCGACAACAGGATGGAACATACACACACACACATACAAAAACTCAACCACAGCCTCAGGGCAAGAGGCATAGGTAGTAGCGAGCAGTGCAAATGCTGGCTGGAAGACTCCAGAGGAGCAGAAGGTGGTTGTGCAACCAGTGGATGGAGAAAAGTATCACTTTGAAGAGGAAACCACCGCTTCTCTCCAGCCATTGGCTGCATGGCCACCCCCAGCTCCTCCAGCCCATGCTTGTGCCTCTCATTGCCTCGTGGTGAGTAGGAGCGGGGTGTAGCCCTGGGGAGGGAGGTAGGTGGGGGATGGGGCTGGCCATGGGAGCCAGCACAGAGCCCTCAGGGCAAGGGGTGGCATCTTGGCCCAGAAATCCCCATCAGAATCTCCAGAATCTCCTCATGCTCTAATTAAACCTGTCTTTCCTCAAGCACCAGCTTTCAAGGTTAAATAAAAAACTATTTCTACTATATTTCATTGCAAATGTACAGTATTTCAATTACCTTATGGATTAAATGGGCTTTTGTGGGCTAAGCTAGGGACCTAACTACCATTTATAATATTGTTTATATGAGAAAATGTGTTCCGAGTCCCAAACAACTGACTTACAAACTTTTGAAACACAACCTATTCATAAGTTGAGGACTTTCTGTATTCAGATACCACAGTTTCTTTTGCTGTCACACAGACTACATCTACATTGCAGGTTTCTTTCAGAAGAGATCATCCAAAAAAACGTCTTCTGAAAGAGCGTGTCAGCACTGGCCAAGCGGATCGAAAAAGCGATCTGCTTTTTCGAAAGATAGCATCCACACTGAATGGACACAATCTCACATAAAGGGCCACCCGGAACCACTTCAGGCTGGGCTTTCGGTCACCAGTTGCTTCCGAGTGCTGGTGCCGGAGCCTTGCAGAGACACGCGCTTAAAAGGACCCCTCTGGACAGCCATTTCTCTGCTTCTGCTGTGTGCTTGTTACCTCTTTGAGGGACAGCAAAACTCTTGCACTGCGTACTGTGGTTGCCCTGCTTTTTTGGACCCCACAGCTTTTTCCTCTGTGCCATGGAGCCGGAGCTGCCCTGAGCATGCAATGGCTCCACGTGGCCATGCTGCAGTTTCTCCAACACTTTGTGCCAGCTGCCTTCCTGGTCCTGACTGAGCTCAACCCCAAGCTCATTCTGGTGACCCTCTCCCTGGCTGCGGGAGCAACACCCTTGTAACTGCACCCCACTGTGGAGAGGCATTTTCGGAGGCTGGACACCAGTTCCGACTGGTGGGACCGGTTGGTCATAGAGCGGTGGGACAACCAGCAATGGCTCCAAAACTTCCTCATGTGGAAGGCCACCTTTTTGGAGCTATGACCTTGGCTCGTCCCTGCCCTCTGATGACGTGACACCCACCTGTGGCCTGGCACCCCCCTGGAGAAGTAGGTTGCAATTGCCATCTGGAAGCTTGCCACCCAGACAGTTACCGGTCAGTTGGCAACCAGTTTGGCATGGGGAAGTCCACCGTTGGGGCCCATCTCATGGAGATAAGTTACTCTCACTGCAGTTCCTGTCTGGGGGGAGGAGGGGAAGTTCTGGAAAGGGGGTCCCTAGGGAAAGGGGATATCGGGGTGTGGGAGGTGGAATGGGAGTGCGGGGAAGCCCCGTCCCCGAGGGGGGTTGTGCTGTCCCGCCTTCATAGAGCCTTGCTGCTGCGGGGGTGGCTTCTGGGGTGTTTGAAAGAGAAAGAGAAGAGAAGAGAAGAGAAGAGAAGAGAAGAGAAGAGGGCGGGCACCTCCCAAGGGCTCAGGCACTCCATATCTCATTCTCTGTTTTGTGTGTTCATTTGTTTCCTTCCTGCTGCATAGGGTCATCTGCCTGGGAGACCTGGACCCCATCGTGGCCGGATTTTCTGCCCTGGGGTTCCTGAACTACACTGGAGAGATTGATCAGACCCACATCCTGAGCCACACACCACAGCATAGAGCAGCCCAGTATATTAATAGGAAGGACTATAGTGCTGCAGGCCCTGGTCGACCATCGTGGACAATTCACGGACATTTTTGGCGTGTGGTCAGGCAAGGCACATGATGCCTGCATCTTCAGAAACACCAGCTTCTATGGGAAGCTGGAGGTGGGCACTTTCTTCCTCCACCAGGACTTAGTGGTTGGGGACGTGCAGATGCCATTGTGCTTCGTGGGAGATGTGGCCTACCCCTCATGCGGTGGCTTATGAAGCCGTACACCAGCCACCTGGATCCCAGCAGGGACCAATGTAACTCTCACCTGAACCAGGATGCAGGTGGAGTGAGCCTTTGGCCACCTCAAGGCACGATTCAGGTGCCTCCTGACCCGCCTGGATATGGGAGAGCACAACATCCCGGACATGGTGTCACTGTGTTGTGTCCTCCACAACGTTGTGGAGAGGAAGGGGGATGTCCCATTAACAAGGCCATGTGTGGACTGCACAGCAGGCCTTGTCTCACAGGGGCCCTGAGGTGCCCAAGGGGACCATGCTGCCCAGTTCTCCCCCTCCTCCTGGGGCCAGATGTGTGTGTGTGTGTGTGACCTCCCCTGAGCCTGGGAGCAGGAACCAAGCTGTGCTCAGGGGTTGCCTGCTGACTTCGCGTGGCACACACTAACACTGCACGTTTCCACGTTCACAGACACAATATCCAGCCCAAGCAGGCTGAATCATGCTTGCGCCCCACACCATATGCGCCCACCTCCCGTGCCCTGTGTGAGTGACAAACTGAAAGCACTCACTTGAGGATCCCTCCCTAGTGTCAGACGAGGCCTGGGAGATGTCCACGCTCACAGGAACCAGCTCTAACAACAGTGTGACAGTGGCTGTTTCATCCGTGTTCTTCTCCTCCTGCTGCTGTCCCTGGTCTTCCTCCTCATCTGCTGTGACCTCCAGCCAAGCGATAACAGGCGTGTCGAGGCTGGAGTCCACAATGATGGGTGGGGAAACCATTTCCCCACTCCCCAGGAGTTGGTAGAGCTCCTGGTGGTAGGGGCCGGTGTGGGGTCCTGCCCCTGAGCACAAGCTGCACACTCTAGCCCTCATGTATCCCTGGCAGAGCTCTTTCACCTTATTCAGGACTTGTTCCAAGGTTCGGGGTGGGTGTCTGTGCTCCGCCAGGGACTCAGCCATGTGCCCAAAAATGTCAGCATTACGCCACTGGTAGCGGAGATCCTGCAGTGTCTCCTCCTCGCCCTACAATTCAAGGAGGGACAGGATCTCTGCTCCAGACCAGGAGGGTGTCTGCCTCTTGGTCCCCTGGGTGGGTTCTGGGACTGGTCCCTATGAGGACCAGAAAGGTCTCAGGGGGGCTTGAGGCTGGGTCATGAATGGCAAGGCCTGTTGCAGGGAGAGCCGGATGGTCAGGGTGCTGTTCTCAGGTCCACTTCCTGCCACAAGGCTTGTCCAGGGTGCCTCCAGCTTTGAGGGGCCAGGAGACAGGAACTATAGAGTTGTGATTACTTTGGATGGAGTGGCCACCAGGGCACCTGTGTTATTTCCTTCTTTTGAAAGAAAACCCTTTTCCCCATCCACACATGCCTTTTTCCAAAAAAAGCTTTTTCAGAGAAAGAGGATTACCAATGCTGGAAAAATCCCTCTGTTCTTTAAATTTCCTTTCAAAAGAACATAATTGCAATGTGAACGTAATTGAAGTTTTTTTTTTCAGAAAAATGGCCGTGTTTCCAAAAAAACTCTCTAGTGTAGACATACCCACACTGTGCTCTCAAAAAAAGAAGCTGAGCTAGAACAACATTTGAGTCGTGGTAGTAGTCAGAACTAAAGTCCCACTCTAGAGCCCCCATTGTCAAGCCATTGTACAAACACATAGGATGTCACTTCTGCTTTTTTAGGGCAATCAGCATGCCTTGTACAATGGGACCAGGTCTTGATTGGGATCTGTTGAACAAACCCCTTCACTGTTCGTGGTGATAGCAAATTATTTTAACTTGTGATGTACAGTGGATTCTAAAGCCAATGATATATACATCCAATTTGAATTATTCCCTCCAAGCTGCACTCATCTATGTTCAGAGTGATCAGCTAGAGTACAAAGTCTTCTATTGCTATCCAAAATACTGAAGCTGCCTAATTGTAGTATGAGAGCCTGCAGGCTGTGATGCTTGGGGCTCCCTCCTTTCAGGGGGGTAAGCCAGTGCTGGTGCTCCAGCCATTGGGTGGTGGAATGCCAAGGCTTGCTGCCTCCCACTCCTCCTTCCCCCTCCCACCCCCATATTGTGGCACCAGTTTGCACACGTCTCTATGGGCTGGATCCATGTTAGCCACGAGTTGCATCCGGCCCGTGGGTGCTGCCTGGCAAGCGGAGGATGTGGTTCTTAGAACAGCAGCTCAGAGAAGCTCTAACTCTACGCTGTATCTATATTAACTTTTGGGCTACACGCCAGTCGTTTCCAGTGGCTAGGAACTGCAGGCGGTGGGAGCATGGGGTGGAGGGCAGTTACCTGCAAGCACATGGCTATGTGGAGCCACCTGCACCCTCCCCTCCCCAAACTGTGCTAGGTAATTGCCCCCATCTCCTGCCCAGAACATGCACCCTTAGCCTCCTCACTCATCCCCCAACCCTCCCACAAAATCTACTCCCCTCTCTCGCAACCCAGGTGGACCTCATGCCTACCCCACTCCTCTCACAACCCAGCTGGCCCTTGCATCAACCACACTCCCCCACCCCACAACCCAGCTGGCCCTTGCAATGAGCACACTCTCCTCTGTTCCCACCCCCCACAACCCAGCTGGCCCTTGCACCCACTGCACTGCCCCCACCCCTCTTGCCACCCAGCACCAACAGCACTCCCCCCGTCCTGGCAACTTAGCTGAATGACAAGACAGATACCTGCCTTCCCCTTCCCTCAGCTGCTTCCTTTTCCAGGCTCCCACAGGAAATGCCTCCCCCTGCGCCTATTGGCTGGATTTTCAGCTGCAAGGAAAGGCTTTAGGGACTGTCCCTCAGGCTCCTGTCCCTCGTCTGAGGGAGGGGGAGGGGAATTAGCGGTGTGCAGCGGCTTCTTTCTGGGACTTTGGGCACCAAGACAGGACATTAAAAATTGGGACTGTCCTGGGAAATTCAGGTCAGCATAGCTAGCTAGTGCATTGCACAAATACCTGGCTTTCTTAAATCCTTCCAGATTTACTAGATTAGACTTAATCCTCCCCACCCCCACACTTTCAGATCATTGTTAAATGTACTGATCAGTTATGTGTGGGGATGCCCATTATTAACTTTGTTCTGTATAGACTTGGCCATTTATTTGTGCACTTACTTTATAATTACTTCATTTTTAATCTAGGCATGAACTAAACCATTCATCCCATAGCTACTAGCAATCTTCAATAGTCTTCTGTTCAGCTTCTGAGAAAGCTAATATGTAAAAACCATCCAGATTCCAACAGCCTCCTTTAGGATTAATTTAAGATTGTGCATGAGGAAAAAGGGAAGATTGTAAGATTTTTTTACTTAACTTTTTTATGAACTTGCCTATGCCCAGCATTTGAGGCTGACTAGCAAGCAATGCACATACTGATTATAATAAAACTTATTGTATAAATATGCTAAAGGAAGCTGTCTGAATTTTTTATGATTAATATTCATTGCAAAGTTAGTTCTACATTGTAATGACAGTGCAAACCACCTCCAAAGGTTAGCTACAGGGTCACAAGTTTGTATCCACAACTTTGCACCCTGCCCATCACTGTTGGTCAATTGTGACCAGCCTTCAACAACAATTTCTCAAATAAACAGGCTTGACAAACCCTGACGAGAGCCACTCGGCAGCCCCACACCGCGCATGCGCCAGACCGGCACTGCGCATGCACGAAGCACCGGTGAATGGGGCGCTCAGAGCGACCAGCTAAAATCTACTCACCAGAGGCGAGTAGATTCAGCGGTTTGTTGAGCCCTGCAAATAAATGTGTAATTTTAATGCAGTTTAATGAATGCTAATTTATTAATTAAATATCTCAAGCAGCCAGCACCTTTAACTACCTTTCCTAGCTTGCAGGTTGTAAATTGTAGGAGGTGCTAGTATCAAAACTTGCCTTTCTTTTTAAGGTTATAAATGAGCTAAGTTGTTGGATAGATATAATAGTGGATATGTGATTATTAAAAGACAAACTTTTGTAATAAATTAATTTTTATACAGAAGAAAGTTAGTTGAGGCAACTTATGAGCTATGCTGACAATAACAGAATGTTCCTGATGTAATTATGTAGATTCTTTAATCTTAAGTGAGTCATAAATCTGATTGTAGAACCATCTAAACACTGGTTAGAAGCAAAGATTGACCTCTGAGTTGAAAAGATAGAGGGAGGGAGATAAAGACAATTAAATTAGGTCTCAAGAATTATGCGTTGAGGACACCATATATAAAAGTCCTAGAACTTGCCTGGATCAGAATGTCAAAAACACCTAACTACGCACAATTTTATTTAAGAACTTTTTTAAAAAAGTCTCCAGAGGAAGTCATAAATTACTTTTGGAATTGACACACTGCTTAATTTAAAACATCTGTATTCAACAGCTTTTTTGGGGATCTCTGATAACATAAAATCTGATCAAATACAGCTCTCCAAAAAAAAGTGGCACCATGCTTTACACACATTCTCAATGGGTGCCAACTTTTCACCCTTTTTGCCACTAGACCACCTTCAGAAAATTCAAATAACATCCCATATTTGCAAGCAGAATTAACTGTCTTGCATGCCTATGAAAATCTGAGGCATGTTTTGCAGACTCATTCTCTGAAGCCAGTTCAAAATATGGTCAACTGTGACTTTTCAGTGGTATTATGTTAGTTTACAAACATGCTTTTAGTACTATCAGTACCACAGAGTCAATGTAGCTGTGAAAAAGCAATTTAAAATTTATTCTGTTTCATGCATCAGCAAACAAGTTGTTAACTATGTTTTGATGCTAAAACCTTTATTGTTGGCATTGTTTGACAGTCTGTTCCAAGCCAGTTTTAATACTTTGTATACCTTTTCCTCAAACATAATTGATTGGTCCTAATATAATTGTATTTAACAAAGCAGAACGAATGCAGTTCCTTTTCAGATAATTTATCCTCAAGAATCAGTATCTACTGCACACAACTATAAAATCATGCTCCGTTCAATAGCTCTCTCTACAAATTACAAGAAGTGATAATCTGAAGCAGAATTGTAAACGAGAGGTTGGATTAACTGGGTAATGTTTAGGTCACTGTTTCTCAAAGTGGACCGCGGTCCCACTCCAAGAAAGCTGCTAACTAGTCACTCTGGTTTCTTTACTTAGTGACTCCACAGCCATGGAGCCTCATAGCTCCCATTGATTGCGGTTCACCATTTGCAGCCAAGGGGAGTCATAGGCCACACTGCTTCCCTTGGGTGCAAATGGTGAACCACAGCCAATGGGAGCTACAAGGGTCCATGGCTGCAGAGCTGTTAAGTAAACAAACTGGAGCGACCCATTATCAGCGTTCTTAGAGTGGGCCCACTTTGAGAAACGCTGGTTTAAATGATATTTATTTAGTGATTTAAGAGTTTGAGAGCCTAAATCCCCCTTTCAAAACTGACTTTCAAAATTGTAGATTATCAAAGATATTTAGGCACCTGAACAAAACAGGAATGTGCTGGTCTCATTTGGAGTTAGGTACCTAGGTACTTTGGAAAATCCCACTTGGTGCCTATCTGCATTTTTAATTGCCTAAATTACTTAAAAATATGGGTCAATGTCATTTTTGAAAATGAGACTTACCCCTCTAAATCAACACCCTGACCAGCTGCCCATGGCCAGACCCCCACCAGCACCCTGCTCCCTCCACTTGGCCAGACCTCTACCAGCACCCTGCCCCCTCCCCCTGGACAGACACCCACCAGGACCCTGCTCCTGTCTCCTGGCCAGACACCCACCAGCACCCTGCTCCTGCCCCCTCCCTCCTGGCCAGATGCCTACCCCCAGCTTGCTCCTGTACCCTACTTCCCACCCAGATTCTGTACTCCCATCCCTATACCACTCACTGGCAGCCCTGTCCCACACACTGGATCCCTCATTTTTGACCCGACCTCAGAGCATAGAGAGGTCACAAAATCCACTAACCCTGGAACCCCAGAAGAGTTAATCTGACTTGAGGCCTTGAACCTCAGTCCTACCTCACCTCCCTATGGGACTGGACTGCCAGGGGAGTGAAGTGTCTCAGTTGGAGCCACATCAGTGAAGCTTGGCTGGTTTTGGAGAGGTTGTTTTTTCTGCATCTCACTCTCCGACTGATTTTTCTGTGGGTCAGTGGCCCCTGGCTCAAAACAGGTTCCCTGACCCTTCCATAAATAAAGATATAATATTTATTTGGACATAATATTTTATTTTAAAATGAATCCTGGCCAACAAGCCCCCAATTAGGACCAAGCCCACATCTGGCCGCAGCATCATAACACTCCTTCACTCCCCACTCACCCCACCCTGAGCCCAGCATATGCCTAAACCCCCTACCCTGAGCCTCTCACATCCCCAAACACCTGTACCACCCACATTCCGTCTTGTGCCACAAAACTGCACGATCCACACACTGAAAACCTGTACCCTGAACCCATAATACACCAAACCCCCCCCACCCTGAGCCCCTCATATGCCCCAGCCCAAACTCCTGCACCCCCACATCCACAAGCCTGCAGCTTACTCCAGCACCCCAGTTTTCTACTTGACCCCAACACTCTCCAACCTGGAGTCCCCCACCCTGAGCCAGCATCACTTTTCCACAGTGTACAGTCCCTCCAGTCTATTTAATATTAATAACACTGACACAATAGTAAACAAACACACTAATTCTAGCTATCGTTCATCTCTGATTTCTACCAGGTAACCAAAGAATATGGAAAATCTGTGTGCAAGAGTTTAGAATCTTTATCAAGTTAATGAATCTACTTCTCACATTATGCAGGTTTTTATTAGAAAATCTTAGTCCTATGTCTTTTCTTACTGAAAGTTGATGATTATACAAGTATAGGCATGATGAATGTGTGTCATTCTCTCTGGGATTCTGCACACTCCTTTATTTCTCACAGTTTCCTCACCTTTTGGACAGGGAAGGGGACACTCATTATTATCATCATAAAGTACAGCTAACCATCCCTTGAAACGTAACCTTGGCTAATATTTAATTATGCTCTGAATTTGTTAATGAATTAGGCCTAAGGACATCGTATATTTGTTCATCTCCTGTTTCATATGCTGAACCCATACCTGAATTCAACAGAAATCAGCACATTTTCTAGACACTTACTGAATGCTTGAAAGGAAAACACTGTAACACTGTGAGTACCTGATCCTATGAGGGTGAGGTTTAACCTTACCTACTGGATTTCAGGGCACTCAGTACTTCACAGAAACGCCTCAGAGCATCAAAGCCTTTTAATGGTTTTTAGCCACAGGTCTCAAAGTGCTTTACAAGACAAATATTGTTATCCTCATTCTACAAAGGGGCAAACTGGGGGATAGAAATTAAGTTCCAAGTCCACAGTGAATCAATATCTGATCACAAAGTCACACTTCAATCCTGGCTTTTCCCATACTCCCTGGGGCAAGTATAGTGTCTGCCTGTTTCCTGGAAGACCTTGTGCTGACAGGCACATCTGGGGAGGAGGAAAGAAGCCGGGGTGAATCAAAATATCTATTTGACATGGATGTCAGTTTCTTCTAACATGAAACCCAATTTCCCTTGAATATAAGAGGCAGTGGATAGCACAAGTCCAGGCCTCCTGCCTCCCGGGCACATGCTGCAGGCCTTGATATATTTTTAACATCACTGTTGGGAAGAAGCCTCAAGACCAGAAATGTCGAACTGTCCCAGCTGCCAGAATCTGTGGAGCTACACATTAGTACAGTACTTAACATAAGAGTACATTTGCAACTTACCCCCTAGATGAATACTGGGGAGGAGGGAGAAGTAAGCCACATGATATGGGCCCATAGACTATTTGTAGGCTTTTGGATCACTGTGGGTATGTCTAGACTACATGGCTCTGTCGACAGAGCCATGTACATTAGGCTTGTAGGCATAGGGAAATGAAGCGGCGATTTAAATAATCGCCGCTTC
>JANRFK010004149.1:150508316-150519601 GCA_030068395.1 Apalone spinifera
CACACAGAGGGGCTGCAGCTGGTAGGGCTGGTAGCATGGTGAGAGGCTGTTCCGGGCTTGAAGCTGGAGGTGTGGCAACGTGAGTGATGTGCTGACGTCACTATCTCGTCCCACTGAAAAAGGTTTTTAAAGAGAGAGAGAAACTTTGCACAAAAAGTCATGCATCATGTGATAATAATAATTATCTACGAGTTGTTAGGTTGATTAAGTTTCTTTGGTGAAATTCTGGCTTCATTGAAGACCATGAGACTTTTCCCATTGATTTCCAAAGGGTCAGAATTTGATACTGCAATGCATTGGCTACAATGATGCCAAACCACTTACTGCTGATGTGGGCAGGTGTCCTACCATGGAGGACAGAATAAGGCAGGCCTCCCCGGAAACCTTGTAAGAAGGATCAAGGAGCCCCTATCTGAGAGCTTCATGGAGATGTTCAGGGAGGATTCCTGCTCTGTCTTCAAATATGTTTACAAACTGTTCTGGGGAACCCCTGCTGTGCCTCTACAGATCACACCCAACTGCCTTAACCCACTTGTAGCATGATTAAAATGTGACCTCACCAAAAGTGTCCTCCCTGCCATCAGGGTGTGGCAATAATACATCCTTGGATGAGGGAACTATCTCCAAAGTTATAAAAAGTTCCTGGCTGTGGTGAGATCAAATGCTCTACTTCCCTGCTGACCCATCTCCTTCTCCTCTTGCTGTTGTCCAAAGCTGTTGCTTGAAGAGTCACAGACTGGGCTGGGACACTGGTTAGGTCCACCCTAGAGTCCCATGCAGCTACTCCTAGAAGCAGCATGTTTGCGGTGCTGATCCAGATCATCCATTTTCCTCCTTTGTCTATGCCTATGCCTACACCTGCCTTAGCTTCATTTTCACACAGCGTGGCTGGGTGTCCCTGGCGTATTCTTTTTCCACTGTGCCTTGTGCGATCTTGGCATAGATATCAATGTTTCTTTTGCTGCTCCGTAGTTCTACCTGAACAGATTCCTCTCCCCACACAGCAAGCAGGTCTAGGATTCCCTGCATGCTCCATGCTGGAGCTTGTTTGTGACCCTAGGCATTCATGGTCAGATGTACTGCTTAGGTGTGCTGCCTGCTCTGAAAGGTCTGCTTGCCACGCTGGTCAAACAGGAAATGAAATTCAAACTTTCCTGGGCCTTTTCCTGTGAACTTGGAGAGAAGCAGAGTTGAAAGTGCTGGCAAGAGCAATCAAATTGGGGCACTGTGGGACACCTCCCAGAAGCCAAGAACATCGACTTTCCCAGCGCTGCATTTGTACTACCCTAAAGTCAACCAGACAAGATCTCATTTACCGTTACTCCTCATGAAAAGCAGGAGCACTGAAATCAACTTTAACAGCCATTAGAGTTGACAGAATGGGCTTGGTTGTGTAGACTCATTATTTAGAAAATTGACCTAATACAGCTATGTTTGACCTAAACTCCTAGGTTGTGTCTAGACTGCATCCCTTTTCCGTAAAAGGGATGCAAATTAGACACATCACAATTGCAAATGAAGTGGGGATTTAAACCCCCCCCCCCCCCCCCCCCCGCTTCATTTGCGTAAACATGGCTGCCGCTTTTTTCCGACTCAGAGCTTTGCCGGAAAAAAGCGCCAGTCTAGACACGGATCTTGCGGAAAATCTTCCCCACTTCATTTGCAATTGCGATGTGTCTAATTTGCATCCCTTTTACGGAAAAGGGATGCAGTCTAGACACAGCCCTAGTGTAGACCAGGCCTTAGACTTTATCTTCACTGGCAATTGAGCGACAAAACTTTTGTCACTTACAGGCACAGGTGCTAGGTGAGCATGCATGAGGGGTTGCATGCACCCCCAAGCAGCTCAATGACAAAGCTTTTCAGTGGCAAGTACTAGTGTAAACTAGTGGTTTTGTGCCACTCCTAGGGGGTGGAAGTGGGGGATTACAGTGCCAGGATTCAGCCCTGTTGCTAAAAGCTATGTACTGGAGACATATCCTTGATGTTTTCATCTCTGCTCCCCTGCAGGCATACACCCCTTCATTTTCAAAGCTTCAGCAAGTATCCAACAGCTGAGTGTGCTGCTCTGTTTGGGGCACAAACAAAGAGCAAATCATTGAACTACTCCTGTTCTGCCCTCACTATGAAAACAGTGGCAGGCAGACTGCTATACAGGAGGAGAGGGATAATCAGCTGTGCTATTTTGACATTCCTCAGAATGGAGCTCCCCCCAGCTGAAGGAGAAGTAAATATCCATGGAAAGAACTGTCATATTAGTCATTTGCACAACACCTCGTACAATGAAGGTCTGATCATCAGGCCCCTAGACATAACTGTAATGTAAAACAGTGATAAACTATATAAGTTTGTGCTACAAGAATGATTTCTGACTGCTTTCCTAATCAAAATTCAATCCTTTGATTCAACATCTCAGTGATGTGAGAGACCATCAGTGGAGAACAGTAACAGGATATGACTTAAATATTACACACACACACAGATTACTACTGCGTTCACATAATAAATGCCCCCCCCCCCTTTTTAAAGAATAGCACTCCACAAAATATAAGCCTTCAAGAAACTGGGATTCGAATCTCCAGTATGTTTGTGTTCCACACTGACTGTTAGCAGAATTGTAAATAAAATTCAATTCTAAATTTGGAGATTGAGAGCAAACCCTTAAAACACCATATGCTCTCTCAGTGTTTTCTCTTTTTCCTCTCTTTCCATTCTTTTGAAGGAAGAGATGGATATGTACATATTGATTAAAATATCTGTCTTTTCAGCAAGGATGGAGAGGGTGAGAGGTGTATCTATCTTTGACTAAGTCCTGCCTAGACTGAACATAAACCTGACATATGCTGGCAGCAGATGGAAAAGGATGAGTGGGGAAAACAAACGATGGAATTAGAAAATTAACTATATAGTGAGTAGATACATTCTTTATATATATTATTTAAAAGATGTGTCTTATGCAGAGGAGGTAGGGGGAGAAAGGTGAGAGATTTGCAGTAATATGCTCCAGCCCATTACTAGACATTAAAACAAACTCTTGATTTTTTTTTCAAAATGAAAATGAGACAGTTAAAAGGATATGGCCCAGAGCTATAGTAACAAAGTAGGTCAAACCTGATTAACTGGTTGTTAATATATCCACCAGCTCTGGCTGACAGGAGAAATATTTACTAGCTACTGGTGTTACTAGTCTGAAAAATTTTACTTATCAGCAAAAGTAGAAAAAACATGTCCAAGCATATTGCAAGAGATCCAAAACGTGGAGATGTATACATAAAAGGAGAGGTAAAACGTCAATGGTGCCCCACATATACATGATCCACAGTTTGCCTTTTGATGCCCTTTAGTTCATGCAAACCTCTTTCTGTAAAGACCAAATTGCATGCATTTCCAACAGTTCAGGCAAATATTCTGAATTGCACAAGCCAAAAGCCATTTCTAAAGATCTAGAATGTTGAGTCATTTCCCTCATGTGTTTGCAAAGGCTGTTAAATGATGTTAAATGCTAGCTACCTACCAACTGAGCTACAAGAACACTGCATAGAGCTTTGTACCTTTCAGTCATTCAGGTAACATCCATTAAGTAAGACAATGAAGGAAAACCAGAGGAAGAGTGCACCTCAATTAAATATAATAAATCATTCAGATAAACACACAAACATTTGAATGAGTATTGACTTAAACCCCCTTTTAGAGCTTTTTAAATTGAGGAGAAAGAAACCATTCAAGAATGCAGCCATTGTGATGCAGTGTTTCTAGTGATGCTTAAAATGTGTTTAAGTCTGAAGCACCGGAGTTCCAGATGAGTGACAGTTCCCAACTTATTCCAATACTGTTTCCATTATACTTCCTCCTTCCACCGAATTATAACCACTCTCATACCTACACATACAGTCCTGCAGCTTTGCCACTGAAGTGTATTTGGTGAAGATCTGTATGCTGACAAGAGAGCTCTCGGGTTGGCATAACACCACCACCTCCTTGAACAGAAGGAGTTACATCACTCCTGCTAACATAGCACTATGCACGCAAGTATTTATTCACATCTGCGTGACATAATCTATGTACTCATAGGCTACTGTGTAAGCATGTCCTAATTTTGATGAGAAAAATTACTTTCTAGTTTCCATCATGCATACTTTAGAATACAAATTACTAAAACAATCTTCCTTTTAACTGAAAAGGGAAGTAGAAATGTGTGTTTGTTAGGCATTTCATTGTGCATGCCAGGGTATCTTCTAGACAGTGTTTCTTAACCAGTGGTATGAGTACCCTTAGGGGTACTTGAGAGAAGTCTGGGGGGTACATCTACACAAGTGAAATTTGGAGAAAACTGAATTTTTGTTTTCAGTTTTATAGCACTTTATTATTTTTGTACTTTTTACATCCAAAAATTTAATCGCCTGCCCTGCTACAATTAAGTTGTTTAAAAAATATATTGCAATGGTACGAAAAAAATTGTGTCTCTGAAAACTGTAGGTACTGGGGGTACTTATAATTTTTTTAAAGGGCGTACTTATACTTTTTTTGAAGGGGTACTTTATAAAAAAAAGTTGAGAAACACTGTTATAGACAGCCATATTATCCCCTTTCCAGTACACTGTCTTGATTGCAAATAAACCAAAAAGTCAAAATAAATTCTACCTAAATTTTGTAAGAACATTCTATCTTCTCAGGGAAAGGTGAGGGAAGATATAATAGAAATTAAATATTCTTAACGTCTGAGAGAACAGAAATACAGCAAGCAGAATCAGCAGCCAGATGCAAAATGGCCACTGAACTACTTTTTTTTTTCTGTCATAAAAAAAAATCAGGCTAGAAAAGACTTCCTATAATGGAACAATCCTACCCTGAGAATGGTCAGTTGGGGTGTGGTTGTCACAAAGAAGTGTCCCTAAGGAAAGGGCTGCTTTTATCCAACACCACTATTGCCAATGAGTGTTATTTTTCATTACATCTGATTGAACCAGGAAATTAAGAACAAAAAGGAAGAGATATTTTACACTGATCAAATTGCACTCTCAAAGAAATATAGGTACCCCAACTAACTACTGTGTTTTATCCATAAATTCTGCATCATTGGAATTTTGGCATAGCATCCTTCAATTTCCAAATTTGTAATATGGTGAGAGGTGTGCCTTTCATGGGAGTTTTCCAGTTGCATTTGTTATGCATAGTGGTAAAGGAAAGACCTCATTGTCTCATCTAAAGTTTGTGCCAGTTTAACCAAAAGTTACAATTTTAAATCAATTTAGTCAAGTCAGTGAAAATCATGTGTGGACACTCTTAATTCAATTTAAATCTGGTTTATAAGAGTATCTACATAGGTTTTGCACCAGATTAACTAAATTGGTTTTAAACTGATTTAAATTAGAAAAGTTCTCTCTTAAACATTGCCACACCCTTGGATTGTAAGATCTTTGAGACAAAATGAAGTCCCATTCCTGAGTGAGGTGCTGGACACCATTACTATATAGGTAAAAAATATATCCCAGGTTTCATTTTAATCATTGGCCACTTCCTACATTTGACTAATTTTAAGGGGTTTTATATAATAAAAGAATGTTCCTGATCACATCATAAAAGTCTGTGCTTGGTTTTAAGACATTTGTGTCAGAGGATCTGCTAAAAAAGAAGATGGAAGAGTGCTGGCTTGTTATTGCATATAAAGTGAATTGTAAGAAGGCAACAGCGGTTTTAACACAGAGGCTCATCATTAAAGATTCAGAGAAATTGAGAAATAAAAATAAATGGCAAATGACTGTCCCTCAGAATCAAGTTCTAATTTAGACTTGAGGGACAGACAATATGAATGTTGGTGATGAAGTTCCCTCTCCTTCTCAATCAAGATAATGTTACAGCCCCACTGATTGTGTCTGAGAGTCTAATGGTGTTTGGTGTTTCATGAAAGAATCAAAAACCAGAAATCCTGATCAGATATGGTAATTAAAGACATCATTACACGCTGTCTGAAGGCCAAATTCTAACATCAGTAAGGACATTCCTGACTGCCTCTATTTTCTGCCTGATCTTTCCATTTAATAGGATTCCATTCATTGTTTCTTGTTGCAAACGAAAAATATTGCCAAATTGCATCCCCAAGGTAGCTGTATTTCAACAGTGGATGAAATACCTCTACAATTTGTGTAGCAGTTTATTAAAATGTGTAAAGCCCTTTGGAATCTTTCAAGATTAAAGAGATTTGTTATACATCAGATATTGCTAGCAATTAATCCATAAACCCCCCACAGATGTGTGATAATATTGCAAAGTCAGTAATCTGCAGCTTAGATGATGGCACTTTGTATATGTCAATACTGTAGCCTGGATCCTAATATTTAGCCAATAGAAGGCAACCTGATTACACGTGCACATACATACTTCAGCAGGTCTGAAATGTCATTAGTACAAATATCCTCCACTTTTGGACAACAAAATCATGATTTTAGTGTACTAGAAAAGTTATCAATCCAGATATGTATATCACATGCCTGGGAACAGTTATGATATGGAAATATAGATTGCGTATGTCAAACAACATTAACTGCAATTACAAGTCATTACATGGAAGTTATATTTAATTACTAGTTCATGTAACCAGAAGGTTAACTGAATTAATTATCCTTTTATATTCTGTTACACTGTAATAACTCCCAAATTTGTATATCTACCACAAATTCCCATAATAGGAAGTTACAGATACTGTTACATTGCAATTGCAGTGCACTTAGTCACTTATTATAAAGGGTAACCATAATGTGAAATTAAGTTTCAGGCAAGCCCAAGACAAGGTAAAGTACAGAAGAGTTTATCTACCAGGAATATATTCTCTTTCCTATCAGGTTTTGAAAGCAAAACAGATCCTTCAATGTAAGGGGATTTTCCCTGATGCAGCATTCCTGCTCCAAAATGCAATTACCACAATAATCAAGAGTAACCTTCCACCAACAAAAATAACAGGTATTTCAGTGGCATTTTAATGACTAACAAATTTATTAGGGCGTAAGCTTTTGTGAGATACAATCACTTCCTCAAGTGAAGGGAAGAAAAAAGAGAAGAGAAGAGAGATGATACAGAGATGGGAGAGTGACATCAGTGCCAACTAAATCAGAATGGATGTGGCTCACCTCCAACAGAGATGAGGTGAGTTCCTGAATGGGAAATTACCTATTGTAATCTGAGAACTACTCCATTTTTCTACTTAAACCTTGTTTCAGGGTGTCAAATTTGCATATAAGTTGCAGCTCAGCAGTTTCTCCTTGCAATCTGTTTTTCACTTTTTTTTTTGTCTGAGAATGGCAACTTACAAGACACAAACTCACCTTCTCATCACTGTTGGCACCAATTAACACTGATGTTACACTCCCATCTCTGTATCCCTTCCTTTCCATTCCCTTCCCTTCATCTGAGGAAGTGAGTTGTAGCTCAGAAAAGATTATGTCCTAATACCCTAATAAATTTTAAAACAACAAAAAGTCTGGTAGCACTTTAAAGACTAACAAAACATGTAGATGATATCATGAGCTTTCGTGGGCACAGCCCACTTCTTCAGATGACTGGTCAAAAAGCTCATGCTACCATCTACATGTTTTGTTAGTCTTTAAAGTGCTACCAGACTTTTTGTTGTTTTTTTAAGTTTATCCTGTTACAGACTAACATGAACCTAATACATCTGTTAGTCTTTAAAGTGCCACTAGACTCCTTGTTATTTTTGCTGAAACAAACTAACACAGCGACCCTGTGAAAACTTCCACCAACATAAGTTGATCCAATAAAAAAAAATCACACCTGCCTTTTCTCTCCCATGTCTTTGGACCAACACTCCAAACAATAATCAAGAATGACAGCTCCTTACCAGTACAGTGATAATTCTCATTTATCATATCAGAGGTCATAGTCCTTCCCCAAATTAAGATAAAACAGTTCAAAAGAACAGCAGCCTGTATGTTAACACAAAATTAGTGCTTAAGTACATGGACATCAGACCTGCTTTTCAAAATGAGTCGAATAAACACAACAGAGTGAAATACACTTTCCAGCCTTTTCACAAAAAACTCCAAATAGTTCCATTAAGTAAAATGTCAGTCTGATCAGTAATGTGGGGTTTGGGATTTTTTTTAAATACTAACTTATGCTAGAAAATATATTTTACATACCAAGGTCTGTTGAGGTGTGTACAATAAATGATGCTTAAGCCTAATGGTCCGGAACATGTTTCAGAGTTTATGCAGTTTCCCTGGTACACATCACCTAATAAAATTAAATTGTAGAAAATGCAGTTAGTTGTATTGCTTCGTTTTGTAGTTCCAACCAATGATAAACACTTTTAAGACTTTATTTAATCTATCTAAGATTAACCAGAGTAAAGACAGATGCAAGAAGTGTTGGGCTATGTAATGGTTAGAGGAGAGAGAGAGATTGCATCAGTTGATAATTGTCAATTTTTACTAAAATATAGTTATATGGTCAACATTCATTGCTGATACTGAGTAAGATATAATTCAGTGATTTATATTATACAGCTTGTAAACTGGCCAGCTGTGTCAACTAGCAATGTAATGTCTATGTAAGGTTTACAAGAGTCCAGCAAGTTTTCAAATGATTTATTAGGCAATAGGGGTACAGACACATATGCATGAGTCAATGACATTGAAGGACAGTATTCATAAAAGTGGGTATCAGTCTGTATTCTTGCAGGTTTGCACAAATCCTAATCCTAATACTGTTAATAAGTAATGAGTAAAAATAGTTTCCACACTCAAGTTTCCCTACTATGATCACATCTCAAAGCCAGCAGAAGATGAGGGAGATGTCTAATATTTTCATCACCAAAAAGCAAAAAAGTCTAATTTTAGTAAATAGTGTTCCATTTATATTCATTATTAGGTGGACAAATTACTGCATATAGCATGGTTGATCATAGAATATTAAGGTTGGAAGAGACCTCAGGAGCTCTTCAAGTCCAATGCCTTGCTCAAAGCACAACCAACCACAACTAAATCATCCCAGTGAGAGCTTGATCATGTGCCCCAACCTTTATCATTTTCCTTATCCTCTGCTGGACTCTCTCCAATTTGTCCACATGCTTTTTGTAGTGGAGGGCCCAAAACTGGACAAAAAACTCCAGATATGGCCTCATTGGTTCCAAACAGAGAATAATCACTTCCCTTGATCTGTTAGCAATGCTCCTACTACTGCAGCCCAATATGCCATTAGCCTTCTTGGCAACAAGGGCTCACTGTTGACCTGTATCCAGCTTCTCATCCACTGCAATCTCTTAATCTACTAAATTCCTGCTTAGCCAGCCCGTAGCAGTACATGGGATTCTTCCATCTTAAATTTAGGACTCTGCAACCTGTCTTTGTTGAATGTTATCACATTTCTTTTGACTGGATCCTTCAGTTTATCTAGGTCACTCTGGACCCTATCCTTACCCTTTAGCGTATCTGCCTCTCCCCGCACCTTAGTGTTATCCATAAACTTCCTGAGGGTGCAAGTCATCCCATCATCCAGATTGTTCATGAAGATGTTGAACAAAATAGCCCCAAGACAGACTCCTGGGTCACTCTGCTTGATACCAGCTATCCAACTAGACACTGAGCTTCTTATCAGTACCTGTTGAGCCCAATAATCTAGCCAGCTTTCTATCCACTTTCAGTCCATTCATCCAATCCATACTTTAACTGACTAGCAAGAACACTGTGGGAGAGTGTATCAAAAGCTTTGCTAAAGTCAAGTCAATATCATATCCACCACTTTCCCTGTATTCATAGAACCAATTAGATCAATCAGGCATGACTTAGTGAATCTATGCTGACTTTTTCTGACCACCTTCATTCCTCCAAGCATTTCAAAACTGATTCCTTAATTACCTGATTTTTCCAGGGATTGAAAAATCCCCGAAGGTGACTGATGCATAGTTCTCCAGATTCTACTTTTTCCCTTTTTTAAAAGATGGGCAGTATATTTGTCTTTTTTCAATCATTTGAGACCTCCCCCAATCTGCATGGGTTTTCAAAGATAATGACCATTGCTCTGCAATCCCATCAGCCATCTCTCTCAGAACCTTCAGATGCGGTCAATTTGACCCCATTGACATGTGCATGTCTAGATTTTCTAAATAGTCCTTAACCTGTCCTTCCACTGCTGAAAGCTGCTCACCTCCTTCCCATGCTGCCCAGTGTAGCAGTCTGGGAGCTGACCTTATCTGTGAAGACTGAGGAAAAGAAAAGATTGAGTACTTCAGCTTTTCCCACGTGATCAGTCACTAAGTTGCCTTCTCTATTCCATAAGGGTCCCACAGTTTCCCTTCTTCCTGTTGCTAACAGATCTGTAGAAACCCTTCTTGTTATCCATCACATCCCTTCTTAAGTGGATAAAAGAGTACAAAAGTTGGCACATTTGTTACAATTAGAAACATAATTGTCTAAAGAAGTGCCATAAAATGTAGTCTAACCACACAAAAATATCTTAAGCTAGTAAGCAAAGATTTCCCTTACTTATTGTTATCAAACAATCATAGTTAAATGTAGGGTTGGGAGGGAACTCAATTCTAGCCCTCTCCCCAGCACTCAAATCATGATATATTATGTTCTAGGTGATCATGCTAAATGAAAGCAACAGGCATATAAATGGTACTGAGAAAGGATTAAGGGAAAGAAGACTATGATGTAAAAATGTGAAAAATAAAACTTTATTTTTATGATATTCATATATAAACTAGAGGAAATTAGTGTCATCTAATGAAGTCTTGTAAAGTATCTTCTCAGAACAAAAAGTGGAGTATTTAAAGTAAAAGCTTAGAGAAAGGACTTGGGAATAGGAGCTCCAAAAGATGTAATATTATCTGCAAAGAACAGACAGAAATGGGCAAGTATGCACTCTGGAATGGGTTGGAAAGTGGCCAAACAGACAAATAAAATCGCGAAAGGGACAGATAAGTGCAAGATCATCCCTCCTGAATTCTTGGCAGGGGGTCCATGCAGTCCCTCCGCCTTCCACCACAAGTAGATAATCTTTTAAAAATTCCTCATAGCATAACTAAGGCCTGGTTTACACTACAGTTAGGACAACATAAAATAGCTAATTACGTCTGCATGACAGCCTTGCATACCCATGACAGCCTTGCATCCGACTGATGTAAGAGCCCTACAACACCATCCTAGCTGCCTTGTGGGAGACTGTGAGGAAGAAGAAATATGACACTGTCTAGCTGCGTCTAGACTGGCAAGTTTTTGCGCAAAAGCGAGCGCTTTTGTGCAAAAACTTGCCAGCTGTCTACACTGGCC
>JANRFK010004149.1:150528853-150544950 GCA_030068395.1 Apalone spinifera
CGGTGCTGAAGAGGCTGATGCTGAAGGGCCCGACGATGGTGCCGAAGACGTCGCTGCGAGACCAGGATGATACGGCACAGGCGCAGCCAAGACAGGATCTGGAAGGGGTCCCAGCACCGAGAGAGGTCGAGCCCAGTTCAGCGTCGAGTGAAGCGTGGTGGCCTGCATCGCTGCCGGCACCGCTATGGCGGCAAGCGGTACTGGTCCCACAGGGGACGGTCCCGCTGCATAAGTGACCGGTGCTGTTCAGTCATGCCGGTGAAGAGGTGAAGCCAGTGCCAACACGGCCTCCGGCATAGGTGACCTCGACCCTTCCGCCTCAACCAACGACGAAGGGGAGGTAGTGAGGCTAATAAGGTCATGCGCCACCTCAAAGGTGTCCGGCGTGGAGGGATGGTGCAAGGGAAGCTGTCCTGGACTAGATGAACGCTCCGCTCGCTTACGCTGCACTGTGGAGCATGATGATGTACGCACCGGAGAGTCGGTACTATGGTGTAGGCTAGACTTTGGCTTCCATCTCAGAGACCTACCGCGAGATATTCTTGACCTTTTCGGTGCCGGAGAGTGAGACCAGTGCCGGACCCTCGACACCGAGGTCCGGTCCCGAGATGGGGCATCTCGAGTGGACACTGGTGCACTGCGCACCGCAGAGTGCCCAGCCGGTGCCGGCTGTAAAGCCGCCTCCATGAGGAGAAGTTTTAGACGAGAGTCTCTCTCCCTCTTAGTGCGAGGTTTAAAAGACTTGAAGATCTTACAAGCATCAATGAGATGGTCCTCACCTAGCTACTTTAGACAACTGTCGTGAGGGTCTCCTTTGGGCATGAACTTTGCGCAGACAGTGGACACCTTAAAGCCTTGCGGCCCTGGCATTCCTGACCCGTGAAGTGGGAGAAGGAAAAAACAAAAACACTAACTACCTAACTAATTGAACTACTCAGAACTATTTACAACACTAACAGAAACGGGAACCATTAACTGATCTAAGAGAAAGACACACTCCAACGACCGTCATGGGCGGTAAGAAGGAACTGAGGTGGGGGAGCGCCGGCAGAGGTACTTATGCCCCGGCATGGCGGTGCCATTCCAGGGGGCACCCTGCCGGTGCTACGGGTACCGCTAGAGAAAACACTCCGGAAGACGCGGTGCACGCGGTGCGCACACCTGATTCGAATGGACATGAGCAACCACTCGAAGAAGAACTCGGCTATCCCTGAAGCTTCTTTTAAAAGAGTTGGTTGAGGGGACCATCGATCTACAGATATACATAGTTAAATAACTCTTGAAGTACTGCAGAAATTCCAGAAGACTAGAACAATGGTAAGGTTGTGCCAATATTTAAAAAGTGTAAGATGATCTCAATAATTATAGGCTGATTAGCCAGACATCAATCCTGGACAAAAATGGAAACACTGATACAGGATTCAATCAAAAACTAATGAATGAGAATAGTATTAATGCCAGTCTATGTTGTTTTATGAAAAATATATCTCGTCAAACAAGCCTGATTTAGTTCTTTGAAATTGCGGGTTTGGTTAATGAAGGTAACTATACAGATGCAAGGCATTTGGACTTGGTATTACACTTCTTTTAAACTTAAAAATTAGCCTTTTCTTTAAAAAACAAAACAAAATCAAAACAGTAAGGCTACGTCCACATTGTGCTTACTTGCGCAAGAACATATGCATATGAGGTGAGGCGATTAATATCACCGTGCCTCATTTGCATACTTAATGAGCCGCCATTTTGCACAAGGGGTTTTTGTTCAAGAAGGAGCAGTGTAGACTGCTCCTTCTTGCACAAAAGCCCCTTGCGGAAAATGGCGGCTCATCAAGTATGCAAATGAGGCACGGCGATATTAATCGCCTCACCTCGTATGCATATGTTCTTGCGCAAGAAAGCGCAATGTAGACGTAGCCTAAGGGTGGTTAACCATTGGAACCAGCTACCAAGTTATGTGATAGATTCACTATTTCTTGAAATCTTCAGCTCAAGACAGGATGTCTTTCTTTTAGACGTGCTATAATTATACACAAATTATGGGGCTAGAGGTATTATGGCCTGTTATACAGTCAGAGTAGATCTAACCAGGAAATTTTTCAAAGCTATTTGGACAACCTAGGACACAGCTGGATACCACGTGGTGGGATGTTTAGGGAGGTTGGACACCAAATTCCAATTAACTCAACTGGAGCGAGGTTCCTAAGTTGCTTAGGTATCTCTGGACACCAATCTGTACCTTTGGGCATCTAGAGTCCTTTGAAAACCTGATCATAGCCCCTTCTGGCCTTTAAAAATCATTACAAAAATGCTTTTCTATATTGTTCAGAAAGTGGAAGCCAAAAGCAATGAATGGACATGAAACTTAGGGAAATTAAATATTTCACAACAGGAGTACTCCCTTCCTGCCATTCCTACTAAGTTAAAAAAATGTTGCTCCTCTTACTCCTCCAAATAATGGGCAGAGAAGCAAGCCCTCCAACAAACTAGCTATAGAGAAGACTGAACCATGGGTTCCTTGGGTGGCTAGCCACACTGAGTTCTAGAAGACAGTCAGACATGCCTGCAGTGGTTCATGAAGGAATCCAGTTGTAATTAGCAACTCTAGAAAGGGAAGGAATGAACCAACGTTGGAGACTCTGACATGAAACTGGTAAGTCTTAGGAATAAGGGAGTAGAATATTCTATGGAAATCAGAGTAAGAAGGGGCTCTAAGGTGATTTACATTGACTTGGAATGATATAAGGAAGAAAACATAAAATTTGCTCTGCTTCTACAACTAAGGGTACGTCTACACTTCAAGCTTCTTTTGGAATAAGCTTTTCTGGAAGAGATCTTCCGGAAAAACTTATTTTGAAATAGAGCATCCACACAGAAAAAACACAATGAAATAGCTATGTGCTATTTCAAAAGATAGCATCTACACTGATTGGACGCTATCTCACCCAGAACCAGATCAGGTAGGGTATTAGGTCAGCAGTTGCTTCCAGCAGCTGCTGCCTAAGGCTAGCTGAGACACGTGCTTAAAGGGACCCCCCTGAACAGCCATTTTTCAGGTTCTTCTGCTTGCTTTCGTATCTCTCTGAGGGACAGCAAAGCATTTTCTCTGCATGCTCTGGTTACCCTGCCTTTGGACACCACAGCACTCCTTGCCACGGAGCTGCCTCTGGGCATGCAATGGCCCCACACTGCCATGCTGCAGTTTCTGTAGCAGTTTCTGCAGGCTGGCATCCAGGCCCTCGACTTCCATGCTGCACAGTATATTAACAGAAAGGGATACTGTTCTTTGGCCCTGGTTGACCACCACGGCCAGTTTTCGGACATTTTCATCAGCTGGTCAGGGAAAGCGCACGACGCCCATGTCTTCCGCAACTCCAGCCTCTAGCAAAAGCTGGCACTTTCTTCCCTGAGCACAGCATCAGAGTCAGGGATGCTCAGATACCACTGTGCAGCATGGGGGACGTGGCCTACCCCTTCATGCCATGGCTGATGAAGCTATCTACCAGCCACCTGGACCCAAGCAAAGATCGCATCAATGGCTGCCTGGGCAGGGCCCACATGCAGGTGGAGTGCACCTTTGGGCATTTGAAGGTGCAGTTCAGGTGCCTCCTGACCCAGCTGGAAGCAGGGAAGCACAACATGCCCCAGGGGGTGTCAGCATGTGTGATCTACAACATTGTGGAGAGAAAGGGGGCCTTCCTTCCAGGGTGAGGGGCAGAGGCTAGCCAGGAGGGACAGGCCTTCAAGCAACCGTGCACATCTGCCATCTGCCAGGCCCAGCAGTTGGAGGTGTGCATCTGGGAGGCCCTTAGGGAGAGTTTCTCTCAAGGACCCCACTAACTCTCCCCAGGTCCTCCCCACTAGGGGCCTGTACTTTGCTTTTTTCTGCCTTTCCTCCAAAAAACCCCTCCTCTCTCCTTTTCTGCAGACAAAAATACATTTGCTTATTTATTTGGGATAGAAGTAACTGGGGAGGAGGGGGCTGAGAACCTGGAAATGGGGAGGAGCAGGGGGCTGAGAACCTTGGAGGGGGAATGGGGCTGAGAACCTGGAAATGGGGAAGGAGGCTGAGAGCCTTGGAGGGGGGAGGAGAAGGTTAAGCTTGGGTGCTTCTTCTGCGGGGACCTCAGCGACCTGAGGGAGGTCCTGGGAGGATAGAGGGGGGGAGGGAGGCAGGACGGCTGGAGTGGGGTCAGGCAAGGGAGGGGGGAGCGAGGACTGGAACAGGGACTGAGAGTGGTGCCAGGTAGGTCATGAGCTCTGGGATGGTTGCACACATGTTGCAGCCCTGCTGCAGCAGCTCAGTCCACAACTGGGCCTACCACTGGGCATCATCCCGGACCTTCTGGGCCAGCATCTGCTGCATGTCTTGGAGGATGGAGACATGCTCCCTCAACAGGCCCTCTTGGACCCTCCAACAGCTGCAGCTTCTCCAGGGTTAGGTGACTGGCTCAGCTGGTGTCACTCGCCTCACAGTCACGGTTGGTGTGGCTGGGGAGAATAAAGAGAGGTGGTCAGTCATCCCTGGAGACACTGTCCCTGAGGCCTTGCCCTCACCAGTGAGCTGAGCGCAACAGTTCCTGGGTCAGAGGACAGTGGGCCCTGCCTTACTGGGATCCAGAGGTCCCCAGGGGACCATGCTTCCCCCTCCTCCTCCTAAGGGACCATGTTCCCACATCCCATGGACAAGCAGGCAAGAGAAGTGTCCGGCCATGCTGGAATCCATTGGCTGGGAAAGAGGCCTTGAGCAGCCTGGGCTTCCATCAGGGCTGCACACACACCTGTGCCTGGCAGCATTGTGCCTTGGAGCAGGTGCTGCCTCGAGCATGCAGGCACGCCCACGTGCCATGTGTGGCACTCCAGAGTGCCCTTGTCCCCAGCCTTCTTCCAGAATTGGCTGGTGGTGGGAAGGTATCCCCCGGAGTCAGAAGGTGGGAGGGTATCCCCCGGAGTCTCTGCACTCCCCAGAGCCTGTGAGGAGGAACCCAAGGGTGCTCCGGGGTTGCCTCCTGGGGCTCTTGGTACAGACTGGTGCTGCACGTGCACAGACTGCGGCATGATGGCCAGTCTGAGAAGGCCAAGCGATGCTCACACCACAGCCCCTCACTGCCCGCCACCCCTGCCCTGTGTGTGTGAAAAACTAAGACCACGCACCTGATGATCCCTGCCCAGCCAGGCTATGGAGTACAGGCTCCAAGGTGATGGAGGTCACCATGCTGGCTGTGTCCTCCTCCTCTTCCTCATGGGCTAGGACTCCCAGGTGGGCGACAATGAGCATTTCCAGCCCCAAGTCCACCACCAGGGGTGGGGAATGGGCTGCACCCATGGGATGCAGTGCAGGTCCTCAAAATAGGGGCAGCATGAGCTGCAGTCCCTCACCCTAGCATAGGCCTGCCGGAGCTCCTTCACTTTACTCTGAACCTGCTCTAGAGTCCTGGTGTGGCCCTTTGTGGCCAGGCTCTTGGCCATCTGGCCATAGATCTCAGCATTGTGCCAGCTGGAGTGGAGATCCTGGAAGTTCTCCTACTTGCCCCACACGCCCAGGAGGGCCCAGATCTCCATCCCAGACCAGGACGGCACATGCCTTTTGTGGCCCCTGGCAGCCCTGTGTGTGCTCCTTAGGACAGGCACAGAGTTCTTGGGGGCCTTGTAGCTTGAACATAATGCCCAGATATGTGGCACTGGAGGCTGTGCTGCACTGGAAGCTGCGAGGGCCTGCTTCCTGCCACAAGCTCTGTTCCCTCTGTCTGCAGCTTTAAGAGCTGGTGGGCAACAGGAATTATAGAGTTGTGATGAGTGTGGACTGACTGGCCAGCACAGTACTTGTGGTATGTCCTGGAGAACTCTTTTTTTTTTTTTGACAAAACTCCCTATTCTGCTTCCACATGCCCTTTTCCGAAAAAGCTTTTTCGGAAAAGGGCTTATTCCTTATGGAATGAGGTTTGCCACCACTGGAAAAAGCCATCCATATTTTGACTTTGTCAAAATAACTGAATTGTAACATGGACACTAATTTTGTTTTTCTGGAATAACAGCCGTTATTCCGGAAAAAATGCTGCCATGTAGACACACCCTAACTACCAACTTCAGCTCTGGTGTATGTTGGCCAACTTACTGGCATTGCACCAGGGTTGGAGTGGTGGTTGGAGGGACTATGTTGTTGTAGGCATTTTTGGCACTCCTTTTATTACTTAGAGACACCAGCAGCAGAGAAAAATCTGTTGTGATATTACAGTAGAATTGCTTCAAAAGTCAATTGCTTCCTAAAAATCCAGAATAGAAATTACATTAAATTGTAACTCAAAAATTACTATGAATAAAGTGAAACCCAGGATGTCAGAGGATAGGAGAGTTTTAACTACAAGTATTCTACCTATGGCTTGGTCTACACTACAGAGTTAGATCAACATAAGGCAGCTTACAACAACCTAATTAGGTCTGTATCTACACTACAGCCTTGTCCCACTGATGAAATGCCCTACTACACCAACACAGTAACTCCAGATCCACAAGAGATTTAGAACTTAAGTTGGTATAATTAGGACAACAAGTCTGTGTAGACACTGCATTCCTTACAACAGCTATTAGTTCTCCTGTCAATTTGCAATGGAGCTGTGAAATTGACAAGAAAGCGAGGCAGCTAGAGCTCTGCTGTCCCCACTACTCAGAGCTGGGCAGTTGTACCCCACTTACAGCTGGGTTCTGGAACCTCCCTTGTTACTGGAAGCAAATGGGGATGCAAGAAGCTCCAGGTGGCTACCCACCTGCCTGCTCCTAGCCAAGAACCTGGGCTGTCTTGCCATTTCACAGCTCCTAACAGACAAGGTCACTTGGCTCCTGCAGGGAATTGGTGGGGAAGAGGAGAAAGCCAAGAATCCAAAGCAGCTGAACCCTACTCCCTAATGGCAAGAAACCCCAGTTACCTTCCCCTATTCTCCCAGAATGGAACAGTGAGAGAGAAAAAGCCCAGGTGGCTATCCCCATGCCCAGCAGGGAATGGGAAGTCAGAAAGAGGGAAAACCTACTGGGAATCCAGGACCCTGTGGGGCAGTTGGGCTTCCAGCAGTGAGCTGCCAGTGAAGTTGAAAGACTGGGCTTTCAGGTCCCTACACTGCACTTTGTAGGTCAGTGCAAGAACTCCTGCTGAGGTCACACAACTCTGACCCGAGGAGTGTAGTGTGGACATGCGCCACCGCAGTAATTATTGCATTGGCTATAAATCAAATATAGGCAATCTTGAATTTTTATTGTAAATGTAGCCAATATCACTGTCTCACAGAGTATCTTAAGTACTCCCAACACAGAGGAGTCACAGGCTGGGATGTTAAAATAATCAAAAATCAAAACCAAAAACCCAACCTTATTTTGAATTCTAGTATTTCTTTTTCAGAAATTGAAAAACTAAAGATAAGCCATTATTTAAGTTATTCTCTTTCAGAGGAAAAAATAATGTTCACTTTGAAACATTTCTAACAGGGAAACTCATCATAGTAATTGAGTTATTCATGATAATGACCAAAAACTAACTCCAAAGAAAAATTTCTAGCCTCAAGAAAGTTAAATCTCCTTTGGAATACAATGTTCTTCACAAAAGCAAGCAATCTAGCTCAATACATGATTATTCTTTAATACTTCATTTTGAGTAGATCTTAAAGAACTAACTGATCTGAAAATGAAATTCTGAGATGAGATTCTTAAAGTACTCTTTATTAATATCATTAAAAGTTGTAGAAACAACTTTGTGTAATATAAAGGCACAGGGAGACATTTTGATAAAATATTCCAATTAAACAGTAACTTACAGTACAAAAAAGACAATTTTAATGCACATACAAACCCCAAATGTCTCATTCAAAAATATTTCACCAAAAGTTCATCAATATTAATGGGCAATGACTAAAAATATAAATTGTCATTGTACAATAAATATCTGATAGGTGCAAATTGAACACAATTTATTGCTTTCCACGTAAGTGTTTTCCCTGTAGTGTTTTGGTTTTTTTTTTGTAATTCGAGATTCCTTTCCAAATCAACTTTCTCTATATATTTCAGTGGAAACTATAACCCTTAGATCAAATCTAACCAGGGACATTTGGAAGTTACAAGACTACTCCCAAGTATTATCAGAGCTGGCAGTGTTTTCTATTATCCTTTAATAATTACACACAACTCACTCATCAGATAACGTGCTGGGTGTGTAAAAATCAACATCAGTGATACAACAAGGCTTGAGTGGCCTACTATTATTTAATCTGAGTTTTTTGATGATTTTCTTCAAATGTATTTTGAAAAAAAAAAAAAAAACCAAGATACATAAACCCTATTTAAAGCTTCATATCTGAAGGGAAAGAGATTGCAGCACAGCTGACAGAACAGACTTACAACAGCAAAAACAAAAACCAAAAAGCCAGAGACAGCAAAAAGAAAGGGAAAAAGGGAAGTGAAGCAAGTGTCATATTAGTTTCTGAAAACAAAATTAAGACAAGTGAGCTGCAGTAAAGTATGATTACATAGGTAAAACAGATTCAAAGTTAAAATCTAGAGCTGTGCACAACAGTCATTAATATACTCATCTAACAAATTGGATAAATTTTTGCATCTTTATATAGTAGTACTTCCCCATACTACACCCTCCTGCTTTGAGAAAAATGACCCAGTGTTGAATTATACATTTACTTTTTTTTCCTTCACCCAGCTCCTATAGGAATTTTGGTATAGCAGCAATTTCCATCTGTCTTTGACATAGCAGTTGATAACCATGCTGACTGTCATAAATGGTGGTGCATACCCAGTTCATTCAAAAATGTTTAATATCATGGTTCTTGATTTACAACGGTTACTTCTTTTCCTTTGCTACTGCTGCAAGCAATTAAAAAATTACACATATCCTAGAAGTATTTGCTTAGAAATAGAATTTTATGACACTTCAGGTAAATGAAGTACTTACAGTAACTATTGTATAAGAGGGGGAAAAAGGCTTCCAAGAAAATAAATCATTTTGATGGTGACTCATATTTTATGCAAATTCTTATTTATGGAAGCAATCTCAGGTGTACAGTAATCATTAAAGGGACCATTTTTACTACAATTCAAATAGTGAAACTTATTTCAAAGCAAAGTCTCTAGTGCGAATACGGCATAATCAGTTTAACTACTAACCCAATGGACAGACATTCAGTAAACTTCATTACATTATGAATTCAGCAGAATTGTGAATGACAAACAAATGCTAGCCTGCTACGCAGTTCCCTAAATTTAAATTTGGATTTTCCTCAAGCATTAACTAGAGTTTAAAAGTTTCTCAATGAGAAATTTGAATTTTGAGAAAGGATTAGTGTTACTACAGTACATAATTTCCCTTGAAAACTAGTGTAGGGACTTACACATATAACCATTTTCTTTGGTTTATGCTTTACTACACTGGACTAGTGATTTTATTTTTAACCTACATTTAATCCCTACTGATTTTTACTATATTCTCCCCTCGAGTTAAAAATGACTGTTCATACAAACTATTCCCTGCTGAATGACTGTGTGTACATACTTGCATGGAAGGCTGAAATTTTGTACAGTAACTACATTATCAAGTGATACCTACAATGGCAGAACTACAAAAATAAAATATGAATGGATTATGCTTCATATGCCATGAGTCTGCTTTAATGCCTGTATCCTTTTTTAAAATGTAACAGTAAGACACAGTGGAAGGAACTTAGACAGTAAACATGTGAATCCTGCACTCATAGTAATAACATACTGCACAGTATTAAATAAAACTTGTTAAATTTGAAACAATGCAACAGACACCCTAGATTTACCTGCATGTACATAAATGCCACTTCAGTAAGGTGTTTGAACACAAAAATGAGACAATGACATCAGGAAAAAGCCTTTAAAACAGGCCATCAGTCTAACTTGACTTTCCAAGTAAAAGCATCAGCTTTACAAAACTGATACTAATGCAGTTTTATGTAAAGTACCCTTTGACAGACAAGCTGTCAATTACGCTATCACAGTCTTATCTGACCCACTCCTTAGGCAATCAGGGAGAACAGTCAACAGTAGCTCAAGTTTTAATTAGATAAGTACCTTGTCTGTTTACAGAGAAACATCCTCTAAACACCATAACATGTCTATGGTATTTATATAACTGATCAGATAGTGTAATTTTTGTAAAAAAAAGTTTCTTTTTAATATATGTGAGTTCAAAACCTCATTTTTCCATGTCTTTGCAATAGTGTTTTAGCCAGTGTTATAAAAAGGTTAATTTACAATGGACTACCTCACATTATTACTTAATTGTGCAAGGTATTCACGTAGTTCTTTTGCAGCTTGGAATCTACCATATCGCTTCTTTGGGTTGGCACACTCATCCAGCAAGGCCTCAAGTCGGCCATCTTTGGCAATTTCAGGTGGAGGGTCATGAAGTAGTCCTCCAGAAGTGCCACGCCAGGTGGCATGTCTTGATAAAAGGTTCTGACAAATAGCATAGTAATTGTGGTCCACAGTGGCACGAGCACAAAGAATCTCTTTCGAGAAGGACAAGCAAGCTTCTTTATCACAGTCATCAAACTTGCTCTCGTACCATACATCCCAGTTTTCAGGTTTATCTATAAAACAAAGATGGCAAAGTACTGTCAGTGAGACAGAAGAAAACAATACATTTAACACAAAATATGACTAAAAGCTTAGTATGAAGTGGTAAGTAGAGCCAGACACCAATCAATAAAATAAAAAAAATAAAAATAAGCAGCTTATCTGCCAAATACAGTTTCAGTAGACCTAAAATTATTCACACATATGACCAAATCAAAGAATCAAAATAAAACATTGTTTTAACCCAACTTGAAATTTTTCATTTCAATTTTGGATATTTTAAACAAAAGCAAAGAGGCACTAGATTCACAAAACAGCATGGTAAAAAATGACCTCATGGTGCCTTTTGAACTTTTGTGGTCAGAACATTGATCTGAGGTGTGAGAAATTCATTTTTCATTCTCCTTCTGCAAATGGGCAGAATAAATTTGAACTTGCTCTCACATTACAGGAGTGCGCCTTGGCCACTGGGCCATGGGATATTCAGCTACGAGCCTCAGTCTCTCTTCTCCTTTAAGCTGTTCTACTTCTGAAATAATTAAAGTGAAAATAAGTGCTCCAATGATGATTTATAGCAGGGCTACTCAACACATGGCCCACACACCTGTTTGTTTGTGGCCCATGGTGCAGTTTGGGTTTATGTGGGGCTCAACATGCAGCCCGCAGGTTGGATCCTTTCAATATGGTCTCCACTGGGAATACGTTCCACAACGATGAAACCTCTCACAGGTGGGGTGAGCACTGAAAGATGCAAGCGGATGGGTCGGCTGGAATAGACAGATACAGGGGTGTCGGCATTTCTAGCCCCCAGAGAAGAGGTGTTGAGGAGTGCCGGAGCATTGTGGGAAGTGCTGGCTGCTTAGCCTTGTGGGCAGAACCTAAGAGTGCTGACTGGCTCACGCTGGCCACGTTTGGGTCCAGCACCACAGCTTAAGGCTTAATCTTTATATTCATGCCCAACAGTGTGAAAAGCTATTTGCATATATTTTTGTATGCATATGCAACCACACTTAAGTTGTAGCCCTCGTCATGTACTGTGAATATCATTGTGGCCCCCAGGGTTTCCAAAGTTGAGTAGCCCTGATTTATGGACTTGTGGTGAGGGCACCCACTAAGGATGTAAGAAGTCTCAGAGTGAACCAATAAAGGATGTCAGAGACCCATTCAAGTCCCTACATGACTTTGTGCCATTATCCCTCAATTTTTTTAGTTTTTTGCTACCTACATTTTTTGTAAGGAAATCTTTAGGAATATCTCATTAGTGTTTTTACAAGTAAAACTCTAAATACTAAGTAGAATTTATAAAAATAACAAGACCTTAAGGATCATTACAAATGCTAGAAGGCATCAAGCAGTGAACAGCAGGAAATTATAATTACTCTACAGAATCTAGTTTCCCATAAGAAAAGACGAAACAAAAAACACACCAAGTATTTTAACCACACAGATCCTTTAGAACTTTACTGAAAAGCAAAAATATTGCAGATATAAAAAGGATGCTCAAGTATAGATTTTTATGTTGTGGCTAAGCTTTGGCTTCATCCCTGACAAATCATTTATACCTGAAGAAAAAAAAGGGACCCGATTTTCCTCCCTAGATAGGTGTTCATTTTTCCTGTTTAAGGCTAACTTTTTTTAAGAGAATCCAGAGAAGTAATCCAGACTTTGTATGTAGGTGAATCATGTGATAAAAGAGTACACAAATAGGTGAAATCAAACCTCCAGACTTTGCTCAGGTATACAGATCAGAACTCCTGAGAGGGGTAGCAACAGTATCCTGGCAACCTTCATTCTCTAGAGACTTCTGTCTAACAGAAAGTTTGCCTCTGACAAAAATAATTACCTTGATTACAAATGGGAAATAGTTGCTTTGAGCAATTCAGGATTCAGTAAGATATAGCAGATCCCTTGCAGTTTCCTGGAATAACTTCTATAGACCCAAGCTTCTCCCTGGAAGCTACAGACTATTGCTTCATTTGGAACAAATCCCCCTATTGGGGCAATCTACTTAGTGGACCCCTTCTGCAGCCCTTATGAACCTGTATTGCTTGCTGTACACAGAAAACAAACCAGTGTTACTGGAGAGCAGTCTTTGGGTTAATAATTAATTTTCAGTTATGAAAAGCAGATACAAAAGACAATTTAGCTAAATTAAATTAGCTCAAATTTCAGAGATTAACAGAAAAATAAGGTATTTGTTTATAAGCCTTCCCCATCCAATTACTAAGGTTGTTGGTGGGGGGAGGACTTACAATTATCTAAACAAATAGATTATGGACCCTATATATGTATTCTTTATGAAAACAACTCAAAAGAATCACTGGGCCTCACTTAAAATATAGATATTTATTATCTAAAAAAATAATTGTCCCAATTTTCCAAAGAGGAAAACTAGAAACCTTATTAACAAAGTGAGACATGCAATTTACAATGGCGTTTTAAAAATAATTCCTGACATCTAGACATTGCCGGGGTTTGTGAGAGAGAAACTGTGTGCATTTCTGAGTTTGTGGAGTCATAATACTGAAATAATTGGATATTCAACATATTTAAAGGATTTATTGGAAACCACTGCTGGAATTTGATCTAAACAGTTAGAGAAATATTAAGTAGTGAAAACACAATCTAGAAATTAATTCAGCAATTACCTATTTGCAAAATTTGAAAAATCCACACATTATAGGGCAAGCAAGTCTTTTGGACTACTGCCATGAACTCCTCCAGAATTAAAGTTTTTATTTTAAAGGTTTCCAGTCCTTAGACTTATAAAATTAATGTATTCAATTGTGAAGAAAGTATAAACCATTATAATTCTGTCTCTTCTGCTATTTACAAAAATGAACAAATTTTTCTATTGCTATTCAGCACTCTGCACTGTACTGTTAATGAAGAGATTCTGGTCCATTTTATTTTGCTGCTGTTTGGTTAAGTTCTGAGGTCAGCAGAGGTAAACACAGACCCCAATTATGGGAAATGAGGGCCCAAAGTCAGAGTGTGAAACAGCAGATTGACAGAAACCCTGTCTCTCCTAACAGCCAGGCATTCATGGAAGGGTAAAATAGCAATGACTTCTATCCTCATAGCAGCTTGGAGATTCAGGAACGAATAAGCCAGAGAAACCAAGAAATGGAAACAGAATGCTTCTTCTCCATAGGAGTTACTGAAGTTATTGGCGAGCAAAGATTTCAAATTAGATAGCTATAAGCTGGAGACTGTTATGAAAGATAGAACCCTTGAAGGAAGAATGAGAGAAAACTGGAATTCCACCACTATCCTTTCACTCAGCAGTGAGGGAAGAAGACAATTTGCTTTACCCTGAGTGTCACCAAGAACAAAGCAGAAACAATCCTAACCCAGACATTTTACAGGATATGCAACAGATGTGAAAGAGTAACCGTGTACCCGATTAACAAATGAGCCTGGGCTCATCCGTTAATGTTCATGGTTACATGTAGGCTCCTGATATACATGGGCTCCCAGGGAGGCAACAGTGCAAGGCAGCAAGCAGGGGCTGGTACGCATGTGTAACTGTGTAATTGCTGAACATTTTGGCAGTTACATGATTAAACACATTTTAACATCACAATAGATAAATAAAATGGGACAATCTTTGTTGACTCAAGTAAATAATACAACACAGAGGGAGAAAACACATGACTTAAGGAGACAAAAAGAAGGAAAAGAAACTTTGAAATGCTGGAAAAATGCCATTATAGGAAAAAGGTGGGATGAAGCCACTTTGAACCAAATTAAAAAGTCTGTAACAAGTACTTTTCAACACAATTAACAGGCATCAAGTAATCTCCTTCCCACTCTCCCATCCTGCAAGCTTTGTGTATTTCTATAAAAGGAATACAAGTAACAGGTGATTCTCACATATGCCTATGCACTGATTTCTACAAGTATGTGCTGTGCCCAAGAAAGCTCGTGACACCACCTACATGCTTTGCTACCAGACTATTTGTTGTTCTACCAGACTATTTGTTGTTCAAGTTTTTCCTGTACAGACTAACTCGGCTACCTCTCTGAAGCTTTTACAAATTCTATAGTTTTGTTACAGATCAATTATTACACTATTTGTAGAATTAGAAGTCCCGGTTTCAGAAACTCACAACACTTTATATTCTTTTAAGACAAATTATAAAATGTGAAGCAGGATGGACAGGAGAGGAAAACAACTTACTCTGTTTGATTAACCTTTTGTCTGCCACCAGAACATTTTCTGCATCTACAATGATAACCTTCCCATCTCTAGGGCCAACTGCAAAGTTGTCAAAGCTGACATCAAGGAGGTAGAGTGCAAATTCAAAGTCATTGTTTGTCAGTTGTTCTGCTATTTCCATTAACTGCCATGCCAGGTCAACTCGTTTTTCCCACGGTGCATTGAAGTAACTCCACAATTCTTCTCCAACATAGTTGACAGCCACCATTCTTCCACATGCTCCCAGGTACTTTGCAAATGGCCAGCCTTCATCAGATGGGAAACTCTGCATATGGACAGATTTTTTTTTTTTGTTAATACTGAACAAACAAAGGTGAAGCAGAATATTTTAACAGGATGAAATGTGTGAAATACTAAAGATTTTTGAGACTAATATTTAAATCAGGTGATTAGGCTGACCAGAATACATTTTTACATTTTGATATCACCAAAAATACAGAGATGGAGAGAGAAAGCGAGAGAGATTTTCTATACTAGCATTTAGCTTCCGTACATATATTTTCCAGTTTCGTAGCAGATTATCTTTTGCCTTTGGTGTTTCGTATACTCCTGCTGTTAAAAAATAAAGTAATGTTGAAAAAATATTGTAAGCTAGGTCTTTAAATAGTGGTTAATGTATATACAACACAAAGCAAATATTTCATAAAGTTTCTTTTATTTATTAGGACTATTTCTCTTCCCCATTCCTTTTTGCTTCTTTCAGATCTGATAGTATTCTTTTGTCTTGTGTGAAGACCTTACAGAAGAAATTAACCACATTTCGGTGTATAACAAAATTTAGCATGTTTTGTTCTATATCTTCCCTTAATCCACCATTTCTTAATTTTTTAAATGTATGTAGATTTGTAAAATGCAAGTAGTAGTATGGGCAGTATTGTGTAGTACAGCCTCTCAAGAGAACAAGAGAGTCTAAACAGTAAGGACATACTGAAAACAACCAAAAAAGTCATTCAATAATGTGTGCATGTTTGGGTATATTTGATGCAAATACATACAAATATCTACAAACATGCAAGACCAAGATCAGCTGCTTTTTTGTAAAAGTAAAGAATGCAAAGCATCAGGGAAATTCCAAATGAATAGTAAGATCAGAAACTGAATTATAAACCACAGCACTCAATGAGGATAAGCACATTCCTGGTAAAATTTAATAGTTCTAAAGTAATAGTAGCAAATACCTCTATCACTGCTACCATAACTATGTCACCAGACGGTGATGAAAACAGTTTCACTGAAAGAAGCTACTACAGTAAGACTCCATTTGTCCGGCATCTGATGGTCC
>JANRFK010004149.1:150599421-150615056 GCA_030068395.1 Apalone spinifera
CCCCCCACCTCAGCTGGGGAAGCCCATGGCAGCAAAGCCATAGACAATGCTGTCCACATTCCCTAGAGTGACAGCCCTCTGTAGCAGTATGTGATTGATGGCCTTCGCTACTTATATGAGCATGGCCCCTGACTGGATTTCCTCACATTGAATGTTCCTAATGGAGCGGTGGCTGTCTAGCATGGTGAGCTTTCACAGGGCAATGGCCATGCACTTCTTCATGAGGATGTCAGGTTGCATGCGAGTGTCCTGTCACTTGAGGGTAGGGGTGAGCCATTCTCAGAGCTCCAGGAAGGTGGCCTTCTGCATGTGGAAGTTTTGCATCCATGGCTGGTCGTCTCATACTGGCAGGATTATGCAGTTCTACCAGTCTGAGCTCATCTCCTGCCACCAGAACTGACATTCCACAGTGTCCTGGGGATTGAGGGGCATGCACAGTAGCAGGAGTGCCAGTACCTGGGTGAGCAGAGCCAGCGGTTCATCCTGCAGGCTCTGGTCCTCACCCTGCTGGAGCAACATGTGCCATGAGGTGCAGTACAAGACTGTGAGCCTCGCGTTGCTTTGCAGCAGCTCTGGCTACATGCTGTGAGTGCTATGGCATCTTCAAGGGCAACCAGCGTGCAAGATGGCACGTGCCCACTGCATCCCTTTTGTGTCCCATGAGGGGGGAGGCAATGGAGGAGTGGTGTGTGAGACACAGGCATAGAGAGGAGCCCCTGAAAGTATGCATTGCAGCTTGCCTGACCAAGCAGCCACAGGAAGTATCTGCCCTCCTGGTGCCCTCCCCAGAGTGCTTCCAGGGGCTGTAAGTCCGAGGCAGGTTCCAATCAGTGTGGACATGCTATTTTGGACTAATTCTAACTAATGATGATGCTTCCCCATAATGGGGACATGCTATTTCAATTTTGTTGAATCGGGAGTTATGATGTTGATTTTAACGATTTCAAAATAATTTCCTAGTGTAGACGTGCCCTCGGGACTCTATGAACCAAATAATATAGCTCCTCTCATACTTTTCTCCAATTATCCTAAACATTTGAAAATATAAAACATGGAAACCTAAAATTGCAGTAACATTACAGTACCCCTATTGTCAATCTGTATTTTTGCTGTATCTTTTCCAAATTCACAGCTGCTGGATAAAAGGGCAACAGTCAGTGAAGGCATGGGATACTTAAATTGGCAGTTTTTCTTCTTTTGAAATCCTTAACAAAATAGCTTTTTTAAAAAAAAGTCAATTAGCATGCAAGAGTCAGATGTAACCGAAAAAATGACTTTCTTTCAGAGCTAATAACTGACTTTTTCTCCACTTCTGGAATGTCTCCTAACAACAAAATGCCATATTCAAAACCAGATTTCCAAACACACAAATGAAAAAATCTGTGCCTTCCTGGCAATTTATTCCACATTCACTAAAAGAATCTTTGGGTCTGCACATTAACTAAACCTGGCAAACATGTCTAATTATGTAACATAACCGCATTCAAAGCTTTAAAAAATCTGTCTCTTTGTCATGGGGAATGTATGTAGTGTAGTATTCACAGACTGTTTCTCTATACTCCATGGAGGTCAGAAGGGCATGGAAATAGCAGAAGAGCCAAATCCCTACTACAGTTTAAACTTCACTAGAAACCAACTGACCAGACACTGCCAACTCTCCTCTTCTACAAACAACTGGTCACTGCAGTCGAGGGCTATGTCTACACTGGCAGCTTCTTGTGCAAGAACATCTTGCGCAAGGGTTCTTGTGCAAAAGTCTTGCGCAAGAAAAGGTCCAGACTGCCATGTGCGAGCTGTGCTTTTGCGCAAGAGCACCCATGGCAGTACGCTCTCTTGTGCAAGAAAGCTCTGATGGCCATTTTAGCCATAGGGCTTTCTTGCACAAGAAATCCCTGCCGAGTGTCCACACTGCCCTCTTGTGCACGAGCTCCTGCGCAAAAGGGCTTACACCTGATAAAAAAGAGCAAAGCTCTTGCGCAAGAAGCCCTCTTTTACCATGCCGTACTTTAAATTTCCTTGTGCAAGAGCGGGCGGGCAGTGTGGACGCTCTGCAGATTCTTGTGCAAGAATGGCTGTACTTGCACAAGAAGCCGCGAGTATAGACATAGCCTAGGTGTTTGTCACTTCCTGGTTAGAATTCTACTAGTTAGTCCATCTTGGAGTGAATATGAGTCCTACACAGAGACTGCATTTTGTACAGGATTTTTCACTGCAGGACTAAATCCAAAGTACTGGTCCTCGTCTAATGCTTATGTCTACACAGCAGCGTTATTTCAGAATAACTAATGTTATGCTGAAATAACATAGGCTGTGTCTAGACTACACCTCTCTGTTGACAGAGGGATGTAGATTAGGCATGTTGAAATTGCTAATGAAGCAGGGATTTAAATATCCTGTGCTTCATTAACATAAACATGGCCACCACTTTTTTTCGAAATGAAGCTTTTTCGAAAAAAAACCAGCAGTCTAGATGCGGATCTGTTGAAAATAAACCCTTTTTCAACAGATCCTGAAAACTTCATTTTTTGAGGAATACAGGATCTGTTGAAAAAGGTTGATTTTCGACCTTCTGTTGATTTTCGACAGATCCGCGTCTAGACTGCTGGGGTTTTTTCGAAAAAGCTCCGTTTCAAAAAAAGTGGTGGCCATGTTTATGCTAATGAAGCACGGGATATTTAAATCCTTGCTTCATTAGCAATTTCGACGTGCTTGATTTGCATCCCTCTGTCGACAGAGGGATGCAGTCTGGACGTAGCCATAGTCTGCATCTACACAGCAAGCAGTTATTTTGACTTAATGTTGAAATAATGATGAGCCAGAGGAGTAAGGGAAGTCAGAGGAAGTGTGCTTTTTCTCAGATTTCCTGCTGTGCAGACAGCACCAAAAAGCTAAAATAAACTATTTTGATTTAAGCTACATATTGACATAACTCAAGTTGCGTAGCTTATTTTGGCTTTAGCCCTGCTGTGTAGACGTGCTCCAAGTGGATTAGGATCTGGGTATCTCAGAGACTGTGCCAGCATCCACAATGCAGCAGGAGAGCTGGGATCTGTAAATACAATATAGTAGGGAGAGCCTCAGTTTACACTTTCACACAGCATGGGTAATGCATTGTCAGTGGAAGGATTCCAGCTGTGATCTTGGTAGAAGATGACACAGCACTGACAATATTCAGATGTAAATCCAAAGCTCACCTTTTTGCTAACAGTTTCTCACAGTAACAACATCTCCTCATGGCCTGCATCCAACAGAGATGAAAAGTTATTTAAAAGAGAGAACAGAAAGAGAGAAGATGATAAAGAAAAAAGAAAAAGCTTTGTTAGAGCAAAGACTGTGTGACAGTGAATCTCCAGTATTTTATGAATGACAAGGACTAGAAACTAACACTTTATACCATTAGAAATCTAGGGTACTTTGATGCTTTATGCCAGAATGTTTTCAAGTTACTTACTTTCAGGGAAAATGAGAATAAGGACTTTATTTTGGCTTTTACAAGTAAAGCCCACGCTAAAGGAGATCTCCCAGAGACATTCTGGCTTGCTCATTTGGGTTACCTCCAGGAACTCTGAAGATCACCCACCAGAGAGGAAACTGTGATTATGACTAAGTGCATTGTACATTAACCTCCGTGTAGCTTAGTATGAGAGGGGGAGTGGCATAGCCAATGCTTCACCTAGCCTCATGTAGTGTGAGTTGTCGGATCTTGCATGCCATGATGACAAGGACAGAGTGTAGCAGTCCCTTGCATATTTGTGCAGGGAGTAGGGATCTTTTAGTGCCTTCTCTCTTTCATGCCCACCATACAGTACAAGCTACAACCTAACCCTACGTTCACACATGGTCTAACTCCAATAGCCCATGGTATTTTGAATTTCTCATCCCATTTTAAGGCAGAGGAAAATAACACCATTTTCTGAATGGTAGAATATTATTCCCCCATAAATTATAAGAGAGAAGCATTATACATTATATGCAAATGCTACCAGAATAGGTGATAAAATTCTCATATACCTTTTCGAGATCAAACAGCTCCATTTATGCACAGTTTCATTCATCTCTATGCTGTGAGAGTGGGTATACCTAGGGTTTGTCCTTGAAAGACTATGGGCCTAATTCTGTACACTAGCTCAGAGAAAATTTCCAATGAAATCTCTGGACTCTAAGATTTTGGTGTGTTTCAGGTTCCTGTGTAACTAATGACAAGCAAGCTGAATCCCTTGTGCTTTGTATTCTGTCATTAGGCTGAGGAGAAAAATTCCAAGAGCGCCCACTGTTTACCAGTGCATGGAATCCAAACTGAGCACAGGAGAGGCCATGAAGAACCCTGTGTACCATTCCCTTTCAGGGTTCTCATTGTGCTTCGGAAATTCAAAGAGTCTGGGATTTCTTCAGTGTGACGGTATGTGAAGAATAAACACAGTTGAAAGCCTTATTGCAAAGCTGAGTTTGGTGGGGTGAAATGGATGACCTATTTAAATCCTACTGCCTTACTGCTTCAATGGCGATATTTCGCTTTTCTCCCCTCATTTTCCCTTTGCCAATGGCCTAAGAGCTTGGAAGGTGGTTTTAGATTCAATGGTAGCTATTTTATATACTTGTTTGCTTTTTAAAATATGTACTCAGTTGGATACAAATATTTGGAACTGGTAATTTTTCATGGGGAACCCAAATATGAATAGAGTGTATGTCCCATCTCTATTTTTTTCCACAAGACTCTCGCTCACTAATGTGTGGTGAAGGCCTGCAAAGGGACTGTTTCCATAAAGTAAAGCTTCTTTTAGTTTGCAGCGTTACTGAGGTAAGGATGCTAAGAAGTTTTATGGTGAGTCACTGTGCAAATTTTAGATGGAAAAATGTGTTTAAAGGGGATGCATCATGATGCAGGCACCACAGAATCCAGCCAATACAGGTCAGTACTTAGCAACTGTGTGTCATCTGTGCCCTGTTAGTACTTCAGTCCATGTTGTCTCAGCTTCATACAGGTGTTAGAAAACATGAGGGAGAAGAATGAGCAATAGGTGAGGACTCTGGAGGCAGGGGAATGATTGCCCAAAACAATAACCACTATATGTTCTTAAGCTCACAAGAATAAATGGAAAAAAGGCATGAATTCTCTGTAATTGACAATTTTTAAACTAACTTTGGATTTTTTTCTTATATGCTCTAAGAATTATCTTGAGGACATTCTATGGCCTGAGTTATGCAGGCAGTCAGACTACGTGATCACCACAATCCATTCGGGCCTTGGAATCTATGAATCAGTAAGTTACAAAAACAAATACAATATTTCAGGGGTACTTTCTTTTGGTGAAGATGTTCTCGAATAAGATTCCCACCAGAGTACAATTCTCCACGTTACTTCAATTGAACAGCAATAGCTCACCAAGGGGGAAACCTTACTTGGAGGTAGATGTTCTTCACTAGTCAGCCTCATAATAATGGAAAGAACTCCAAGGACCTTGCCAAGAAGTGACAGTCTTGAAAGGCAGAAGATCAGCATGTTAGCAACTCCTTCAGTGGGAACAACTCACTAATAATGTATACATCTTTCCTTGGGAAAGTTCAGTCTCATGTGGCTACTTTTAAACAGGCACAATAATAAACACCTTTCCCTGAAAAAAAGATAAACCCATTTCAGTTTTGTACTCTTGTTGTCTAAAAAGAAGAAACCCACCTCCCAAGCAATGTGGAGTTTTTCATCATAGACGTGGTTGAAACAGACATTTCTACAGTAGTCCTGACGTGATTATTATTTAATTTAGTCTTTATAGAAATCCACTTATTGGTATCCACGTTTTGTTAAGAGGTCAAGGTTGCTGACTGTGAGAAACCAGCCTCTAGGTTTGCCACTGTGCTGACAGTGTATTCCTTTTGTTAGGTGTGCACAATGGGAATTCAAGATCAACTTGTGGCTCTGTTAAAGTTAATGATGGTAAAACTCCCACTGACTGCAGTGAGAAGAGTATTTGCCTCCCAGACTTGCGACTTTAACTGTGCACAACAATTAAATAAATCTTTGCTTGCTAGTTTGCTGAGTAGAAGGGTATGAACTGGCTTCCTTCCTAGGAAGGTTTTCATTTGAACCCATGGCCAACAGCCATTGCTATAGCAACCAGAGTTTTAACAAAGGTAGTCACTGTCTCTATAATCATCAGGTGTCACTATAGCAACGGGAACCTCCAGAAAGAGAGAAAAAAAATTCTCAAACTGTCAGTTGGAAGAAAAGAGGCTTGTGAAAAAGGAGGTTGGGACCAAAAGAGCATAAAGATAAAACATGGCTTAAAGCAAAGAGAAGTGATTGTCCGGAACTTGCACAAACAACAGACAAGAGAAGAGAGAGAATGAGAGAGCAGAGGGCAGAAACTGGATCAGAGATAAGAGAAAGAGAGAGAGCGAGAGAGAGAGAGAGAGAGAGAGCACTATAATGAAAGAAATGGAAAGGGAGTCATAACATTTTAAAGTACAATATTTATCTCCTTGGAAATTCATTAGGGAGTAGATACAATTTGCTTTTTGGATATTTTTCTGAAGAATCTCTAAAGATTAACATCAATATTGAAAAATTACTGGGAAGGAAACTATTGAAAGGGTTATATACAAGAGTGATCATGTAGTACTCAATCTCATGTACAGATAGAGCATTCTAATGGAGTTCTCTATTTATTAACAAATAGGATTACTTTATATACAAATGTACTCCATTTTTCTGGAAATAATGGGCCTGGTTCTGCTCTTGAGTCTGTCCAGTGTAAATCAGAAAACTCCACTGAAGTCAATGGACTTACATAGAGCAACACAGTACAATTGAAATCAGAATCAAGTCTGATTCCTTCACTAAAGACTCCTAGAGGATTTTTCCGAAAGAGAACTGTGATCTCCTTAAGTGGGGTCAGGGATAACGCCACAGGAAAATGATCTCTGGCTTCTGGATAATTGCAGAGACAAAGTCTGATTGCAACTAAATTTGCAACTTAATCAATCCAATGATTTTCAAAATGTTATCTTGTGACAACCCAGTATTGAATTTCCTGGTTTTATTTTAACTAGGCAGTGCATGTGGCTGGGGAGAAGAAAGAAATAAAGAAAGAAAATTTTGATAGGGTGTAAATGTTTTGCCCTTCTGTACAGGAAGCCCTAAAGCTTTGATATACCCTGCCCCAAAGATATTTATAAGAGAGGGCATACCTGAACCAAACAGTAGTACAGGGGTGAATTTTGGGGGCGTGGGAGGGGGGGAAAGCTAATTATGTTCTACAAGGCCTATTTAAATTTGACACCTTAAAGAGGGGTTGGTTATTCCATCAGGGAAGCAGAACTAAGCCCTCAACTCATCAGTCCTTCAACTCATGGGCCCAAGTATCTGGAGCAGTGTTGTCAGAAACTCATTTGTTCAGATTGCCTATCACCACACAGCCAGGCAGTTTTTGAAGGGAGATGATATTTACATAGGCTGAGCTTTCCTATGAGTAGAGTTTCAGAAGGGTAGCCATGTTAGTCTGTAAGGGTATGTCTACATTGCATTCCTCCTTCGAGAGAGGAATGCAAGTGCAGACAAACGAAATTGCAAATGAAGTGCAGATTTGAATTTCCCGTGCTTCATTTGCATAATTGCAGCCCACCACTTTTCCGAAATACCATAGTTTGAGGGAAAAAATGGGGTTATTTCAAAAAGAAACCCTTCCTTTGAAATAACTCTTACTCCTTAAAAAGTGAGGTTTAAGGGTTATTTCGAAGGAAGGGTTTCTTTTTGAAATAACCCCATGTGGACTGCATTTTTTTTCTTGAAATACGGTATTTCGGAAAAGCGGCGCGCCACAGTTATGCAAATGAAGCGTGGGGAATTCAAATCCACACTTCATTTTGCAATTTTGTTTGTCTGCATTTGCATTCCTCTCTCGAAGGAGAAATTCAATGTAGACATACCCTAATTGAAAAAACTTTAAAAACAACTAATAGTTCTGCAGCACCTTAAAGACTAATAAAAATGTAAATGGTTTTATGAGGTTTCAAGGGCACAACCCACTTCTTCAGATGCATAGACTTTAAGGGATCCAGATTCCAAATAAATAGCAGAGAAAGGTTGGGGATGGAAAGGGAAGGGAAAGGAAAGAAGAAAAAAATGGGGAAAGAATAGTCAATTAGATTTTACATGCTAAATGAAGCTGATAGAGTGGGTTCTAAGTACTCTTAAGTACCTGGTTTTGGGCTTTTTATGTCATTAGGATATGGAATGTAGCGGGTAATCCAGTTAAGGTTTTTGTTTAAACCTCTATTGTAGGTATCAAACTTGTAAATGATATTAAGTTCTGCAGCTTCCCTTTCAAGCTGGTTTTTGAAATTGGCTTGTAATAATATGGAAACTTTGAGATCCATTAATGAGCAGAATACACTGCTGTTTTGGGACTAACATGGCAAAGAAAACCTGGTTAAAAGAACCATTGGCTTATACCACTGATGAGAAATGCTCTCCACCTTTATCCAGCCATCTGAACAGCAGCTGTTCCTCTTTAGATGATATTTTGTTCTGTTTGAACACCAGTATACAAAGTCTCAGTCAGAATTTCTATGATGCAGGGCAATAAATCACTGCTGCATAACTATATTCTGGAGATAATCAACTGGAGGAGTTAAAATAGCTCAAGATTTAGTCAGTCATTTTTCAAAAGTGCCTAAGTGACAAAGCAGCCTAAGATCAAGTCTACACTAGGTGCACTCACTGATATTCAAATACCAGTATTCTGGACCAGCAAAGAAATCTCAGTGCTGCGGATGTAGCGTATACATGCAAAGCTGCACTTTTATAAATATAGTTATTAAAAGTAAAAGAGAGGTAGCCGTGTTAGTCTGATCTTGGTAAAATAAAAGGAAAAAGTATGTAGCACTTCAAAGACTAACAAGATAGTTTATTAGGTGATGAGCTTTCGTGGGGCAGACCCACTTCTTCAGATCATATTCTGAAAGTGAATTGGCATGACCATATGTAACCATATATATATATGGTCATAGTTATTCTATGCACTCCCAAGCAAAATGAGCTAGTCCAGTAAAAGTCCAGTTCTTCCAAGACAGCTTCATCTATACTAGGGGCATCTAGCAGTACAACTGTCTGCCAAGGTTAACACTTCTTCATACCCTTGATCAATGTGTTGCCGGAAAGTCAGTAGTATAGTTCCAAAGGGGATAGAGAGAGAGGCTGTTCTTTGTAGTGACAGATGACAATATGAGGAGCAATGGTCTCAAGTTGCAGCGGGGGAGGTCTAGGTTGGATACTAAGAAAGAATGGAATGGGTTACTTAGGGAGGTGGTGGAATCTCTATCCCTAGAGGTTTTTAAGTCCCGGCTTGACAAAGCCTTGGCTAGGATGATTTAGTTGGGGTTGGGCCTGCTTTAGGTAGGGGGCTGGATTCGATAACCTCCTGAGGTTTCTTTCAACCCTATGATTCTATGATTCTGTGAGTATAGACTTGGTCTAGGTCCCAGTTTCAAAAATTAGTTAGGACAGCCCTACACGACAGATTTCTACTAGCATAGCTATGTTGTCAGGGGGAGTGAAGGGATGTGATCACTGACTGACATAGCTGTGTTGGCCAAAGGCCCAGGTATAGACAGAGCTGTACTGGCAACTGCACTTTTTCCATATAGCTTGTTTCCTTTGCAGGAAGGGATAAAATAACTATATCAATAGAAGCAGAGCTTAGCCAGTACAAGTTGTCTTCACTTTCAAAGAGCTTTGCAGCATTGTATGTTGGTATATCTATACTAGTAAAGTGTGCCTAGAAAAGACATGTCCTTAGGCACTTAAGAGCCTAAGTCTCATTGAAAGTCAATTTAACGTCTCTTCAGAGCCAGATTTTTAAAGGAATTGAGATGCCTAAAAATGTGGATAAGAGCCTTGCGGGATTTTCAACAGCACATAGGTGTGCTCAAGGAAATAATAATTTTTGAAAAATGAGGCCTAGGTTCTTGAATTACTTAGACCTACTGTTTGTATTTATTTCACAGCATATTAAAGTTTTTTATGATATGTTTGTAAACAGGTGTTCGTGTGAAAAGAGAAACAACGTCTATTTGAATGGTTGGATAAAGACAGAAAGCATTTATTATTGTGAGTAAAAGCCTGAAAAAAAAATTCACTAGACCTTTGGAGCCAGGTATGTCCCAAAAGATAGTAGGGAGCTCTACTCAGAAAAAATCAGCCTTTTAAAAAAGTCAATTTGTGTCAAAAATTGCCTGGTTCTGCGGTGATATAGCAGACCCTTCAAATGACCCCAAGGGCTTAATCTAACTCTCTTTGAAGTCAAGTGAGAAACTATCATTGACTTCAAAGCAGGATAAGTTTAGGCAGAATTTTGCACATAATGAAGAGTCATCCTCATAATGCTTGATGAAAATAGGTCAGTGGTTGTATGATGTATGCCTATATTTCTGAGATTAATGGCATGTAACTAATTACCTATCCCCGATGAGCACATGTTTGGTATATCTACACACTGTAATACATTTTTGCTTACTTAAACCACATAGTTTTTCTTTAACTTGATGAAAATATTTAAAGAGGAAACAGAAGCCAGATTTTCATATCATGTGTAAACAGAGCCCCCTGGTGGAAAATCAGCTCCATTAAAATATTTTCAGACTGGAATTGTGCAAATGGAATAGTCAGTACTACTTACAAAATCCAAACACCTGCATACATGTTTTCCGGGCATGATAGTACTGTTCTAAATACTTTCCTGAGTACTTCTTCATAGATATGAATACTACTGTAGAAATAGGTATGCATGATTGAATGCATTCACTAGTAACACTTGCCTTTGAATTTGTGCATTCAAAATAATTATTTAGAGAAAGCAATGTTCTACCCATTTTAAAATGCAGTCACTTGTTGATATCAATGGAATATAAAATTCTTTATATAAAACAAAGATCAGTAAAACAACATTTATTGTGCCATTTCAAATGAACTTAGCTTAGGGCAGTAGTGGGGAAACTTTTTTGGGTCTGGGGCTGCTGACCCACAGAAAAATCAATTGGGGGCCGCAGACAAGTGAGAAGCAAAGCAAAAAAGCCATTGACTAAAGAGGAGAAAGATAGTCCCCATATTCGTCTTGCACACCAGAGCCTGGAATGCCCAGGCTAGTAGATTCTGTGTGCTCCAGCTGTGCAGACGTGTGGCTGAGGGGCTAGAGCACCAGCGCAGGTTCCCCAATGTTGAGCCTCGGGAGCCAGATCCAGTCAAGCCAAGGGCCGAGCCTGAGGGAATGCTTAGGGAATGCTGAAAGCAATGCAATAAATTTCAAGTAGGTGGCACTCTTTAAAAAAATGTCAACTCTGTTTTAGATATTTGCCACTCCTTAACATTTGGGAAATTTATCTGTGATTGCAGTATACCCAGCAAAATTGAGTCCATTCATGGAGCAGCATAATTGTTCATCTGATCTTAGTTATATATCTAGTAGATATGGAGTTTTCTTAATGGAATCAAATTAACCAGATTTGACCATATGTGATTGGAAAAAGTTAAATCAGTATCTTCTTCTAACTTGCTCTGAAGTGGAAGGGTGTTGACTAAGGATGGACAGATGCTTGTTCCCTGGTGGGGGGTTTTAAGTGAACTATGCAGTCAGGTTGGCATTGGCTAGAAAGGCACCAACACTTACATGTTTACTTTGAGATTAGGGTTAGGCAGACATTATAGGAAACAATGAGTTTCCTCCATAACTCTCCTTTAATGCCCAAGATGTTCTAAAATCTTAAAGAGATCTGTAACACTGCTTTCTCTAAATAATTATTGTGGATGTACAGATAAATTCAATGGCAAGTGTTAATAGTAAATACATTCAATCATGCATGCCTATTTCTAGAGTAGTATTCATATCTATGGAAAAGCACACAGGAAAGAATTTAGAGCAGTATTATTGTGCCCAGAAAATATCTATGTAGGTGTTTAGTGTCTCATCATAATACTGTGCATAACTATAGTAAGGTCAGAAGTGAACATTCAGGACACCAGTTTCAGTCAAACTTAGGTGGTATGTATGATAGATCATGTGCTATCTGTCTGCCCAGATGCCATTTTAATTCTCAGTGAAGGAATGTGATAAAAATTGTTACACACACCTACATGCAAGCAGGAGACTAACAGTCTCATGAGAATAATGTGGCATGGCCTTAGCCAAAGACAATCTGTTTTTCCTGATGGTTGTAAGTGGCCCATCTGCTGGAGGCTACAGCTCCTCAAACAGGTCCCAAGAGTTTCTGTGTTGTGATGTGTGCCTTACCTTGTGTTTCTTGTGTGGTGTTTAGACAAAGAGCAACAGATGGGATTTCTGATGTGAGCCAGTTTGGTGACCCTCGGCAGTGCTGCCTCACTCAGAACATTGAGGAAATAACACAGAAGCGTATCACCTTTGCACTCACAGATTTCAGAGCACTTTCTAAGCATCATTTCAGATGGGAAAAAACTGAACAGGAAGCTTAACCTGTGTCCAGCTGCCAAGTCAATAATAAAGCTGGGAATAAAGCCCATTTCTCTTTGCTCACAGTCCAATGTCTTATCTACTGAAATATTTGGCCTTTATTTCACTGTGGTATGGAGTATGGCAATTTCTCCTATAATTTTTGCAATCTCTTGCTGTTCTTTCAATAGCAACATGGGTTAGTGTGCACCTTTCCAGAAAGGTTTTCTAATGAGGTAGTGTTGTGCTTGGAGAAATTTATAGAAGTCTGATTTTGGCTAGTGACATTGTTGGAAGACTTATATACTTTCAGATCTGGGGTCTGAGAGAATTGGACTACAGTTCAGGTTGCAAGAGGGAACTGAGAATGAAGTCTGGAGTATCCTTGATGCTGGAAGGATGGAGAGGGAAGGTTTTGAAACTTAGTTTATCTCTGGACAGCGTATGATCAGTTTAAACCACCAATCAACAAAAAACAAATCAACAGAAAATAACTCACAGAACATATCTGAAACAAAAAACAGGACTATGTAGCACTTTAAAGACTAACAAGATGGTTTATTAGGTGATGAGCTTTCGTGGGTCAGACCCACTTCCTCAGATCAAATAGTGGAAGAAAATTGTCATAACCATATATACCAAAGGATACAATTAAAAAAAATGAGCACATATGAAAAGGACAAATCAAATTTCAGAACAGAAGGGGGATGGGAGTGGTGGTAAATGTCTGTGAGCTAATGATATTAGAGGTGATAATTGGGGAAGCTATCTTTGTAATGGGTAAGGTAATTAGAGTCTTTATTCAAACTTAAGTGTAAACATATCTGGTTCCCGCATATAAAACTGACTATTCAAACCACACTGTGTAAAAAATTACCTCCATGGCTAAGTCTGCACAGAGGAGCTATTTCGGGATACCAGAGGTATTTCACATCTTAAGAGCAACCTTTATTATCTAACACTATTTCACATCTTAAGAGCAAGCCCATTATATTGAAATATAACAGGCTCACTATTCCGACATCCCTGTAAACTTCATTGCATGAGCGTTAAGGAACATTTTGGAATAGCGCTGTATTTCAAAAATACCTCAAAATTAGCTACACAATTTGCATAGCCCAAATAGCTTATTTCGAAGTAAGGGTGCTGTGTAGATGCACCCTATGTATCTGGAAGGTGCAGAAAACTTGGGATTTAAAAACCATATATTCATGCCAACATCACTTTAAGTTGTAGGCAAGAGGTGTATTATTTAACAGTGAAAATTAATTTTGCCAAGATCCTTGGGACTCATCAATTTAAACTTTAGGATTTCAAAGGCTGGCATCACAAAGTGTTCTCACAGCAAAAACTATAGTTTCTCCAGGAGTGTTGAGGTTTCTTCCTTCCAAGATGGTTTATTTAAAAAAAAAAAAAAAAAAAAAGCTAAAATGCTTTGATATTTTTTCATGAGTTGTGTGAAGGTTGGCTCCAGTATGGTAATTCAGGTGTGAAGAGCTGTGAATTACTATTGGATCACAAACAATAATATGTGAATTTGTGTTAGATAATAAAGGTTATCAGGGTACTAGTTAATGACTGTAATTATGATATGACCAGAGGGATAGAGCTTATGTAACCACACACCTATTGGGTGGGGTGTACTGTTCTGTGTAGTGGCAGAGACCACATACAGTGTATTCTACAGCCTTAGCTGAGCACCAGGTGGCTTTTAGGACAGGCTCATGCACTAAGCTCCAGGGGTCCTAGGTTTGGTTCCGCTTGTTGGTGTTACAAGTGGGGGCTCACCTGGGATTTCAACTTGCGATGAGCTTGGGACGATCTTCCTCAGCTAGGGGAGATATGTAATCCACACGCTTACTGGGTGAGGTGTGCTGTCCCCTGTAGTGGCACTTAGACCACTTACAGACAAAACGAATAAGTTTGCCTTAGCTGAGAGCCAGCTGGCTTTTAGGTCAAGTGGTAGAGGCTCATGCACTAAGCTCCAAAGGTCCCAGGCTGGGTTCTGCCTGTAGGCATTACACTCACTGGTCCCTCTACTGTGGAGAAGGGGGAAAACCTAGCTTCATTTACATCCATCATGTTGTTTGTCCATAATTCCACCTAGAAAATTGGATTGTTTGGCTGGAATTCGTTTATGCTTTGATCAAGGAATGAGATAATATCATTACGGTGCTCATGAGAAGGCACAGGTCCACCCTGATTTGAGTAATGACTTTGGTTAAGTAATGACTGAGAAGCACAAAGGAAGGGAGAGGTCTTTATCTGTTGGATGGGGAACTCTATTTCAGGGAGCAGGGACTGAGCTCAAGGCTCTCGTCTGGTTCCTCCTCTGGAGATTCTGTGCCTTGTATGGAGAAGTCTGCAGACTGGACAAGTGTAGCAGAAGAGGAGCTAGCTTTCCAGCAAGGACTAGCTGGGCCAACAGTGACAGGGGGAGAGAACTGACTCTTCAGCGAGGCCCGGTTGAATCAGTGGTAGTGCTGACCTGACTTCACAGGACCCTTGCCCATCTAGTTGGTGGAAGATGAAACCAAACACAAATACCTTCACCTTAGAGAGGGACCAGAAGCAACCCAGAGTTCCCTTGGACTGCCACTGAGACTAGCTCAGTATGTGAGTGGAGTTTTATATGGATGAGGTGTGTGGTAAAACAGAATTCAGAACCTCCAGGAACTGGTTGTATATTACTTGGGATCAAGTGGTCCAAACTCCTACTACACTGATTTGGGTTGTTCAGATTCTTTTCTGGAAATATATATTGGGATTTCATGCTTTTTTATTGTTTTTTCCCTTCCCAAAAAATAAAGAAGATGTTTGTGGATCATATATATACTGGGATTTCATGCTTTTTTATTGTTTTTTCCCTTCCCAAAAAATAAAGAAGATGTTTGTGGGTCCATGTCCCCAAAGGATTCTTGAGTGCTTGCAAGTGAAGAACAACAACCTTCAAAGGTGACCAGGGAAGTTTTATTTTAATTTTCAAAGCCAGAAATAAGAACAAGGGTCTAGGTGGGGGCTCGAGCCACGGGATTATTTATTTTAGAAATAACAAGCTGAAACCATCCCTTGTTGCTACCACTGGCACCTCGCAGAAGGTTACATGTCTGGTTGTTTTACAGGATTTCTTTGATATCTCTTTTTTCACCATTACCCACTTGTGATTTTTTTTTTTTT
>JANRFK010004149.1:150619881-150648682 GCA_030068395.1 Apalone spinifera
GGGGCGCTGTGGCAGACCTCAGGGAAGAGGTCTGAGGCACGCTGCTGCCACGTGTGCTTAGCAGCCTGCGTGGGCTTTAAGAGCTCGAGTTACAGGAAGTCCGGGGCTCCTACGGGGTCTCCTGGCGTCCAAACCGCTTTTTTCCGTGTAGCCTGCTTTTGCGCAAAAGCATTGCTGTCTACACTGGCCCTTTTGCACAAAAGCTTTTCTGCAAAAGGGACTTTTGCCCGAACGGGAGCGTCAAAGCTTTTCCGCAAGAAGCACTGATTTCGTACATGAGAACGTCAATGCTTTTGCGGAAAATCAAGCGGCCAGTGTAGACAGCTGGCCAGTTTTTGCGCAAAAGCGGCTGATTTTCCGCAAAAATTGGCCCAGTCTAGACACAGCCAAAGGGGTATCTAATGCCAAGTAGGTAGCTATACTTCTAATTATAATAGGATGGTATGGGGAGAAGAGCAACATACAGCTACACAGTTCACTGCCATGGAAACGCAAGTTTAGTTCTGTTGCAACTTCATTAGAAGTCTTTAACCATGGATTATATACCAGCTATTCAGCCTTATATTCTGAAAACTTGGACCCTCCTTTTGAGTGGCCTACCTATGCCAAACCTGCACCAGATTGCCAAAACCACTTAAATTCTATAGCAATTTATTACCAACAGCTCTTTTTCCAGGGTCATACTAAGCATATCAAGCTAGATGCTTTGTTTATACTAGTACAAGTTTCAGTAACACTCTTTGCATCTGGATGACATACAATAGCTGCTTGGTATTATGTATTGCTACAATCACTTGCTGGAGGAAGTAAAATAAAATCAATTTACCAAAGGGAATGCAAGATATCTATTAGCAAACATTTTGCAGTGGATTTTCAGTTGATGTAAATCAATGTAGCTCCACAGTCAGGGCATGATTTTGGATGGAGTAGAGTTCGTAAAAAAGTATGGAATCCTACCTATGCCAGTTTGCACCGGATGAGGATCTGTCCTTTTTTAAAACAATGGTGTGCTGATAATGACTTTTAACTAATTTAAAACAGTAACCTTTCCCTGTGTCCAGGGAAGTCAAATTATTTTATTGATATAAGTTGATAAAAGTTAACTTATACAGAAATAACTGAAAATATGGGCCAGCTCCTGTGTGTAAAACTGGCATAAAATAATTAAATTGATGTCAGTGTTGGATATTATAGTTATTTCCTTGTTTTTAAATAGCCCCTTTCACCAAAGAATCCCAAAGCCCTTTATGGCATTTACTATTCACAATCTTAAATGAGAGCTAGTCCTATATACTGGGACAGGGTTTAAAATGTCTGTAGACATAAACTCAAGCTGGCTGAGTTGATGGTTTTCCACAGATGGAGGTGCATTGTGGCAACTAGGTGTTAGAGGTCGCCAAACAGCATCCTGTATTTTTGAGCAGCAACTATGTTGTAATTTGTTTTTATCACTTCTTCATTGTGCGTTGATGCTATGGCTGAATCAGATTGTTTTGTAGTTAGGGAGGTGTGGGAAGCAGGAGGAGGAAGACAGAGTTAGGTTTTAGGAAAGTATTCAAAACTTATTATTTTGTGAAGTTTTTACTTCCTCTTCAAATTTCCTGGTGTTCTGATTTATTTATTTTTTTAAATTCAACATTCTCAAGGTTTTCTTCTTTAAATTCTAGAAGTGTACTATATTCCTAGCTTTTAGTTCAGACTTTTTTAGTGGACTGATTGTTAAGAAGGAAAAATATTTGTGCCCCTGCAATGGAGATCAATGTTCCCTCTAATTTTTTCCATCCATGTGCAAAATAAATTTTATGCACCCTAACGCATGTGCAGATGTTCACCACCAATAAAAACACATGCTGTGGGCACTGTGGACACTCTGCTAATCAACTGGTGGCATTTAAATCCCTCATGTGAGGCTGCCTAAGCACTCGCCTTACAGGGAACGCTGATGGAGATCTGTTTGTTATACCTATCAGTTTTCAGAGCAGTCAAAGTTTGATATATGATTAATGACCAAACTCTGGGACATCTGGTTTTTGCTGCATAATTGCTATGAAATTAATATAATATTTCTTTTATGGGATTTTTTTCACTGTGTGTTCTAAATCACCTATTTTAAAAAGAAAAGTGGGGATAAATCCTCAGCAGTGTTTGACGGCTGGATCTCAGGTCCACAGCATAGGCCTTTACCACTTGAACGACATAAATGATTGCTATTTTTAGTCTATATGATGCAGTCACTAGATGGAGACTTGACACGCTTTCCCAGTCAGCTACTGTCACAGAGTGTGGAGCGCCACTGTGCCCTGCACCCCCAGACGCGACTGTCAGCCAGCCAGGTGGAACAGAAGGTGTACTGGTTCACAGGGACACAGCATAGAACAGACTTGTTAGCACAGGAACCAGGAGCAGTCAGTACAACCCAGCTTGGGGATAGAGGCTCTGGCCCTGGATCCCCTTCCTCCTCACCCCAAGCCAGCTAGACTCCCTGCATCCTAAACCAGCGGAGACTTACACTCTCAGCAGCAGGATTCTTGCCCTGCAGGCAATCCCACCTCCTCCTTTGTCTAGCTTCCTGGGTAAAAGGTGTCACTTGACTGAATCTCCCACTGAGGCTCAGGTTACAGGATAGCCTGAGCCATTGTTTATGAGCTGGGCTGGGCTGGGCAGCTTTCCCTCAGTGAGAGCCCAAAACTTCCATCCCCCAGCTGGGCACCAGTGCAGTGCCTAGGGAAACTGAGGCACACACACAGAGTTACTACAGAACAGCACAGAACAGTAGGAATCGCATGCAACATAACAAAGTGAACAGAGTGAATACAATCCCCACTATGTCACACCTACCCAGCTTTTTGCTAGACAGCATATTGCAGATCGAGACTTCTGACTCTAGCTCTGGGAGGGGAGTGATGCCTACTGGTTTGAGAGAGTCTAGCCAACACACACCTAGTACATTCAGTCTGAAAGGCCATGTGGCTCAGTGGATAGTGTTGGCTTTACCATATCAGACATATGGGGTGGAATTCTGGCCCCACTGAAATCAATAGGAATTTTTCCATTGATTTAAAAGGGGCCAGTTTTGAATCTATTCCTAACTCTTCCTGAAGTGATCTGCAACTTCAGTTTAACTGATTTGTGAAATGGGAGGAGCTATGCACTGCCTGGTAAGGTTTGGGCTTAGTCACTAATAAGGGAACAAAGTCCCTGGAAAGATAAACAGCAGTCAATAGAAGTGAGACTTGAATTCATGGCCTTCTATACTTTAGCCTAGGCTCTAGGGTGTTTGGTGGGGGTGCCTTGTCCTCTCTCATCACCCTGCCTGCCCTTCTGGTGAGGCTGAACAGGCAGGCTGAAAACACCAATATGCAGAATGTCCCACACAGTCTACATGAGAGGTCAGCTTTATTACTTCCCTGAATCTCTAAACTAACAATTATATCAAATATCTGGTTACCTTCTCACTATTGCTGTACCAACGTATTTTCAAAGTTCCACTTGAAGGACTTTAAAAGTCCTTCAGTCTGGTCATTTCATGTTTAAGAAGCCTTCACACATCAAAAAGTCTGTGGAATCTAAAAGTAGCATTAACACTACACAACACCTTGCAGTTTCAGTCTCCTTCCCAACAAACCCTGTGACTAACTGATTTGTTTGGTTTTAAAATACTGCTGTGAAAAATTGACCAGAATGATGGAGACTTTGGAATACAAGCTTTCTGAAGGCTGTGGTCCAACAGCATTTCAAATCTAGACTAAGTTTTAAACTATCCTGATAAACTGCATAATCAGAATGGAGCATGGATCATCTGTGAGCAAAACATCAAGTCCATGTGTATCTAGGGTCAATCTTTGAAGGGCAGAGGAGGTCCCAGCAGGAATCAAAACTTTTTTAAAAATTAATTGTGACTTTCTCACTTAGAAAATTTGTAATAGCATGTTTATCGCATCTATTAAAAAATCTGAAAACTTATGAGTCAAGGAGACTTAGCACAGGATGCTTTATGCAGCAGGCCAGTCAGAGGGTGCATCTAGACAGCAGTGCTATTTTGGGATACTTCCAGTATCTTGAAATAGCGTTATCTGTGTCTTGACAGCGTGCCCGTTATTTCGAAATAGCGTGCCCATAATTTCAAAAGCTATTTCCAATGTCCCTTAATCCTCATGGAATGAGGTTTATAGGGACATTTCAGAATAACATGCTACTTGGAAATTAACTTGAAATAAACTATGCAATATGCATTGCTCAAATTGCATAGCTTATTTCAAGATAAGGGTGCAGTGTAGAAGCACCCAGAGAGAGCTTGTGGACCAAGAGGTAACTATTGACCAAAAATGGCTTGAATAAATAAGGAAAGGGGAGTGGGGAGGGGGAGCACCTAGAAAACAACAAACAAACAAAAAGAGCTTAGTACAAAATCCTAGACTTTACTTTTGATGGCTGAAAAATGCTTGGATTCAGGTGACCTTCGTGAAACCTAGTTTAAAAAAAATAATTCATTAGGCATCATGGACATGCCTGCTAAAAATTGACAGTATGCTAACTGAACTTCTCTAGTATCAGATGAGGTCAAGGACAAAAACATATATGTTGCTTCAGGAAGAAATTATTAATAAAATGTAGAATGCAAAGAAGCAAAACACAGCACTTTTGGGCTGCACATCTGGATTTTTCATGATGAACAACTGTGACAGATGGCTGTGTCTGGACAGCTGATTTATAATTACGTCTTACTTTTCTGACAGGCTATAATCTCGGGGGCCAAATCTTTCCATGTGCTGAATATTATCTGGAGAGGTACTTATCCCCTTCCCAGATCCTGAATCCTAAACGAATAGCCAGCATTTCTGTCTTCGGCCTGACAGCTCCCACTTTGATTGATGTGATCTATTGCAAAAGCCCAGATGTGCTTTGATAGGTGTACTTCAGTCTAACAGCCCTTCCTGGGGTTGCTAAGAGACTGATGAGTAATTCGCTAACAAAGTACAGTTTGGCCAGAGGGAATGTCTCCAGTCTTGAAATTGGACTCAAAACACTATAAATAAGACAGAAATATGATCTATTCTAACAAAGTACTCCTGTAACTGTGACTGAAAGTCATGCCAGGTTGGTTTGCAACCAATGAGGCTGTGGTCTGCAAAGGGTATGTCTACACAGCAATAAGACACTTATAATTGTGTAAACTTTGGGGTTTGGGCTGGAGCCCAAGTTCTCGGACCTTCCCACTCATTAGGGCCCTAGCCCTCGGGCTCCAGCCCAAGCTGAAGTGGAATACTTCTGCGGCCTGAACTCTGTGAGCCTGATTTGGCTGTCAGGAGCCAGCTGTGGGTATCTGGTAGCTTTGTAGACAGTCTCATAAACCCCCACAAGATTTGCTATAAATGTTGCAAGGAGAGTGAGGCCAAAGACTGCAGAAATGATTGTTAGCAAGCAGGAAACATTTCCTCAAAACATTTCTACATTGTCAAAATCATTCCACACAATAGTATTTAGTGTGTGCAACTATGGTTCAATAAGTATAATTAGAAAAAAAAAGACTGTGTTTCAAGACAGAATCATGGTTATTGTCAGAATCCTTTCATGTCAGAGAAGTTATTTGTGTATGGGGAGCCAACAGTCAAACAGCATCACTGTGTTACCACAGGAAAGGGAGATAAGATACCAGTCTTTGTGCCTCACACTTCAGCGGGCCCTGTTTTATGTGCAAAAGTCTTGTACTTCAAATATTAAAGACACTAACACTTTAAATGCTTCTGTTTTTTTCCCCCATGATCACATGATTTATTGTTTTTAGGTTTCTATATAAATGCATAATTGTAGAATATAGAATTGTGTTTCTTTTGACATTCAAAACATTAGTGATTTGCAATATAATCTACAGGCCAGATTCCGCAGTCCCACTGATTTGCAAAGGGTTCCTGCTACCTGTCATATGTTTTGGCTCTATTGGTGAAAAGCAGCAGCATTAGACATGCACAGCTACTCTGCAGCTATTTTTTTTTAACAAATGCAAGACCAGCTCATGAGAACATCTTTCAACTTGTCATGTAGAGAAAGTGGTAGGAGAGCGCTGTTGTTTCTTCTGATACATTTTGTGGCGCTTAGTCATAGTACTACAAACACTGTCATTTCTGAACTCAGAGAGTGTGCAAATCAAATGCCCCATTTCTCTTACTCCCGTACACTTGACATCATTCTGCCCATCTGGCTGTAACATTCTGGGAAGAATTTTGCTCCAGGAGTGTAATCAAACTCCCTCCACTGAAACATCATGTATTATTTTGCTGTTCCCAATATAATGGATTATAAATATCCAAATATCTAATTTAAAAAACTAAGTTTTGTTTCACTTTTACTTTTTCCTGCATTACATACTTATGAGGATGTTTAAACTGGTTTTGCCTATTTTTGAATTTACCCAGACTTCATGGGTTCAACAGATGGGCTTGAATTCAAATGTGCTTGTCAGAGCTTACATCCTGCCTGTGAGTGATCTGGAGAGGAAGAGAGCAGACGGAAAGAGAGAAATCCAAAGGAGAAAATAAGGTGCGGGGGAGAGGGGGCAAAGCAAAAACACAGTGACTGTGAGGAATGGGGGATGGAATAGAAAAGAAGAGACGCATGAATGGAAAAAATAACTATAGGGAGCTATATCATCCCATTCTACCAAGAAGCTCCCAGGGAAGAGGGAACAGTGAAACTGGCTGCACATCATGACCAGGCCATTGATCCTTACCATAAAAATGGATTGAGGGGTTGCAAAATGGCCAAGGAAACCATAGTCTTGTGTGGACAAAAACATCTGTGTGGAGCTGTGGACGCTTTGTGCCTGGCTGGGACTACCGAATCCAGCAGGCGACACTCTTATACATTTGTTCTGAATTGCCTCACTTTTGACATTTATGGGGTTGAAAGTGCACTGTCTGCTCCAGTTTGACAGCAGATGCAGGCTCGTAACTTGTCCAGAATCTGAGACAGAGAAATGCTTTACTCTTCTTTTTTATAATATTCCAGCGGTTGGAGGTGATTTTTAAACACATGAATATGCCTCTCTAGTGTCTATAACCCAAACTTTTCAGCATTGAGGTAGGACATGAGAACCTGAAAGTGAAATTTGACTAAAACTGGCTATAAAACTAGCTAGTTTTTATTGCCTAAAGTGAAGGAAAATGGGACAGCTCCATAAATTATTTTTAAAATCCACATTTTAATTTCTAGTCTTTTTTTCTCAGTATGGTGCTATGAGCTTCATATTGGCAGTCCCCTACTTTCACTGTGTGTCCCAGGAATCTTCCATGCAGAGCTCACTGCAGAACTGGGGCCTGAATTTTATAATCTTTGGTTATGAGGTTGAGGTCTTTATGAAGGCAAACTCCTAATGTAGCAAACCCCAAGTTTCCTCTTGCACCTTTGTGTGGTAAAAACAGAAACAAAACTGTAAAAACATAACCAACCTGTCATTTATGCCACTTGTTCTACATTACTTTTTAGTTCCACATCTGTTTGTCTGTGTGAGATGCTCAAGTTCTCCTAATGTCTTTTTTTATTAAAAAGATTTTTTAAAATGCAGGAGCAAAGTGGTGTGGACACTAATTTTGCAAACAAAAATAACTTTTGAAAGGATCACAGAGCTTTGATTAGTTCACCGAGCCTCAAAGTCCATAAAGTTTGTGCATCTCCATTTAAAACAAGAACAATGTAGTGATGCTATCATAACATTACAAATGAGACAGGACAGCTTTAAGAGAGAAACAGGAAGTTGTAACTAGAATCCAGCTGAATTCTGAGCTGGAGGGGTTTGCCGTGAGGCTGCAAATAAAGCAGATGTGTTTTGTGAATTTCAGTAGTGTCTAGACTTTCATTTACCAAAGTTGATGATATAGCATGTAATCTGTGGTGTCTTTATTTTGCATTTTGTTCTTTTTTTAAGTACTCACATAAGGGGAATGAAATGGAGAAATTAAGGAAATATGAGAGAGAGGAGGATCATTTTTATCATCAGGGAGCTGTGGAACTGCTGGTCTTTAACTTTTTGCTCATCCTTACAATATTAACAATTTGGTTATTTAAAAATCATCGATTCCGCTTTTTGCATGAAACTGGAGGAGCCATGGTTTATGGTGAGTATAAATTCAAGTGTTGGTTTAGTATTAAACTTGTTGCATGTATATAATTAGACACTTGAGCTCAAGTGCTGACAAAGCAACAGAAAATGTACTGAATGAAATGCCACACGTCTATTGAAATGTGCAGTAAAAAGTTTAACTCTTTAACCATAGATTGACTTATCAATAGAATAAATGTCATGAATAGGTTATTATAGCACTGTTCAGATAACATACTTCTATATGCAGATCTGAATCTAATAACCCTTTGGGAGTATAGGAATATAGGATGCCTGTTTCATAAAAATGAAATAGTAGGTTGAAAGAGATTGTTTCATATTAATATAATGCATGCTTGTGTGTGATATCCCAAGATGGTGGGGCATCTATTACGGTCATGGCAGGAATCTATTACGATTTCATGGGTCCAGTCCTGTGGTCTGATACAGTTTCAACTAGCTAAAGATTTTTGTTGGGTTGTAGAAAAGCAGACTTTGAAAAGTTGCTCTCTAATCTTCCCTGAAAGTTTCCATTATATTTGTACTTCAGCTTGCATCTCCTCTTCTAATCTTTCTTGATGTAATTTTCCTATATTTTATTTAACTCATGCATGGGACTCTCTGTGTAGCTTGATGCAATGTTAGTTTAATTATTCTATGGAGAGAATGGAGGTGGGGGTCTGTTTCCCCAGCCTTTTTCATCTTGTTTCACTTTCAGAAAAGTTGTGCAATCTCCACAGCACATGCCCAAATGATGCTGTGAAGGCTGGAAAAAGGGATACAAATTATCATTTTATACATTGAGCATCCTGGCCACAAAGACTGACTTTCTTATTTATGTATTTTATGATGCTGCAATGTGCACTAGGAAATTTAGGTTCATATCCTTAAAAAAAAATACTTGGGTTTTCTGTCAGTAGCATGTAGTATTTCCATTCAAGTCATTGAAAATTACTTGCATGGAACGTGGGATAATCAGGCCCATGTTTTACAACCATTGGAGCTTTAAATGTGAAGGTTAGTAGCTATTCCACATGAGAGGTATCTTCTAAAGCAAAAGGGTTAAACTTATCAGACGGTTAAGACTGAGATCTAGCAGTCTTAACATTGTCCATTTAAAACTGTTGATTATACAAATGAAGTCTGAAAAGTCCTAGGAACACAGGATTTACCCTTCAGTACCAGATACTTTACCTGCTTAGGTCATTTCCTGCCTCTAGCAATGACCTGATGCTTTAGAGGAAACTAAAAAATATGAAACGAACGAAATCTTGTATCAAGCCACTCATGGTATTTTAAATAGGTGGGTGGGGAAGAGTGAGTGTTCCTTTCCTTCACACCTGTCCCTGCCTCTGTTTTAAAAGATTATATTTTACTAGAAGATTTACCCAGTGTTGCTCAGGTCCGTAACTCAAATAAGTTGTGTTTTTCTTCATTTACATCGTTGTTCTGGACTGGGGCTGGGGATGAGGGGTTCAGTATGCAGGCTACCCCAGGGAGAGAGGACAACCCCAGCCCTTTCTCACCTCAACAGCTTGGAACCAGGTGGGAAGTGCCTGTCCTTGTATGGGGCAGCACACACAGCCAGAGGAGAGGTGCATATCCCAACACGGTCTCCAAAATATATAGTAGATAGCTGTCCCAGCCCTTTGTGGTCCCCTGTGATCATTCTACAGTATAACTTCCCTCCTACCAGACTCCCTCCCTTTCCATTTTGTGAGAAACAATCAAATTCCAGACATATCCCATTGTCCCGGGAAAACCAAGCCCTGACCTTGCTTTAAGTTATGATAAGAGGAAGCTGAATACCAAATTTGGTGCTCCTAGCTCTTTCCACTTCGGAGTTCTTAAATAAATGGATTCACAGATGGACGGACAGACAGACAGATGCACATTTCTAAAATATATAGTAAGATAATGTAGCTCTGTAGGGCTTACTGGAAAATAAATGAGAATGGGGGGAAAGGAATTTGTGACAATCAACCGTATTTTATTTTATTGCTAACTTCTTAGGTCTTATGCTCCATGGTACATGTGCATATTACACTGCTAGCTAATCAATGGAGTGTGAAAAACAATGCTTGATAGAAGGTTACAGTTCACTACCGTTGTACACAGTTTAGATATTCTCCTAAAGTAGTTTTTTATACTGTGCAACCATTTCTAATTGCAGATGATTGTATACATTTGCCTACTTAATCTAACATTTTTTTCTAGGATTTACACACAAGACACTTCCCCCTTAACATCCTTTGCTTCTTCTGTTTGGAGTTGGGTTATACAACAGATAATATTACTTGCAGAGTTAGACACAAATCAAAACCTCAGATTCATACACACCCTACTTTTGCCTAAGTTTTGCACTGGATTGAATTTAGTGGATTGGATTCTCCATCTCTAGTTCATTTTGTGAGTAGTTATCAAAACCAACATCAAGCAGAAAGATGGAAATGCAGTACAATAGGGTTTTATACTAATGTCCATCATTGTAGTTTATGAGCATTTAACTTCAGTAACATTTTTAACTCTTACAATTTGGAATATTTAGCCATTGCTTTGCACCTGGTGTAGCCAGGAGTACCATTAACCGGGATATCCTTTTTATAATTAAATTCAGCTGCCAGTTTAGATCTGTTCTGAGATCTTTGTGAAGGATCTGTATTAGGAAATTCTGGACTAAAGGTTACAAAGTCTGTTTAGTCTTCTATTATTTATGACAGTTTTCAAACAATAAGAGAGATCCATTCATTTGCTTTAGCAGTTTACACTGCAGTCCTTCCTGTACCCTGGCAGTATTGGGCGTGGCTTTGGTATTCTTAGCAATGTGCAATAAGAGTGGTTAAAACAAGCCATCATTTCCTTCCTTCAAAATATTAAAACAGCTCTGACGATTAATGGCAGCAACTTCAGGGGAAAATTAGCATTAGGTAGGGAAGCCAACAGACACACCAGGCCCCGGGCCAGGTGAGGGGTTGGCTCTGCATTTCTGGAAGGGCTGAGGCCTTGGATGGAAGGGTAGAGACTGGGCAAGTCTAACAATAGACTAGCAGTAATATGGCTCTCCCTTGGTGGAATTGGAAAGCACTTTTAAGTGCTCAGCAGCAAATGCCTTGGGCCTGGCTTTTAGAAGTATTGTGAACTCACCGCTCCAGTTGAAATCAGTGGTTTGAAAATGAGATTAATATTGATCACTCAAATCAGTGGTCACTTACAAAAATGATGACCTTGACAATAGCTTTGCATTTATGCCACAGGGGAACTCAGGCAGAGGTCTGACACCACAGCTCAGTTTCCCCAGATTTATGCTGGTGTAATGCTGTTACAATCAATGGAGTTTTATTGATGTAAAACTACAATAATGCAGTAGAGAATGAAGTGAAGCAACTTAAATGACTTGTCTAGTGCCACATGACAGTTCAATTGTAAAGTCAGGAATTCAGATAGGAAGAGCAGTAACAGCCACTGTCCTAAGGCACTAAAATAGAACTGCTTTTTTCAGAGAACTGTTTTCTGGAATTGGGACAAAAATGGTGATTAAAGCTTGATCTTTTGAGGTTCTGAATGTGCTGAGTACCCCCCTTCAAAGGGATTGTGGGAGCTCAGAACCTAATAGGATTAGGTCCTAGAAATGAGAATCCATGGCTTAGATAATATGACAAAGATCACAGGTTTCCCTTTTTCAATAGATGTATGAATGATGAAGAGAGATCTTCGAGGTATAATTTAGACTCTTGGAAAAACGTGATCACAGCAGGTTGCAATAGTAGAGTACAAGTGTTTGAGAAACAGTCAGCCAGAATGGATTTAGTAGGTGGAATATAAAAGAGAAGGAATGTTCTTAAATCAATTCAGGTCTGCTCTAAAATAATTATTTAACAGATATAAGAATTAAGCGATGGATTGAACTGCATAGCAAAGTTTGAGAGTCCCCTTCATTCAGCGGTGTTCAGAAATAGCTCGATAAAATTCTAGTGGGAGGAATATCCTCTTTGATGTGAGTGTGTGGCCTTGATGATCTCAAAGATATTTTCCAACACCATTATCTATGATTAAGGATTTGATCCTGTTTCCACTGAAGTCATTGACAAAATTTGGGATTGGGCTCTATTTGGAGTGCTTCAGAGAGAGGGGGAAGTAAAAACTCTTAAAGAAAAATGTTATGAACATCTGGGCCAGTTACTGAAGGGAAATGTCTCCGGTAAAGGGGATCGGGGAGGGGAAGTGATGTTTTCCCTGGATTCCGACTTCTAGAGTGTCAGGGATTGATTCCTACTCAGTGTGAAATGCTCTCAACCTCGCATGATGAGACCCCATGTTAATAACTAAACTCCATGTAGTAAATCTGAAGCTGTCTTCCCTGTGATCACAATACAGCAACTTATAATAGTGCTACTGGATTTCTGATTATGCAACTGAATCTTTTCCTGACTTGTTCTCATGCAATTTGTTATTTTTAACAGCTTCACTGCTAACCTTCCTTTCTAAAATTTGGCTTTGTGCATTTGGTTTCCATTCTATTTAAATGAATGGAATGTATGAGGGGCTGCCACATGTGTCTGGTATTAAAGGTGTGTTGTGCCTAGGATACTCAATGTGTTAAACAGACCTGTTTTGGAAATAATGGTTGCAAGGGGTATTGAAAACATTAGTCCTACTTTTATTAGACATTTTCTGAATGCTTCTTTAGAACCTATTATAAATGTTTGAGCTGTTGAGAACAATATAAATGAGAAGGAAGAGGCAGTAGAAAAGAAAGTATGTGCTGAATATCCTTGGCCTATGCTTAAAAAGGGGGTAATATTTTAATTAGAATCTGGATAAGGCCTCTGAGCACAGCTATATTATAAATATTAAATATTTTATATAAAGCATACATTTCTGTGAATTGATAATGCATAAACTTTTTATGATTAAATATTGAATATTTATTTTCCTGAAGTTTTACATGCTGTATATTGTTAAATCTGAGTTGTGGTAAATGTTTTATTTCTTAAGAAATAATATGACTGCAAAAGTTACGTGGTAACCAGAAATACATTCTACTGATTACAGGGCTACGTCTACACTGACATGAATTTCTGGAAATGCTTAAAACGGAACAGTTTTCCGTTATAAGTATTTCCGGAAAAAGAGCGTCTACATTGGCAGGATGCTTTTCTGGAAAAGCCCTTTTTCCGGAAAAGCGTCTGTGGCCAATGTAGATGCCCTTTTCCGCAAAAAAGCCCCGATCGTCATTTTCGCGATCGGGGCTTTTTTGCGGAAAACACTACTGTGCTGTCTACACTGGTCCTTTTCCAGAACAGTTTTCCGGAAAAAGGACTTTTGCCGAGCGGGAGCAGCATAGTTTTTCTGGAAAAGCAGCTGATTTCTTACAGTAGATCGTCAGTGCTTTTCCAGAAATTCAAGGGGCCAGTGTAGACAGCTCGCAGCTTATTCCGGAAAAGCGGCTGATTTTCCGGAATAAGTGGCCCAGTGTAGACACAGCCCAATTGTCTGTTACAGATCCTTATATGGAGCTTTCATTAATTTTCTGAATCAAGGGATTTGAATCCATCTATACTTTGTTCAAATTTAATACATCATAATATTCCTTTGAGAGCTCAAGAGACTCAAAAGCTCCATTAATGCTTTAAGAATATCGATTGTCAATATCTACTGTACTTAATGCTAGCCATCCACAGTATGTCTATTGATAGCCACAAAATTGCTTATTTTATTTGTACTCTAAATCCATTGACAATACCATTAAGCATCTGGGTGGTTCATATGCTACCCTGACCCATATTGCGTCTGAGGATAGGATCCAAACTAGGGGAAAGAAACAATGCGAGCCAGGCTTCAATTCCAGTTGTCTTTGTTAAAGGTTGATTTTGATTTTCTTACAGGAATCTTTATAATTTTAAGACCTTTAACAGCACCATTCCTACAAACACCCATTAATCAGCTTTGCATATATGAATATATTCAGGTCATACCATATATTCAGGTCATACCATGTGACTTCTTTGGAAAAGTGCAGTGAAATGCCAGACTAGCCATTTCTGAATATTATCTGCCTCACAAGAGAGAATTCACTGGAGACTGTGACTACTGTTGCAGATACCGTATCTTGCCTGGACACAGAATGCTAGTGCCCTTGTAACGTCTCATCTTTATCTTGCCACTGCTGTTTGAAATAAGATAACCAAGAAGCCAAATTAATGGATTTTCAATATTATAGTGGAGAAAAATGTGTCCTTGTCTTCATTTCCCCAAATGTGCTGTCAGTGTAGCTTTATGTAGGGAAAAATTACCCTTTTGAGTGGTCTAATTTTATTAACCAATGCAAAGTACAAGCAAACCTTCACTACAGTATCTTGGCTGGGAGACAGTCAGTCTCAATGTATGGGTTCTGCCTCGTCTCCCATTCCCCTGTAGCAGCTGGGTTCTCTTAGCTCTGGTTCCTTCCCTGGAGCCAAGCCTGTTGCCACTGCATGAAGAGAATGTTTCCCTGGAGCCAATAGCCTGCCAAGATTTGCCAACTGCAGCTCTTCCCTGCATGTAGTTCCTGAACGTCTGGGCTTCCTACCATCATTGCAGGGCGGAGGAGCCCCTGTCCCTGTCCCTGTCCCTAGGAGCATGCCTAATGAGCTGTCCTGGAAGCTCCTCTCTTCACAAGCTTCCTGTCTCTAGGAGCCACACCGCCTAAATCCTGGGAGCCCAGTTAACGAGCTGCCAACTAACTGACTAGGAATTCAGTTACTTCTAGGTGGATCTAAGTTGGCCCATTCTCCCTTATGGACACTTTTCCAGGTAGCCTGATCGTGGACTTCCCTGACAGACTGCATATATTTAAAACAGTAACCAGAACTTGGTTTTCTATATCTTCTCTTCCTATATATTTTAGAAATGTGTATCTGTCTGTCCATCTGACTGTGAGTACATTTGCTCAGGAACACCTCCTAAATGGTAAGAGCTAAGACCACCAAACTGGGATGCAGCTTCCTCTTATAACTTAAAGCAAGGGAAGGGTTTGATTGTGTCAAGACAATGGGATGTGCCTGGAATAGGGATGTAAAAAGTCACTTTAAAATGTAGCTGTTTTAGTGCTAAAAATCCTAGTGGTTACATGGTTACACGCACTGTGGGCTCTGCAGTATAAAGCTTAAAAGAGCTTTATACTCCAGAGCCCACAGTGAAGCTGCCCTGGGAGCCAATATGTAACTGGGAGGGGGAAGAGGGCAGGTGGGCCCACCATGGACAGGAGCTGTTCCAGCCAGTTGGTTGGCGCAGCCACCTGCACTGGGCCAGCCACAGGCCGGGGCATGCAGGAAGCTGTTCCATCCCCTACCAGTTAACCAGAACTAGTACGCCTCATCCATTAAGGGCAAGGCTTATTGGTTAACCACTTACATCCCTAGCCTAGAATTTGATTGTTTCTCATACAATGGAAAAGGAGGGGGCTGATAGGATGGAACTATGCTGTAGAATGATCACAGGGGGGCAGCAAGGGGCCAGAGATGAGAATAGGGACAGCCATAACCCCATTGGGCCAGGAGAAGTGGAGAAAGGGACAGCTATCTACTATACATTTCAGGGAGTTTGTCCATGTGTCTGTCTGTCTCCCAGCTGGAGAACATGCACCTCTTCCCTGGCTATGCTCACTGCAGCTGCAGCAGCCATGGACAGGTGCGTCTCACCTGGCCACAAGCTGCTGCGGTGAGAGAGGGCTGGGGTTGTCCTCTGACCCTGTGGCAGCCTGCATACTGAAACCCTTGTCTCCAGCCCCAGCTCAGAGCAATAATTTAAATGAAGAAAAACAAAACTTATTTGAGTTACGGGCCCGAGCAACAACAGGTAAATTTTCTACTGGAATACATACTAGATTCCTCAAAATGTTTTATGAAGCAGTGAGCTACTCAATGGCAGCATATAGGGTATGTAGGCAAAATATAGATCAACAGGCTCCCAGGTTTGCCAGCTTTTATCATTTTGTCATGCGTGAAATGATATTGAGTGTTTTCTGTAAAACATCTATTCTTGAAGGCAAGTCATTGGGAAAGAATCTCATCTTTCACCTTTAAGAAAAAAGGAAAAAGTCTTCTAGCCTTAATGTTTATGAAGAAAAGTTTGAAAATGTGACCTAAATGAATCCAGAAGACTCAAACCAGAAGGTTAAAGAATCCAAAATGTACTTTTAAAAATTCTCTGGCTTAAATATTCTTTCTTCTGATTCTTTTGGTGACCCACCTCATGATTTTTAAATGCTAGGGACTGGCAATATTGGGATCCCCTCAATTAAAGTGACAGTCATTTCCCTACCTCCTTTGCAGGTATTAGTGAGATCTCTCCTAGTAAAGATGGCCACCATTTCCCATTGTTTCAGTAGGACAGAAGCCTGGTTCACTCAAGGAAGATGGCTGCCCTATGTGCTCTCAAAAAGCAGGGAGAAATAGTGTGGGGAGCCTGGGTAGGTACTGAAGAGTAGGGAGCAGAGCAGGATTATGGAAGAGTGGGCTAAAATGGAGGCAAGAGAATTATGAAGCTAATCAGGAACACTGTATTGAGTAAATTTAATATTGAAGGACAAGTGAGGGAGCCGGTGAATATGGAAGAAAAGGAGAATGTAGAGGGGGAAGAAAAGAGGGTGAGGGAACAGACAAGCCCACTATGGGGACAGGAAATGGGGACTAGGCAGGTAGGCTTTGGTGGATGAACTGAAAGGGAAAATGTGGCATGGCAGAAGACTGAGGGGACAGGGAAGGAGAATTCGCAGGCAGGGGAGCAATAGAAGAGCTGAGACTGACAGCAGATAAGATCTGTGGATTGAGAGAAGGGTCTGAGAGCTTGGGACAGAGAGAAAGACATGGAGAGAAAAGGAGGAAAGTTCTCCCCTCAAAGTCTCAGAGAGGGTGAGTGACATCCCTTCCAAGCACCAAGTGGGAATGTTCACATTTTTGCAAGTGCATTTTGAGTGCATGTAAAGTTGAATTTTCAACCTCTAATAATATTTTGTGGGATAGACATTTTCCCTAAAGGTTAAATAATCTGAAGTCATACTGAAAACCCCAAACTTTTTTAATCAATTCATTCTCATGGCTTTCTGAAGTCTGACTCCTCGCTTTTGAACTCTTGGGGTTGGTCATCATGGTATTAATATTTTGCATTAGAACATTTAGTACCTGCTTCTCTTCTCCTTTCATTTTTCTCTCCCAGGAGTTTGCAGGAAGTCAGTATACCACTTCTTACTACAGCTAGATTTATTATCAGATTTATTATGCACATTTCATGCAACCTCAGGAAGCAACCTTTGGCTTTTACTTGACAGTCTGAATCCTGAGGGATTTAAAGAAAACATCCCTCCTTAACACTGTAGTCAGCATTATTGCTAATACACCAGCTTTGCATCGCTTCATATAGCTAAAATAACATATGGTCTAATAGGCTAGAGGCAACCACTCTTTAGAGAACTCGGCAAGGTTGTTTTATCTTCCTGTTAGAAATTTATACCACTCTCATCATCCTGGTATCTGATTATTGAATGAAACTTCAGTATCAACTCCCAATTTTCTGATTCCTCTGGGTTTCTGAGATTAAATTTCATTCATATTTTCCAAATGGCTCTAAAAATATCTAGGTACTTAGTGCTCTCCATCACTGTTGTATTTGAGCATTTCCCAAATATTTATGGATTTATATGATTAGTCAATATTGTCAAATGAACTAGAAGGCTAATGATAAGCTAAGAACCAAAAATTCCCAGGGTGCTTTTGGATTTATGCTATAGGTGTGTCTTGAAATATTTTATCCTCAAGTTTTAGATTTTATGAGTAGTTAAGTTGTTGGTTTTGTGCCTCATCTATTCTATTTATTTGTCAAAAGCACCATGTTTAAGCTTTGCCTACTAGGAACTGTGTGCTAGGAAATAGGTTTTCATGGACTAATATTATTTGTTCTTAATGATTTATAAACATTTGGAATAATTTTGTTTCTGGTTGGCACAGATGTCTTATAACGTAACAAATAAAAACCAGGTAAGGAAAAAAGGGAAAGAGAGGTATTAGTCTTTTTGCTGTCACAAATAAGTGACCTATCAGGCCAGGTCTATGCTAAAAAGTTAAGTTGAATCAACTACATCATTCATGGGTGCAATGTAGTTAAACCAACCTACCCCTTCAGTGTAAATATCCCTGGGTCAAAAGAAAAATTCTGCATTGAACTGCCTACCTCCTTTTAGGGGTATGGAATAATGACAGTGAGGGAAGAGCCTCTCCCACCTCACATTGAGGTAGTGAGTGGCTTCTGCAGTGGCACAGCTTCAGCTGCACTGCTGCCGTGGTTTAAGTGTAGACATATTCTAAATATGAACAGAATTAAGCATTCACTTTGGAGCAGAGACGCTGAAAACTACTGAGAGAATTGCTTCTCAGGACCTTTTAAAATATTAACCCTTTTTTCCGCTTGTGCTGATTTCTCTACATTCAATAAACCAGTTGAACTGAATTATCTACATCTGATCAATAAATGAAATGAGGCCATTGATTAGCATGAATCCTCACAGTCCCTATGGCAAACCTGAAAGCATTATTTTCTCCATCTGAAGGACACTGTTGGTAACTTTGCCCAAAGTCCCACAGAAAGTCAGCAGCATGCTTTATGTCTACACTGCAGTTGGGTGGGTGATTTGCAACGTGGTTCTAACTCACATGAGCATGTCTAATCAACTTAGCTTGCTTGAGGACATGGCAACACAGGCTGCACTAGTCTGCCTGACTCTCTTGAGCATGTGTTTGCTTGCGCAGCCCACGCTGAAGCCTGTCTCGTCGTGTCCTCAATGCTATTTTTAGCAAAGTCATTAGACCACAGCTAGCAGAGGTGTATGTATGCATGTGAGCTGCAGCTTAAACATAGAATCCCAACCTCGTGTAAATATAGTCAGGAACTAAATCCAAGTCGCTGTGCCTCAATAACAACAGCATCCTTCTTTCCTTTCATTCAATTTTTATTGTTCCATTTATTACTTATTGGTGACACATATATCACCTGTGACAGAGTAGGGGTGAAACAGCAGGTTCAAGAGAAGGACAGGATCACGCGGATAACCCCCATTGTAAGAGAGCACCTAGAAAAAGCCCAGCAGGCCCAGCAAACCTACTACAACCATCGAGCAACAGTCCGGATATTCCAGGTGGGCGATCGGGTAGTGGTGCTGGTCCCGACAGAGGAGAGCAAGCTCCTTGCCAGGTGGCAGGGACCCTACGAAGTGGTTGAGGTCATAGGGGAGGTAGATTATAAGGTGCGGCAGCCGGGTCGCCGGAAACTGGAACAAATCTACCATGTTACCCTGCTCAAACCATGGTGAGACAGGGAGGTGGAACTGGCCGCCCTGGGGGCAGCAATACGGAATGAAAGCCAACAGAGAGAGGTGGGGATCTCCCCAGAATTAACCCCGGGCCAGAGGGCAGAGGTTCTTGCAATGCTGAAGCAACACTCTGATGTGTTCTCAACAAAGCCTGGCCGGACTACTGAGTTGAGCACCATATAGTCACGGACCCAGGCTTAAGAGTGAATGTCAGGCCCTACAAAATCCCAGAAGCAAAGCGAAAGGAGGTACAAAAAGAAGTAACGAAAATGCTAGAACTAGGTGTCATTGAGGAATCCCACAGCCAATGGTCCAGCCCCATTGTCTTAGTGCCTAAACCTGACGGCAGCCTCCGTTTTTGCAATGATTTCCGGAAGTTGAATGAGGTGTCAAAGTTTGATGCATACCCCATGCCGCGAATAGATGAGCTCATTGATCAGCTGGGAAAGGCTCAGTTTTTGTCCACCGTCGACCTGACCAAGGGGTACTGGCAAATCCCGTTGGCCAGTGAAGCCAGAGAGAAGACAGCCTTTGCCACACCCGAGGGCCTATATCAGTACACCGTCCTCCCGTTTGGATTACATGGGGCTCCTGCAACTTTCCAGCGACTTATGGACAAGCTACTGTGCCCTCACTGAACATATGCAGCTGCGTATCTTGATGATGTTGTCATCCACATCCTGGACTGGGACACACATTTAGAGAAGGTGGCGGCTGTACTGGACACCTTAAGGGAAGCTGGCCTAACCGCAAACCCGGCAAAATGTACAATAGGACTAGCAGAGGCCAAATACCTGGGATACATAGTAGGGAGAGGCTTAGTGAAACCCCAATTGAATAAAGTGGCTGCAATACAGAACTGGCCCCACCTGTATGTAAGAAACAAGTCTGGGCATTCTTGGGACTAGTGGGGTATTACCGGAGGTTTATCCCCCATTTTGCTTCAAGGGCATGTCCCCTGACAGACTTAACAAGAGCCCGGGGCCCGGATGTGGTGAAATGGACCTCAGCAGCAGACAGCGCATTCAACGACTTAAAGTCAGCCTTGTGCAGTGATCCAGTGCTCATAACACCAGATTTTGAGAGAGAGTTCGCACTACAGACCGATGCCTCGGAAGTCGGATTAGGTGCGGTATAGTCCCAAACGATCGGAGAAGAAGAGCATCCTGTACTATACTTAAGTCAGAAGCTTCTCCCAAGGGAACGAAACTATGCTATCGTGGAAAAGGAGTGCCTGGCAGTAAAGTGGGCCATGGAGAGCCTACGATACTACCTGCTCGAAAGACAGTTCACTCTCGTCACGGACCACACAATGGATGCACAATGGATGCACCAGAATAAAGACAGGAATGCGAGAGTAACGCGGTGGTTCCTGTCCCTGCAACCATTCCACTTCCAAGTGAAACATAGGGCCGGTGCCAAGCACGGCAACGCCGACGGCTTATCGAGGTTGCACTGCCTGCCATCCCAAGTAGCCCAACCCCATAGTGTTGAGCAGGGGAGGGAGATATGTGACAGAGCAGGGGTAACACAGCAGGTTCAAGAGCTGATGGAAGGGGAAAGAGGCAGAGAGAGTCAGTAATCCTGGCTAATTAGGGGCAGCTGAGACAGGGCGGCTGCAAAATCAATTAAGGCCCAGGTGAAACCAATTGAGGCTGCCTGGAGGCCTATTTAAGAACCCTCCCTGTGGGTGAGGCGGGAGAGAGTTGGGAAGGAGTTTGGAGAGTTGTGAGAGTGTGGAGAGAGCCGAGAAGTAGTTTAGAGAGTTGAGAGTGTGGCACGAATTGAGAAGGAGTTTGGAGAACTGAGAGAGTTTGGAGAGCTGTGGTGGAGTGTTGGAGAGTGAAGGAGTTTGGAGAGAGAGAGGCACCGGAGGAGTCAAGAGAACAGCATCGACCTTGTTAAAAGACTACAGGGAGACAACAAACCTCAAACCAAGGCGAGTAAGCCATATTACTGTGGCTTCTAGACTGTGGGACAGTGGGCTGAACAGGGGTCAGGAGCCCAGGAGTGGGACTGACCCTGCCACACACCATAGCTGAGAATAGCCCCTTACAATATGCAGAATGTGTCCTGGGGCAGAGTGATAATGCTCAACGAAACACAGGAAATCTGCAGAGTTGCCGAGAAAATAACATTATCTCTTGACTCCCAGGATAGTGTTTTAGTTATTCTTCCCCTCTAAATACGTACTCACTACATGAACTGTTATTAGGTATGCAGTGGCTGAGCAACTTTGTTAGTAAAAACATCAGAATGACCCCAATCCCTGGATCACAGAAGTATGATCTGTTCCAAGTACATGTAATACCCTCATGTCCAGCCCTGTATTAATCAGAAATTGCCATGTTCTTCATTGTTCCATATTCATGATCTGTGGGGGGTGCTGTTAGTAAAGAGGCACCACCATGCTGGTGGGTTGGGTACATTATGAAATAGTGCAGTCTTATCTTCTCTGAGTCTACAATCCGTGCTGTATCAGACACTGACTGTATTTTAACTTCTTGAATTTCTAATCTTCAGGTCTCCTAATGGGACTAATTATACGATATGCAACAACACCAACAGACCTTGAAAGTGGAACTGTCTATGCTTGCGAGAAGCTGAAGTTTGGCCAACCCACTCTACTTGTTAATATAACAAATCAAGTATATGAATATCAGTACAAAAGGGAAATCAGCCAACACAATGTTAATGCTCACCAAGGCAATGCAATGCTTCAAAAGGTAAGAGAATTGCTCACCATTATCCTTGTGTTTTATAAAATGAGTTGTTGCTTTATTAACATACACCAGTGTGAAAGGAGAATCTGTCCCTATGTATAGTGTGCTCTGGGCACTTTATTCTGATTTTAATATGACAAGGGAGGAACAGGAAGAACAAACCGGAAGAAGGAAATAAAATGAACTAGATGTCCAATTGCTATGAAACAGACAAGAATAATTGTTCCCAGCTCTGCTGCAGTTAGAATGCTGTGTCAGCAAAACAATTGTCTGAGTTATCACTCGTATGACCACTCCAGCCCCCACAAATATTGACTTCATCTTGAAAAGATCTGGTCAGATCATGTCAGCCTATGTCTAGACTGCAGGCTTTTTTCGGAAGAAGCTTTTCCGAAAGAGATCTTCCAAAAAACTTCTTTTGAAAGAGCGCATCCACGCTGCCAAATCGGACTGAAAAAGTGATCTGTTTTTTCAAAAGATAGTGTCCATTCAGTGTAGACACTATCTCGCATTTAAACTGTGATTACTATGGACGGAGTGGCCACCAGGGCACCTGTGCTTTTTTTGATCTTTCTTCTTGTTTCAAAAGAACTCCCTCTTCCCCATCCACACACACCTTTTTCTGAAAGAGCTCTTTCAGAAAATGGCTTCTTCCTCGTAGAAAGAGGGTTACCAGTGCCGACAAAACCCCTCAGTTTTTTCCATTTTTTCCCCGAAAGAACGTAATTGCAGTGTGGACGTAAGTGAAGTTTTTTCAGAAAAAGTCCGTTTTGCTGAAAAAACTCTGTAGTGTAAACATAGCCTCAGTGAATGATAGACTCAGTACATTTCCCACCCTCAGTCATTAAAAAAAAATGAGTTACACAAAAGTATTTTGATTGTTTAAGCAGCTCTACTTATGGAGATATACCTACTTAGAACCAAAAAGTTAAAATATAATGTTACATTTTAAATTCTAAACTTTATACACTCTCCTCCCCCACCCCCAAAACCTGTTTTCTAACTTTCTAAAAAGAGCATGTTGTAAGGACCAAACACACACTTTTTGTAACAGCACCTTTATTATGCTGTAATGAGATATAAAGCACATGTACCCTAAGGTGTTTCAAAAGGGCAGTGCCGCACAGCTGAGCCTGGGATCAGCTGTGCAGAACTGCCCCTTTGAAGTACCCTCTCCTACCCCCCTTTTCTGCCTCTATCTGATAGACACAGCAAGGGGGGGAATCGACTAGTCGACTGACTATCCGATAAGCATTTGCTTATCGGATAGTCGACTAGTCCTTAACATCCCTACCTTAAATATCACAGTAGCATGTGTCTCTAGTGCTTGAACTGCCACTTTTTGCCTGACCTCCAGCTATGTTCAGATGCAATGAGCATCTTAGGGTTCAGCAGCTTCATTGCAGCACTCACTCTGGAGTCGAATAACAGCTTTTTATGAGAATCCAACAGCATAAATTGCACAATGGTATCTGCTGCCTTGTCAGGAGAACATCTGCCCCTTTTCCCCAGCCTGATATCCCAAAAAGATCTTCTAAGTCTCAGTTCTGTGGAGTTAGCATAGTGGAGTTCAGGCCACATGGGGAACATGCTGCAGATGCTACTTCTGAAAAGTACATCTGTGGGATTACTACTCCACCACGGCTTGACACTATGCAATAAATGTCCTCATTTTTAAATAAAATTCAGTAGAGTGTAGGAGCTGAAAACAAGCCCCAAAGGGCCTTTCCTACCTTTGGTTTAAAAATAATTAAAAAAATGTATTTGGGCCTCTTTCTTGATTGTTTTGTGCAAATTAATATTCCCCTTTGACTTCGTCATAAAAGGTCCCCAACCCTTTTCAGCAACGATTAGCCTGTGCCATGATTGATAATTTTTTTGTATATTATAGCATCGTTTTGAATAATAAAAATATGCAATTAAGATTTCTGATGCCTCTGGAAAAAAGCTTAATGTAATTTACTTAACTGACTTAATTCCCATGTTAATGTGACATTTGAGACTCTTGGTCTGGAAGACTTAATGGTGAAAAGTTCTTTCTTCATCTTATGTCCTATAAAGTTGTCAGTGTAACTAAATTTACCACATCCCTTTATTTGCCAGCCAGTTCACGTTAGTTTAATAACTCAGAGTAAGCAGAATACTAAAAAAAAAAAAATTGCTGAGTTCTCACTTCCTGTTTATCGAATCAAGCTATCTGCTAGTAAGAAGACGGAAGTAATTTTGCAGTCTGGTCTATTGGCTATAAAGCTAAATAATCCATCTAGTATATTGTAGCTATGTTTTTTAAAAAAGAATTTTATCTGGATAGAGGTGATGCAAACTGTTATACTAATGACATGCTACTGTCACTTTTAAAGGTATTAATGTACTAGAGCCCTCAGATGGAACAATGAGTTACACAGGCTTATTATTATAATGCCTTTTGTCTCTCAGTGTTAGGCTGTAAACAGGATTCTGTTGCATTGGGAGTTACCTGAAATTAATTTAAAAAGGCAGAACGCTATCTTTGCTATCTCTTCAGGCCTGAATTTGATGCCGACAATTGTAGACACTCTGCCGACAATAACAAGGCTGGCCATTTTTTCTTTTTTTGTTCAGACCTATGCTCATTGTAACATGACTTTTCATTCCCCCCCCCCCCCCCCCCCCCCCCCCCGGCTTTTGTTGAAGAAGCAAAACACACAGTAAAAATACATCTATTTCATACATGTAAGAACATGCAATGCACTGAGGAATACACTTTATTAACTCTAGGCAATGTTCCATATCTATTATATGTCTTTTTTGCAATGTGTTCCATATCAGGGCCAAAGCAGGGAGCTAAATTCCCTTCTGTGTTCTGACCTCTTCCCTCAACATTCAGACCTGGGTAAACGAGGAAGTGGGAGCTCTCTGTTAGTGTAAGGCTGGTTTATGTAAGCTCTGGTATCAGCAATCATCTCACCCTGCTGCAGGGGACATGTCATGGAAGGAGGGGATTTTGGGGGTTTCTTCAGAGTAGAATTCAAATGGGCTGGGACAGAGAGTTGGGGTGTGAGGGCTAAGGCTGGGCATACAAGCTCTGTATATGGGAGGACCGGGAAGGAGGCGTTCAGAGTGTGGGAGAGGACTTTCGGGTGTGGAAGGGGGTTTGGGTGTGCATGTGTATGTGAGGGCTCCAGCTAGAAGTGACCGGGGCAGGAGGTTGAAGAGTGTGTGCGAGACATGGGGTGCAGTATCCAGATGCATTTTAGGTGTGGAAGGGGACTCTGGGTTGGGGTGCAGAAGTGGGTGTTGGGACTTAGAGGCACTTACTAGAGTTCTCTGGAAGCAGCCATTAGATACCTGCAGTCCTAGTGCGAGAAGTACATGCCATGCACTATCCCTGCAGCTCCCATTGGTCGTGGTTCCCAACAAATGGGAGCTGCAGGGCGGAGTCAGTATTATGTATCCCAAACTCCTAACTCCAGTCATCTGAAGAAATGGGCTGTGCCCACAAAAGCTCATGAGACCATCTACATGTTTTGTTAGTCTATAAAGTGCTACCAGACCATTTGTTATTTTTTATGGAAAACCAGGAATTCCATAACTATTATACTTTACATCTCCTTTCCTGTATAATGAAGAGTTAAAATTTAAATGATACACATACAACAGTTCAAAATAAACTTCAAAATGGTTAAAAACTATTTTCACTCCATCCCCTTATCAATTGCATTTAAATGATCCTGACCATTATTCTAATGGTGAAGTCTTTGAGGGGCCTGGTCGGGCTTCCAGATTTGTACATGGTGTTATTTAAGGAGGGGACATAATTTCTTAGAGTACTTCTGCACAGCAGTGCTATTTCAGAATAACTGGAGTTATTCCAAAATAACATTGTCCGTGTCTACACTACAAGCAGTTATTTCAACATAATGTTGAGCTGAAGGACTTCTTACTCTGACTCCTGTAACCCTCATTTTATGAGGAGTAAGGGTAGTCAGAGGAAATGTGCTCTTTCTTGGACTTCCTGCTCTGTAGACAGTGCCAAAAGCCGAAATAAGCTATTTTGACTTAAGCTATGCAATTGATGTAGCTCAAGTTGCGTAGCTTATTTCGGCTTTAGCCCTGCTGTACAGGTGTACCTTTACAGAGTACCTGCAAGTCCCAGATCCTCCTTTTTGGTGTGTTGTGAAATACAGAAGATAAATCTGATTTCTCTGGAGACATCCCCTTGGAGTCTACACTCGGTAGAATCTGCGAGTTTCTACCAAGTTCTGAAACCGTTCCAAATGTTTGGGAGTGCTTGAGCCAAATGAGAGTTCTGATCTCCATTCACAGAGGCGGATTAAGGTGCTTTGGGGCCCTGGGATAGAACAAGTGGGGGGCCCTCCCTATTCCTTGCACTGCAGTCTTCCTACCATACACAGTGCTCCTGTTGGGGGAGGAACAGGATTGGGGTACAGGGGCTTGCTGTGTTCTGCCTGCCCAGCACTCTTGCTGGGAGGGAGTGGGGTTGGGGCGTGGGTCATCCACCAATGTCCATTCAGGTAGAGTTTTTGTTCTGTGCTGAATATGGAACTTTTGTGGTTGCTGAATTTTGGGTTCAGTATCCGATTTTTGAAATTCCATCAGATCTGACCACTTGGGTTTAAGCTCTCTTGTTGCCATAGATAAAGGTGCTCTTATTTGTCTTCCCATCAAATGTTCTGCTGGAGATAGTCCAGATGCAATTGGTATTGACTAATTTGCTTAGAAGTGCTTTTTACTGGGCCGCTGATATTTGCATAAATCATTTGAAAATCTGCACTGCTCTTTCCACCTCCCTGGGGCAATGTGGACTCCTTCTATGATCAAAATCAAAGTGCTGTGCAAAATGTAGGAAAGTTTTAGATGTAAGCTGAAGTCTATTATCAGATATGTGGACTACAGGAACTCCATCACTTGTCAGTATTAACTTTAATTTCTGCATGATCTGTGCCGAGGAAATCTGTGCAAGTTTAGCTAAGTCAAAATATTGGGAGAAGCAATCAGTTATAATAACACATTGTATTCTTGCTGTAAAAAACAAATGTTGTAGCTAGCCACTGCCAAGGCCTGACAGGTAGCTTGGTATAGAGTAATGGTTTTGGAGATCCGTCTGCCCCTCCCTCTCCCCCGCTCCCCCCCCCACACACACACACTTCTTTATTACATATCTCACAGCCTCTGTTAAGGTGTGACTGGGCCATCACAAAGATTGCTGTGCTTGTGCTCCGTACTTGTTTGTACTTAGGTGTCCAACAGGGATTTTGGAGAGTATTTTTCTGAAATTCATAGAGCTAAGAACGTGTTGTGCTTTCAGAAGCAGGCCATCTGGCATATGAAAGATCATTTTGGTCCTCTCAGTATGGTGAGAGGTCAGTTGGAGGTTGACTCCTTTGACACACACATACACCCTTTGTAATGCTGGAGTCTGTTTCTGGGATGTTTCATCCTTTAGTTGTTTATCTCCAACTTGCTGAAGTCAGCTTGTAGATGCTGGAATTGTTCCAATAGCAAAGTGTAGACTTTGTCATCTTTCTGTAAAGCTTTTTCATCTTCCATTGGTGGTTGCCTCACTGGGGATCTAGATAATGTGTCTGCTGCTATGCGTGCTTTCTCTGAAATGTGCTCAGCGTTGAAAGAAAATCACATTAGCTATAGTGAAAATCTTTGAATCATAACTGGAAGGTTACTAAGTGGTTTTGAACCTAGTAATACCATTAAAGGCTTGTGGTCTGTTTCTTTGTTAAAATTCAAGCCAAAGAGATATGCAATAAGCTGCCCAATTGAGTGTGAGAGCTTCTTTTTCTTCTTGAGCCTGCTTCTCAGTTTCTGTGAGATTTTTCCTTCTGACTGCATTTGTGTGAGCACTACTCCTAAACTATATGAAGTCCACAGCTACGGTTGGTGCATAGGTTACTGAATATTGTGCCAAAACACGGATTTGTCACTAGTTTATTTTAATAAATGTGCTTTGTTCTGGGCTACCTCGGATCTGCATATTGTAACCATTAAGGAGATTTCTTAAGGGTTTTGTCACGTGTGCTATTTTTGGCAAGAATTTCCCAAAATGGTTTGTTGTGTTGTACCAATAAAAGCAAGCAGGATCTTATGAGGGGGATAAGGCAAAAAGCCACATTTATTGTAAAGATAAAAATAAAAAACTAAAGAAAAGATAGAAGCAAACAACGTTGTTTAACCACTTATTCCTATCACTGCTTAACCCTTATACACTCTATATATAAACATTCATGCAATCATTCATCCATTCATTCAGGTTCTGTGTAGTTATAGTTACCAGCCTGGAAGTTGCTTGTGACAGAATACTGGCCAGGTATTCTGTACACAAGTGATGGTAGTGGGGAACGAAGTCCTGATCGGATGCGCATCTAAAGCTCCTGGTAGGCTGGCAGCAGAACCTTGGACTCTGACTCCATAGTCTTTTGGTCCAGTCTTTATAGGAATTTCTTCCTATGCCAGTCTATGGGAATTGCTGCATCATGCTGATGTCTTCAGGGTGGCTGCCAGATGCTCGTCAGTGATCTCATAGGGTGGACCTCCAGTCTTTCTCCACTTCACACCTTTTGGTTGCACTGGCATCTGATGCCTTCTTCAGCCCTTTGTTGCTGCATTCTCAGGCTGGAACCTCTCAAA
>JANRFK010004149.1:150648782-150663671 GCA_030068395.1 Apalone spinifera
CACTTCCACTTGGGGAATCATTTTTAATAGTTTAATATGTTATCCCTACAGTTGTACACAGGAATATTCTTACAGCCAAAACTTCTCTGAATTCAGAGAAGGTGAGTAATACTTTTTCTGAAGCCAGCTAAATGCTCCTTTCCAAATTCACATGTATTCAGAGTGAGGCCAGACTGTTGGAATTGTTTCAAAACTGCATGTAGTTGCTCATCCATGTTCTTTTTTGTCACTGCCGTTTACTGTCACATTATTTGCTTGGCAACAGATTCCAGGCAAACCTAACCTAATCTCAGGGACCCTCTTTTGGAAATGTTCTGGTGGCTGAAGATATATCAGATGGAAGATAACCAGTGTGATACCTTCCAAAGAGGGTGATGAATTTAGTTAATGGCACAGATTCTTTAGCAAAGGGGATTTTTTAGAAGCTTGCCATAGCATCTAACTTTCAGAAGACTTTGGTTTCTGATTCCTAAGCTGTTGTCTGGCCAAGTGCACGAAGCATGTGTCTCTCTGCACACACTTTTATGAGATCATGTAATGTCCACACCCTGCAGATTTTTACATTGGTGTGCAGGGATGATAGTAACACCAATCAGTGGGTTCTTCTATCTGGACAACAATGCCCATATTGTCCACTCCTTTAATTCTTTGTCTTTCCCTAGCAAGATTATAGGGATGGGAGAACAAAGGAAGCTGTGAGGGGCACCAGGTTTATTGTCCCCTGAGAGCTTTTCTAGGCCTGTGAAGATGCATGGCTACATCTCCAATATAGTTTGCTTTTTCCCATTAACGCATTCTGGTTTCTCTAATAGACATAGTCCGTGTGTTACTGTCAACCTAAAGAGGAGTGGTCAGTCCTTGCATTACATGTATTATTTGTTGAACTTTCTTTTCCTTTCTCCATTTTCCCAATGAACTGGCCACAAGCTTCCAATTTAGTGGTGTTAGCTCCACATAGAATTGATTTGGTCTTTGTAGCTCTCCATTCCAGGATCAATTATAATCTTTTTTTTTCCAACTGCCCTAGTACAGTATAAATTTTAAATTTAAGGTTTCCGTGGTTTAGATTCATGGATGTGTGCCAAGGTGTTCTCTGTTCTCTTGAAGATATAGTTCTTAGCAATATGGACTCGTCATCTGATAAAATTCCCTCTTGGGTTGTTTCCACTACTCTTGGTACTCTGCATGCAATTGTAAATTGCCCCATTCTGTTGCATCCCCTACATTCCGCCTCTTTAGTTGGAAACTGCTTCCAGCTTGGTGCCTTGCCATGTCTTCCACAGCATTTCCAAGGTTCTTTGGAGGCCCTGTTTCTTATGCTGTAAATTTGGTCTGACTGTTCTTTTCATAATTGTCTTCTCTTTCCTGGGTCATTGTTGTCTGATGTAGTCTCTCCTATGCTTTTACTAGTGCAAGCCCTGGGTCTAACTGAAGCTGTGCCAATGCATTGGTGTCTCTTATACCAACAACTAGCTTGTCTCTTAGTTCTTCTTTTAACATTATATATTTGCAGTGTTCAGTAAGACTGAACTGCAGTAATATGTCTCAGCTGTTCCCCCTTCTCCCTGATACCTCCTATTAATTTGGCCCTTTCATGCATAATATTCTATCTAGCTATGAACTGGGCATCAAAAGTCTCTTTCACTTTGGAGTATTCTTTCTTTTCCTCATCAAAGGATGGGGCACGTAGTGTGTCAGCAGTAGCATCTCCCAGGGTAAATGTCAGAGCCTTTACCTGGTATTCTGGTGTGGTCATTGTTAAACAAGAAGCTGCCAGAGCTGCCAAAAGCAAACTTCACCAACAGAGCCATTTGGGCTCCAGGCTCCATTGTTGTGCTGAGACAGGGCTCTGATTCCTTCCAGACAGAGCTTCAACACTTTCCCCACTCACTCACTAGTCTGGCAGTCAAGGCTCTTTCTGTGCTCTGCTCCTTCTTTAGTGAGAGGGATTCATTCACTTCTGACCCCATGCTGTGTGAGGATATGAATACAGAGAGCCATGCTTTAAGCAGCACCTAGTAAACTCCATAACCAGTATGTTCCCCCATTTATTAAGACGCTGCTGCAATACATTCTAGTTCTCTCTAACACTCCATACCTACCAAATCAATCCTTTGGGCAGTAGGCAGACATTGCATATTGATCCAAAACCTTTCCCACTAACAACCGACAGTTTGGGAAAAGCATAGATGGGAACACATGCTTCTGCAAGTAGCATCTGCTGTCCTAGCAACAAAATTGATTGAATTGGTATTAATTGGAATTAAACTCATAAATACCCATATATCTGCTGGAATCCAGAATCCTGCATCGTTACGTTTTTGTCTGAAAGATGTATCAGGTAACATTTTAAATATGTAACAAGCCTTTGTTAAAGAGCTTTACAATTAGTTCCTGGGAAGAACAGTGTGACCCACCGAAGTGACCTTTTGACTGCAGGTTAAACTAAAATGTAATATGGTACTTAAGAAATTCTGGGTGCTCTCAAATGTACATTGCTATCAAATGAGTGATCTGAAATAGACTGGCATTTAAATTTAGTTATAGGGTTGCCCAATTCTAGGAGGTGCGTTGGGCCTTCTACAATGTGGTGAGTCCTTTGAATGCACAGGAAGTCTGTCACTCAGGCCCAGATCCAGAAAAGGACCTAGGCATGGTAGTACCCAACTTTTAAGTTTCTTCTTGCCCGGTGAAATCCATAAACCTTCAGTTAATTTCCTAGGCTCCATGTACGCTGTGTTGGGTGGGAGGAGACACCCCAGGGAATGGGATCAACAAAAACTAGCCTACTAAGCGGGGATTCATCTATCTATCTAAACTAGCTAATAGCAGATATGGGAGAGAGGGGGGCTTATCTTAAGTTCCAGCCACCTCATGGAGTTATGTGCTTAAATCCGGGTGGGATGAAAAAATCTATTTCTGCTTGGGATTGGCAGCTGGAAACATTCTCCTGGTATCAGGTGTCTTTGTACAATAGTGGTAGAGAGGAGGTCTCTCTTACAACATTTAGTCCAGTGGTTAGGGAATTCATCCAGACTGCTGGAAACTCTAGTTGAATTGCCCCGCTCCTGGCACCTGACGTGAAAAAGAGATTTGTACAGAGTTTTCCCCTCTGTCACAGGAATGCCCTAACTGCTGGCTTAGGGTTGCCTTCCTTCTCATCAATATGTATATAATTATTTATATACAATAAAACAGCTTCAATAGGAGAGCGAGATAGAGGCGCTCATATCAGAATATCCCAGAGTCCAGTTAGGGCACTTACTTAAGAGATGGGAAACCTGGTTCAAATACCTTCTCCTCCTCATGTGGAAGAGGAAACTGAATCTGTGTCTCACATCATAAGTACCCTAAGCAGTGAGTTAAAGGTTTCTCTTTCCCACCCTGGCAGTTTTGTGTGGAGGTGAGTGTGTTCTGAGCAAACTTACCAGATCAGGTCCCATAGGTAAGATTGGGGGGCAACACTTATTTTTACCTGGTTTGAGAATTTTACTGGGTGTTATGCATGAGACAGGCAGCAGTGAACATATCCAAAGGCAGAAATGTAGATGTCTGGGGGACTCTTAAAACAAAATTAGGCATCTAGAAAATTCAGGCTCCTAAAGGGATAGGAGGTGGATCACAGTAGTGCCTAAAACTGGACTTTAAGCACTTAAGTACATTTGTGGATCTGGGCTTTATAGGAGTTACTATAGGACTGGATCCAAAACTTTTAAATGTAAAAGGTCTTGTGGGGCTTCCATTATATGAAAGTTGTCTAGAATTTCATAAAAAGACTCTTCCATTGGTCTTTGAAACCATTTGAATAAAAAAGTTATGCCCTTAGTATACAATTCTATTGGATGACTCAAAAGATCAATAGAAAGGATATGACTAGCCATCACATTTTGTAGGTTTTGAGAATAATTTCTGTAGAACCCAGTTGGTTTTATCCCTATCAAGTGCTGCAGGACTGAACACCTGCTTAAGGCTGAGAACCCGCTTCTCCCCCTTAAGTTAGTGCAGTGGAGGACGCCAGGCACCTTGCAGCACTGGAACCTAATACACTGTTGCTCAGAGGTATGACTTTGTGAATAACAATATGTCTATACATACAGTGCTTCAGCAGCACAGCTGTACCTGTGGTACTGCAGCGCATGTGGAGAAAGACACTGTGCTCACTGGAGAGAGCTCTTCCATCAGCATGAAACGCCTGCCTTCCTGAGTGGTGTAAGCTAGGTGGACAGAAGACATGATATTGCTGACCACTGCACTCACTTGCACGCATGCATTCAGGGATTTTGCAAGCTATGCAGTGAAGCATGCCTGCATCTCTGAGCACAGAGTCACACCTGAAAAATACTAAAGATTATGTTTTGACATCAGGCAAATCTAGCACTGGCTTCACACAGCCATGAAATGTTCACAGAATCAAATTAACAAGAACATGTTTGAAGTAGAGAAGCTCTTTTAAATACACATGCCTTGCATATCTCAGGTTTTAGCTGATCTCAGCAAGTGATTGCTGGATCAGTGCTCAATTTCTTTCAGGGCTGAGCCCCAGGACCTCCAGGCTTGGCAATGTCATAGCTCAGTACCGTTGGGCTGACCACGTTGGTTATGAAAGTGCAAAAATTGCTTGAAGTCCAGCACCTCTTTCATTGCAAATTAAGCACTGGGCTGGATGAACCTCAAAAGAAATCTGAATTAAATATGGACCCCAATGTTCAGATTTTTATACTAAATCTATTTGAACAGCTTGAAACGATTGGCTCTGAAAACTGGAAGTTTCACAAGAACAGGCTCCTTCACAAGAATATTGAGGCCTTTTGTACATGTCGGGCCACCTGCTGTTCCACTGCTATTTTGGTCCTTCTGTTCCTCATCTTAAAAGAGAATTAGGAAACACAGGATTGTGTGATGATTGAATAAAGGGAACAAGTTATTCCTGAACCTGCAAAAAGGCTCCATTCAGATTTGGGGTACAGATTCTTATTTTGTCTACTTCTTTTTCACACAGTCCCATAAGTAACACTCTATATGCTTATAAAGTGAAATTCACCCCAAAGCAAAGGGCCTACACATTAACCTCAGCATTGCCTAATCCTTTGAGTAGGACAGGAGATATCAATTTTCATTGCTATTTAACCTCCCTGACCTATTCTGCCTTTCTGGATAACACAAGAGTAGCACTCCATCCTCTCTCTGTGAGGAAGCGCCAGGTGGGACCCAAGCAGAGACTTAGGAGTGGGTTTGACAGTGCAGGATTATGCAGATCCTGCAGCCTAGCAGCATGCAAATGGCTGTGTGGAGTGACAGCTACTGTTATCTCAGGCTTTGAGCCGGAGTAGAGAGCAGGAAGGGCTGGGTTGTAGCACAGTGGCATGCCCCTGGTTTGGGAATGAATAATGGACTGCTCATTGCCCCATACAAAGCCCACTCAGGCTGTGTCTAGACTACAGAGTTCTATCAGAAAAAGATATGCAAATTGCGAACCACAATTTACGTATCTTTTTCTGTTTTTCTTCCTAAAGAGGCTTTTCTGACAATTGGCCCGTCTACACTGGGCCAAATGGTAGAAAAAAAGCCTCTTTTGGAACATCTCTTCTTCCTCATAGAATGTTTACAGGGATGCCGGAAAAATGCGTCTGCTTTTCCAAAAACATTTTTGGGAAAATCAGACGTGTTTCTTGGACGTGGCAGAGCTTTTCCGGGATACCTCTCGGAAAAAATCTGCAGACTAGATGTACCCTTACCGTGGTTCAAGCAAAATAAAAGAGACTCATCACATTGCACATGGCGAATACAATGCAACCCCCTGCTGTTTCCAAGACAGATCACTTTTTCCTCACCGAGTGGCATACCAGTGAGCATGATGGAGCTAGTCCCTCCCAGATTTCCACACACAGTGATGTGTTGCATCCAGTGGTGCAGAAGATAAATAAGCTATTGTCTCATAGGGATAGGTGAGTGCCACTGAGAGGCTATTTCAGATCCATTGCCATGGCAGTTTCTCCTGCACTCTCAGTACAGATGGAAACAGAAAGGATAATGAAGAGCTACAGGATGTGACTGGTAAATTAGCTGAACTGTTAATAATTAAGCACATTAAAAGCCCTTTAATTGAATATGCTCTCCTAAAAGAAACAGCAAAACATCTCAATTTTAAAGGAAAGGCTTCTGAGTACACGTCATTTCAGCATCTTCCCACTAAGTAGATCTCTTGCCAAAAGGGCAAATTCAAATCTTGGCAAAATTATATTTTACTGGCAAGATAAAACATTTATTTACTGTGGGGCTAAGAGGAGCTCAGCAATTATTTATCACGGAGAAGAGCTGAGACCCGACTGTCTGGCTGGGTGAGGATTAATTTTATTTGGGTAGCGAGAAAGAAGGGGTGAGAGTTGGTTTGGGGTAGAGGAGCAGGGTCAATTTACTCAAGAGAAATTAATTCAGCATGGATTTGGGGAAGCATAGCTTTGGCGTGGGTAGTTGCACAAGAATTTTTCACCTGGGCTAACAAACTTAGCCCTTCAGCAAGTAGATATTATGGATTGTTTCAACCCTTGATGATTACTGTTGTTTGTTACAAATTCTATTGCAGTAGTTCTTAAAGGCCACCTGCAGAGAGCTGGGGTCTATTGCTTTGGGGGACTGTACAAACAAACAATATACAGAGAGTCCCGGTGCAAAATGCTAAGTGATTGTCTGCACTTAAAATATTACAGCAATACAGCTCCAGGGCTTCAGTAGAGACACTATGCCAATGGGAAGTGTTTCCCCATGAGCATAGGTAACCCACCTGCCTGAGAGATACTAACTAGGTCAGGGATGGACAATAAAGAAATGGTGGCCTGCCAGGGTTAGTCCCTGATGGGCTGCCACTGCTATGTTTACCTGCACCTCTATAGGTAATGGGCAAATGCAAGCTCTCGTTGGCCACAGGTTGCAGTTTGCAGCCAACAAGAGTGGTGGGAAATAGCGCGGACCAGGATACCATTTCCCGCTGCTCTCATTGGCCACAAATGGCGAGCCATGGCCAATGAGAGCTGCGATCACCTGGTAGGTGTGAAGGTTCAGGTAAACATAGAGGTGGTGGCCTGCCAGCGGCTAACCCTGGTGGACCAGTCCCCACCCAGGGGCCAGTATTTTCCCACCGCCTTGAACTAGGTCTTCAATCGACTGAGCGTTGTCTACACAGGTATTTAGGTCCGCTTAACTACAGTGCTGAGAAGTTAAGAGTTTTCACACCTCTGACCAATGTAGGGTGGCCTAATTTTCTATTATAGACAAGCCCAAACACTCATGGCTACATTCCCCTGTAGTTCAGACTGTGGCAGTGTAAACAGCAGTGTGTACCAAAGTGCTGTGGTGTAAACTCCCCTAGCACCTGTGGAGATGCCATGGGCAGGAATGAAAGGTTTCCTAGTTCACCTTAATGTAGTTCTCCTCAAACACAATTTACCTTAAGGTAAAGTAGCAACCTCTTAGTTGCTGCCCTCAGTGCCCACCTAAGGGTGTTATAGCTTAGCACTTCAATGCACAGTGCTATTCCCTCCCCTATAGTTCAACTTCAGGGCAGTGTACCTATGCCTTTGGTGAGGCAATGCTGATGAGCTAATTTAGCCTGAAGGACCTTTATTCCTGGATTTGATGTGGGATTCTGAGATCCTAGCTTGCTTCTCTGAACCCAAATTGAGGTTGCAATATATGCAATCAGGGACATCCTTTAAAATGGGAAGTCAAATCTATTGATGAAAATAGAAAGAAAATAAACTCTGGCACATTAAATATAAATAATCAGCAAGGCCAAAAAAGAATTTGAAGACCAAATAGCTAAAGGCACAAAAATTAACAGAAACAAAAACCATCAGAAGCAAGAAGCCTGCCAGTCGGTAGGGCCACTGCACCATCAAGGTGCTACAGGAGCACTTAGGGAAGACCAGGAAGTAGCAGAGAAGCTAAATAAATTCTTTATATCCATCCTCACTGCAGAAGATGTGACGGAGATTCCCACACCTGAGCCATTCTTTGTAGGTGATAAATCTGATAAATGATGCCAATAGAGGATGTTTTGGAAAAAATTAATACATTAAACAATAACAAGTCACCAGGATCAGTGTCCCCTCTAATATTTTCCATCCATGTGCGGAATAAATTATGTTATGTACACCAAGGCATGTACAGATGTGCACCACTAGAAACACATGCTGCCAGCAGTGAGCAACTGAAAGTGTTCTGCTAATCAGTTGAGTGGCATTTGGATCTGTCTTGGGTGGTTGCACAAGCACGCAGCTTACAAGGAACACTGACCAGGAGCAGATGTTATTCACCCAAGAGTTCTGAAGGAATTCAGATATGAAATTGCAGAACTATTAACTGCTGTGTAGTCTGCTGCTTAACTCTGTCACTGTATGCAGCAGGGGCAGAGCCATGGGTTGATCTGAGTGGGCTGTAGAGTGATTAAAAAGACTGTGACTATTCATCTAAAAAAAGACTTGATTAAGGCGTGATGTGATAGAGGTCAATACAATCATGACTGGTACGGAGAAGTGAATATGGACATGTGGGTGACCCTTTCATACAACACAGACCAGGAGTCACCCAGTGAAATGAATAGGCAGCAGGTTTAAAACAAACACAAGGAAGCATTTCTTCACACAATGGACAGTCAATGTGTGGAACTCTGCCAGAAGATGTTGTGGAAGGTCAAGACTATAACAGGATTCAGAAACTAATTAGATAAGTTCATAGAGGACAAGTACATCAATACCTATTAGCAGGGCTCGCCAAGCGGCGGCGATCCCCGGTCGCCAGCCGTGCAGAACCGCATGCTGCGCATTCACTGACTGCACTGCGTGGCCACGTCAAGCTAAAATCTACTCGCCATGGAGGAGTAGATTGCATTAATTGTCGAGCCCTGCCTGTTAGCCAAGATTGTCAGGGATGTAACCCCATACTCTGGGTATCCCTAAGCCTCCAACTGTTAGAAGCTGAGATGGGACAACAGTAGATGGATCTCTCCATAAGACAATTGTTCGTTCCCTTTGAAGCATCTGCCGCTGGTCATTGTTGGGAGACAGGTAACCGGGCTAGGTGAACCATTTTATTAATGTCGGTGCAGCAAAATAAAAAAGTAAATAAACATAAGGAAAGAAGAATGTCCTCCCATGCGATGGAAGATCTCCTTTATTTGGAACAAGGAAAGACGAGTATTTTCTTTTTAATTTTGTTTTGTGTGCAGTGTCTAGCTATATAGCAACTTGTATGTCCATTATCCCTACAGGATCAGACCACCTCAGAATCATTATCTTCACAAATCATCTGTGGAGTAAGAAGGTGTTATCCCACTGGAAATACAAGTGGGAAACAGAGGTGCAAGGTCACTTACCCAAAATCACAGAGGAAATCTGTGATTGAGCCAGGAATAAATACAGAACTCTTGAGTCCTCAGTCCACTGCCAAATCTACTACACTATCCTAATCCAATACTCATCTTAACATGTGAAAAGTAATTTGCCTGTATTCTGTGTCGACAGGGTATTACTTGTTTCTTGTGTTCACTTTTTTCACAAAAAATTCTAAAAATTGTACAGGATACACAGTTAATAGGGAACTCTAGTATTTATTCAGATGATAATGGAGTAATTTGTCCAGCTTTCACACTTTCGAGAATAATTTATTAAGGCTGATTTTTAAAATGGCATGACTCTCATTTAAAACTTTCCATAGCAAACTGAATGGTTTGTTTTTCCTTACTCTGTTTCTTTCTCTTTTCTGGCAGATGACATTTGATCCTTCAATCTTCTTCAATGTTTTACTGCCACCTATTATATTTCATGCAGGATATAGTTTAAAGAAGGTAAGTGATTTCCCTCAAATTACAGAAGGTGGACGGGTGTGATGGCTATTTTGTAGTGCCACTGTTATATTGGTGGGAAGAAAAAGCTAAGTAATTGTCAGTTTAATTATTTACGTTACTTGGTATCAGAGAAGAGTGAAGAATAGAAAAATAACTATTAAAGAGTTCAATCCTCGCACCCCCAGACCTCATTCTGCTTCTGATACATTTGTGTAAGGCTCTGATCTTGTACTTCAATGTGTGGGTGGATTGCTGTGCCTATTCAAGGTCCCTTTGAAGTCAGTGAGGCTCCACATGTGTGAAGCATCCTCCTACCATGCAGAATCGGAACTTACATCTGTGTAAGGGGGGGAGGGGTGTTAATTAATATAGTTACATTGGTCATTAAGAACCTAAGCTTTTTTTATGACCACTAACTGTTTCATGCACGAACATGCAATTCATACTTGTTTTGCAAAAAGGGAAGATCAAAGACATGTAGAGGCTCTGATCATGAGAGAATATGAGAAGGATTTAGATCATATTGTCAAAAATATGTTTGAAGCCCCTGGTTTGTTTTTTCCAGTCCTGAAGAGCTACTTACTATAGCAACAGCCAGAATAGCTTGAAAGGGACTCCTCAACTTGATGTTTGAACTTGAATTTAAGTTTCTGAGATGAACTCTGCTAAATTTTACATTGCGCTTTTCATACTTTGTTTCCCCAGAGACATTTTTTTCGTAATTTAGGATCAATCTTAACATATGCCTTTTTGGGAACTGCCATCTCTTGCATTATTATAGGGTAAGTGAAATTCATATCCTACTCTTCTTGTTCAAGTTCAGTATTACATTTTTTCCCCTGATAAAAGGACACATGATTTACTTCCCTGGTATTAACCTAATACAGAGGCATTTTCCTACATTGATTATGACTTTCCTAAACAAAAGATGTTCTATCTTCATGTGAGATTGAGATGGAATATTCAAGATACAGTTATGGTATAGACCAACCCTTTCCATGAGGCAACCAGTATCTTGCATATTTCTGCCCCAATTTGTTGTATTTATATAGGCACAGACTGTTTTTTCCAGTCATGTAGCATTAGCATTTTATCTGTCCTGCAAGGAGAGAGCATTCTGCTTGGGGGGGTGGGGAGAGACCTATAGTATTCTTGAATAGTATTCCTCTTATAGGACAAGAAATCTCCAGAAAGACAGGAGGAATTTTAAGGTTCTTGGATTGTAGTGGAAAATAGAGTGGTGTCAATGCCAGCCTAAATGAGACCAGCTGCAGCCCAGTGTCCTAGGAAAAGTCCCACAGCAGTAAATGGCAAAAAATGGGGTTTGACCCAAGGTTTCTGCAACTGTGCAGAGCCCTGTGAACCTAATGGAACTCCTTACAGGGGTCTTGCTATACAGCGCTCATTTCAAGGTTAGGACCTACTGCATCATAATAAGTCTTCTAACTGCGATTGTGTGGAGTTGAAGGAGGGGGCTTATTTTAGTTTTAGAGGTAATGAGTTTGGGGATTTACTGATGGCTCAACTTTCAGATGAGCAGCTCATTGAATCGTGTAGGTTACCTGAGATCTTGGTCCGTGCAACACTTAAATGAGCCTTTTAAGCAATTTAGCATGTTGCACAAGCATTGATGGTCATGCTTCAATTTTATGTGTGCTTTAATGTTGAAGCGATTGGACTTTTAGACCTAGGCAGAATGCTTTCAAATTATGAAAGAAATTCATTTTGACTTCTGTAACCTTGCTTTTTTATAACAGACCTTCAGTAAAGTTATATGTGCTGAGTCCAAATATATCTCCTCTTTCAACATCCTTTGTAAGACAGAACTTTCACATTTAATCTCAATTCAGTATTACCAAAACATCGGTAATTGATTGATTGGCCTGTAATTCAAAGTTTAATGCTTGTTAAAACTATTCTTTCAATGGAAGCAAGACAAAAATGGCACTCTCAATGTCAGAGGTAACTTTCTTGTCATTTAGTAAGATTCAAAGAACCACCAGTGAACAAAACATGTATGTATTGTAACAAACCCATTCTCACCTACGATGTTTTTGGTTTTTATTATACTGCATGCTATGGTTGCTCAGAATTTCATTGACAGTAGAGAGAAATGTAATTGTCCTGCTCCAAAAGCACAGGTCCCTGCCACATGAGCTGAAGAAGAGGCTGGGTTAGCCATTAGCTGTGTAGCTGCTGTCACAGTTGAATGGTTCTGATTCCGTCTAGTAGAGGGCAGAGATACACAGGCACACCAGGTAGTTTCTTACAGTGTGAACACTAAGCTAAATGCTTAGATGGTGTAAAATGGCATCAGTGGAGCTTTGACAGTTTATGCCAGCTAAAAATCTGGCCCAGGTGTCTGAGTTAATTTCCCCATGTGGGTGCTTGTAATATGTAAATAAGTATATCTCAAGGCTGAATAATTTTTAAGATCAGTGCTACAGTATATGCAAATAACAGCAGCTGTATACCTGGGACCTGAAGAACTTAACACGGAAGCTTGTTCCAGTAGCATGGTAGGGATAAGAACTTTGGATCTTTTATGTGAAAATGTCACTTCAGTGGCATTAGGACTAACACACAAATCTCCAAAGGTCTGGACTTCCATTTAGATGCTTGTCTGAACTATTTGAACTTTCAAGGTTTCCTCCACTTTCTTTCTACTAGAGCTGGTTGAAAAATATTCACCAAATAATCTTCCTAATTTATTGCCAGCTAATGCTGTTTTTATTTTTATATACATTATTTGATGAATATTTAGGAAATGGCTGTCAGAATGTGGTGAGGTCCCTACCTCCCTGCAATACTTGCCACATTTCTTCCTACCTGGAGTCCTGTTCCAGGGTCCAGAAGTTCTAGCAAACTGTTTAGGCCCAGGTGCCTTTCCTTTTGAATGTCTTCCTGACTCCTACTCATCCCCCATGTACAACTTGTCACTCTAGCTCTCCTTACCGAACATCCCTTTCTCTAACTACACTGCCATCCTCTTCCAGATGCTGCTGGTTCTATCTATCCTCTCCTCTACCAACACTGGTTAACTGGATTCAATGGAGCTATGCCCTTGTACACCACTGGATGTGAATTTGGCCCTGGCTCTATGTAATTCCTCAGTGAGGGTGTAGAAAGGGAGTGGAGTACTGGGTGAGCAGCCCCACAACGTTCAGTTTTTGCACCAGAGTGACGGCCAGGAATGTCCTGATGTGACAGGACATTGCCATGCTATCCCATTGCCTGGTTTTGTTACACCTTCTTGCCTCTTCTCTTCAGCACTTGGTTTTAATTGCTTGTTACTGTCCGCAAAATACAGAGGCAATGGTAACATATCATGAGAAAATATTCAGAGCTGACATCAACTGTGTACCCACTTCTCTGCCAGTGCTAAGCCCTGATTATTCCTCATGGGAGGGGAATCTTCATGAGTAAATCATAGCTGAGGTTCCCCCTGGTCATCCCTTGGTAGAAGCAGACTTTACTACTTATCCACTCTATGGAAAAGGCCGCAAACCTGGACTATTAGCATCCACAGGAGGTAAGGGACAGCTACACAGGATCCCTATGCCTCTGAAACAACAGCTCCATTGGAACCACTGCACAAGGAACTGCTCCTACCTCTTCCCAGGCTGCATCTGCTCTAGGGTATGTCTAGACTACAGGCTTTTGTTGACAGAAGCTTTGTCAACAGATACTGTCGACAAAGCAAGCCACTTTTTGACAGACAATCTAGAACTTAAGAACATAAGAACGTCCGTACTGGGTCAGACCAAAGGTCCATCTAGCCCAGTAGTCTGTCTGCCGACAGTGTCCAGCACCAGGTGCCCCAGAGAGGGTGGACCTGCCATCCTTCTCCAGCCTCTGACAAACAGAGGCCAGGGACACCATTTCTATCCCCTGGCTAAATAGCCTTTTATGGACCTAACCTCCATGAAATTATCTAGCTTCTCTTTAAACTCTGTTATAGTCCTAGCCTTCACAGCCTCCTCTGGCAAGGAGTTCCACAGGTTGACTACACGCTGTGTGAAGAAGAACTTTCTTATATTAGTTTTAAACCTGCTACCCATTAATTTCATTTGGTGTCCTCTAGTTCTTCTGTTATGGGAACTAATACATAACTTTTCTTTATCTGCCCTCTCCCCACCACTCATGATTTTATATACCTCTATCATATCCCCCCTCAGTTTCTTTTTTTTTTTAGACGCTGTCTTTTGAAAAAGCATAGTGTGGATGCAATAGTGCCTTTTGTCGACAGAACTCTGTCGATAAAAGGCGTTATTCCTCGTAGAATGAGGTTTACCGCTGTCGATAAAACTGCCACATTCTGTTGACTTACTATCGACAGAACTCAGCGGTAGTGTAGACGCAGGTATAGTTTTGTCGACAAAAGTCCACTTTTGTCAATAAAAGCCTGTAATCTAGACACACCCCTAGAGAGGCTACACAGAAAGTTAATTCAGTCACAGCTGGCTTATCATTTTTGCCTAATTCTGCAGAGGAATGATGCGTGTCCCCTCTCAGCTTTACATCCATCCCATCCAGTCCCTCTATATACCCTTCCCTCTAGATCATACAAGATGCTTTCTGAGTACCTGGAGGGTAGGGAAGGTACCTATTTCTTTCACACAGAAGAGGCCGTTCTAAGTACCTAGTGCCTTTGGGTGTGGTATTTAATTCTAAGCCAAAAAGACAGTGTGCCAGACCTGCTTGTTCCTGCCATAGAATTCTCTCCAGCATTTGATTGGGAGCTAGAGCTGACTAAGTCGGGGATGTTGTATGTATATGTATACTTCAGAATATTTTGCCCTGGTTTCTAATGCAATGTCTCACCATCCCTGGGTTTCACAAGTCTGTTATGTGCTTTTATCACTGCATGACTCAGACAATGTGCCTTTTTTTTTTATTCTACCTCAAAGGTAATACTTTCCAAGGCTGTCTTATTACACTGTGTAAATTATAGGCCTGACTCCGTGACTGGACTCTGGCTGATTTTAAGAGAAGCAATAGATAACGGGGGGGGGGGGGGGGGGGGGGGGGGGGGGGGGGGGGGGGGG
>JANRFK010004149.1:150676236-150707399 GCA_030068395.1 Apalone spinifera
AATCGGGGAAGCCGGGCGCAGAGCAGCTCCAATTGTCCGGCAGCCGGAGCACTTTTGGGTTCCTGATGGTGTTGGACCATCAGGAGTGCCAGAGCATTAGATGCCGGACCAATGGAGTTTTACTGTACTCACAGGATTTATTTAATGGGACTTCTGCTGCTGCATCTTTTTTGCACATTTATTTGAAGTTTACATCGTAACTGGTCAAATCCAGTTTCTGGCTGTCAATCTAATGGCAGGGGGCTGGGATGTGGGGATGCAGGGGCTGGGTTGGAGTATATGAGTGGCTCAGGGCAGGGGGTTTGGATGCATGATGGACTCAGGGAACAGGGTTGGGCTGTGGGAGGGTTGAAAATAGGGAGGATAAGACTGCAGCTGGAGGTGGGGTGAGTCCTCCAGTGCCTAATGAAAGGCCTCTGAAACCTGGGGTTCTAGGTTTGAGTCTCCATCCTGTGCCCACCTATGGGGCAGCCAGTGCCATCTTCCCCAGGGCTAGAGCTGGCACCAGCTACTGAAGGTAGGGAAGCAGGGTGGGTCCTCCAGTGACCTAATGGATAAGGCATTAATAGGCCTCTGGGGTTGTGGATTCAAGTCCTTTCTCCCTCCTGCCAGTGTAGCCGAACAGCCACCATCATCTTCCATGGAGCGGGCAGGGCAGGTGGCTTGCCCTGGGGCTATGCTCAGCTCTGGCTGTGGGTTTTAGTGTAGCCCCAGAACAAGCTGTCACTAGCAGCTGGTGGTTGTAGGGAGGATGCAGTAGGGTGGGTTGCCTAGTAGGTCCTCCAAAGTGGGGATTGTGGGTTTGCGTACCTGTCTGCCACTGGGCAGCTGTCTCCAGGTAAAGCCAAGGAGGTGCTCTAATGGATACGTTAAGGGTTAGCAAACCTTTTCAAACCAAAGAGGCAAATGGAGATATGTACCACCTCCAGCCCCTCATTATCCTAGCTTAGAACACGCACATGTTCCCGACAGCATACCCTTAGCTGGCTCTTTAAACAAGCAGAGTCCCCCTACCAGCTCTTGATGGAGTGCAACCAGTTCTTACTGGGATGCACTGCCTTACTTTCACCTCTGGTTAAAGGTGAAATAGACAAAAATAGACCATCTTGACATGTTTTTAAAATTTTGAATTAATTTTTCATTTTAAATTAAAAAGTTGCATGTATTTTGGGAATGGCAGAAGTGCCATACTTGGTTCCATAGGTTGCTGACCCCTGTCCTAGCCTGAAGAGTTGTAAATGTAGGCCAGTTAGCATGCAAGCTGGCCCAAATCAATCAAGCCTGAATCACAGTCAGCATCTTTCCGGGATGATGAATCTGAAAACTGTGGCCACAGGAGGAATGCTCATATGGCATAATGAGCTCTTTTTGTGTATTTTACAGAATCTGTTGGAAGATGCTGCCATATCACTCCTGAAACTTGTCGTATATCTATAGGCAGGTGGAATGTTTGACTATAGCATGTGAGCATTTCCCCATAGCCATTAGATATCTGGATTTCAGGTCAACTATGTTTCTGTTCACTTGTATTGAGATTTCTTGCCAAGAAGAAACTGGACCTTGATTAGAAACCATTCTTACTATAGCATGGTGTAGCTAGTGGGGAAAAAATTAAATGTTTTTAAAACATTTGCTATTGAACAAAAAATTATTTTAAAAAATGGTTGCATAAACAACAGTAATGGCCTGATTCTTCCCTAACACACGCTGCAAATAAAAAATAACTCTCTTGAAGCAATGGGTTTAAAATTTAAACTAATGGTTTAAATTCTGGAATTATGTACTACTCAAAGGAAATGATTACATTGCTCTGGGAAATCCACTAGGTGGTGCTCAAGATTTATAGGCTGTGTAAGTAAAAGCATGGTTTGACTCTCTTCTGAATGAAGTGTGTATGTGTGTGTGTGGGGGGGGGGGGGTTCCGTGTGTGCATATGTGCGCATACCTGCACACACACTAAGGAGCAAAGCATAGTAGAATTTGTCTGTGGAGGACAATTCCTGTACCTGAGAGAGGCCCACAAACCAATTCCAGAGGTGTTGTCTAAGTTTGAATGGGAATATATTGGAGATGGTTTGGATAAAATGTTTGAGGTTAAAGCTGCACTCCCACTATGTCTCCCTTTCCCCATTACTTGTTTTAAATGCTTTGGAATGTCCTGTTCTGGATTGCTGTACAAGCATTGAACCAGACATTTCCTTTCAAATTTTGCACACCCAAATGAGTCACACAAGGCTTGGCTAAGCACCCAGACTTTTAGCTTCAGCTATTAAATGATATACACTGCCTCTGCATGTGATGTATGAAAGAGAGGGCTGCAGTAGTGAGGCAGAAGGATGATTGGTGAAGGATGGTCTTGCATTCAAGCCACATGACAGGAATTTGTAGTTCAGGGTTTTGTCCCCAGATCTTCTACAGACATCCTGGGCAAGTGACATGGGCAGTTTTTTAAATACATTCTCTAAACTGGATGATTATACACATTATTTTAGCCTTCCCACGTGTTCTCTGCAGAGACCATATTGTTTGACTACTATTTTAGTACATAGAGATAAACCAGAGGTTGACAAGTTTTAATGGCTGACTTCAAGGACATAAACATAGCTTGTCTTTAACAACTCCAAAACCTCCCATATAACTGTGGTGTACCTACCTGGTGTACACTTTAAAATAGACTGACATAGCTACTTTGCTTAGGAGTGTGAAAAAGTTGTGCTCTGAGTACCGTGATTGGGTATACATAAAAGCTGGCATAGACTCAGTTACATTCATGGAAGAATTCTTCCATTAACTTTACCATCCCTTGGAGAGATGGATTAATTACATCAACAGAAAAAGCCTTTCCACCAAGATAGGAAGTAGCTACTCTACAACAGCATAGCTGCAGCACTGCCATTGAAACGCTTGCAGTGTAGGCATAGCCTGTCATGGTCTTCACGTAAAATTTACTGAATATAGTAAAGAAGATAGGGATTGAGGTTTGCAGCTAATAATAGTGAAAACTTTCTATTTCGTTCCTCAAACATAGACCCTCCCAACTTCCTCTTAAGGATTCTAGATAATGTAGCCCAGTAAGCAATTTTCAATAAAATACTTAAATATGATTAGCACCATTGGTAGAACCAAAACACTATACATCAAATTTTCATATGTTATGCTTAAATTTGAGCAGTTAAATAAGTGGTCTGATTTACTACAGTCTTTATTTATTTTGTCTAAGGTTGGATGGATTTAGGTGCCTATGTTTGAAGCACCCATGTTTGAAAATGTTGGTCTAAGCATATAAAGGAACAATAGAGAAATACTTGTAACAGCTGAACTCATGGTCACATTCCAATTTCTAGTGGACAACTGTCCATCATAAATCCCACTACATTCAGCACCCCCTAACTGGTAATGTGCACCCTGTTAGCAATCTTGGCCCAGAGTGGGCTCTGTCTTACCACCCCTATATTTAGCTCCTAAGAGTTAGGATGGAAGCATTGTTTGGGGGAAGCTGGAGGAAGCAAAGGTTGTAACTGCATTCCTTTATTGCTGAACAGATGCTTTCTAGCCAGGGGGCTGTGAAGCTGGCACCATTCATGACCACCTAATTCTATTAAAAATAAATGGGAAGAGAAGGTAGTAGTTAAATCTGACAAAAATCAAGATCTATTGATAATTTAGTGCACAAATCTTGTCGTTATTTTCCCCATGAGGCAAGATGTGCAGTGTAAAAGAGCTCCAGAAAACCTTATTAACTTGTCTCTTTAACAGTGCATGCTGTTAGACATTTAATTTTTTCTACAAAGGATTTGATGAATTTATAAATATCACATTAGCTCCCTGGAGCAGTGCCTGGAGCAGTGCCTGAACCCTACTGCCCCAGGCCAGCCCTGGGGAGAAGTTTCACAGCCCTTGCCACCCAGGGTTGGCCCCAGGGGAGCACCACAGGTGGCCTTGTGGGCCACATCTCCATGGGACTGCACCCAGGGAGAAGCTGCCCAGTAGGCTGCACTGTCTCTTCCTCTATAGGACCGGCCCCGGGGAGCAACCGGTGGGCAGACTGCATCGCCTCTACCTACACAGGACGAGGCTCCCCACACACCCTGGGATTGTCCCAGGGAGAAGCCAGCAGGTAATTGTGCAGTCCCTCCTCCCCCGAATCCCATACCTCTTCCCCTCAGATCCTCACACCTCCGACCCCCTGCCCTGACTCCTGCACCCCCAACCTCTCCACTGGACTCCTGCACCTCCCACTCCTTACCCCTGAGCCTCTCCTCACCCCAGCTCTGAATCTTGCACCCCTGAGTACTCCCTTGCCAGTTGCCCTCGGCCCCTCCTCAACTCCCAACCCTGACTCCTGCACCCCCTACACTCCGAGCTTCCTGCCCTGAGCCTCCCACACCCCCACCTCCCTGCTCCGAAGGAGCCAAGCAACACCGGGTAAGTCTTCTAGTACTAATATAAGGTAATATTAACAGTTATCATACAGGCTATAAGTTGTCCTATTTATATATCATTTTGACCTATGACAGCTGTATAATTAAACACAGGTTTCACACAAATGGATGTGCCGCTGCCTCCAGCACAGGCTTGCACATCAGACACACAACAGCCTGGCTGAAAGCACATGCGACATGCATGACTGTCTGTAAAGGAATCTTACAGTCTTTCACGCTAGTGTCTTAGGAAATTATAAGAGAGCAATAGCACATCTGTTGGAAAAGAGCCCAAAAGAGAAGCCAGGATAATGAGCCATGAGGCAGTAGCACTGAGGAAAGTACAATTGGCCTGGGGCATGGACTGCTGGTGGGTGAAACCCAGAGTACCTTTGATTTCAGTGTCCCACAAATACAGGTTCATATTGGTACATTATATATTATGGCAATGTAGAGTGATTGACAGGGGCTGGTTAGGAATTTACACAGTCAAATCAGGACAATTGACAATTACATAATGGTCACAGAATAGTTGATCATCAAGTGATCCATCCCCTGTCACCCATTCCCAGATTATGGCAAACAGAGGCTTGGGACACCATCCCTGCTCATCCTGGGTAATAACCATTGATGGACCTATCCTCCATGGATGTATCTAGTTCTTTTTTGAACCTTGTTATTGCCTTGGCCTTCACAATATCCTCTGTCAAGAAGTTCCACAGGTTGACTGTGCATTGTGTGAAGAAACCCCGTCAGCCTCCTAGACCAGCATTAACCCCCCCACACACACACACACACCAAGATCCTCACACACTTAAACACAATCTCTCAATTAGAACTCCAGCCCAAAGGTGTGAAGCTTATGGTTTACACTGTAACTTTCTGAGGGGCACTCACCTCTGACCGATACAACCCCTACTCACATTTTTCACAGCCTAACAGTTGTTCCTTTATATTTAAATCCTATAAAACACAAGAGGGTGTGGGTCATACAAAATCAATCAACACCTGAAACCACAGTAACCCTCACTAATTCTCCCTGCCCCTGTGAATCTCTGGGGGATTATCTGGGTCCAAGAAGGCAAGCAATCTGGATGTGCCCTGCCTCACATAGGCTACTATTTACTGGATAGTTCCCCTGCCTCATGGAATCTTTTGCTCAGCTCAAGTGACCAGTGACCACCTTATTGTCCTATCTCAGGGCTCCTCCTCTTTTCTCAGTCCTTATGTTCCTGTGTTGCTTGTTATTTAAACCCCTCTTGATGCCTTTGTTCCAGCCCTTCCTTCAGAGGAGTCAGAGATACTGGATTTCTAAGGGCATAACTTGCACGCTATCCCAGGAGTTAGCAGGGCTAAAATTGCTGAGTCCTAAGCACTGCATCATGTATCTCTCTGGTGCGGTCAGGCCCTGTCACCAATGGTGGACCCACTTGAGGCAGCAATGTTTCATCACATGATGTCGCCATATCAAGAATTTGTAAGCTATACCCACATAGCCCGATTCCTCACAATATGCCACTCAGGCTTTGTTCCCCACTGAACAACCACCCTTTCTCTCCAGCGAAATTGTAGCCTTATTAATAGTACACCTGACCATGTAAGCAGGGATGAGATTTTACTGCAGGCTTAGGCAAATAAAAAACTGGGCTATAAAAGAGAAAACACTTATTCAAGTACCATACCTGGGCCAAAATCTGCTCTGCATTTCAGTGGTGTCAATCTGAGTAACTTCATTGAAGCTAGCACAGCTATTCTGGATTGATGCTGGCATAAGAGAGATGAGAGCTTAGCTTATATTTAATAAAAGAACAGGGGATTCTTAAAAATAGCATCCAAGTACATTTCTGTTCATTTGAAGGCTGGTTTTATTTCCCTTTAGTTGTATCTAGTATAAAAGACTTTGTTATAGTGCCAGCATTTGTCTGGACACAGTTTCTCTGTTGAAGCTTTTGTTTCACAGGCTTTGGTTTCTTAAGCCCCTTTGCATGTTTTTCACCTGTGTTTAAGCTTCTCCCATTCGGCACGTCTCTAAGTCTTTCTTTTTAAATCAAGCTGTTCTTTCATTAGGCTCGCCTGGGGGAACCCTACTCCACGGAGCATCCAGGCAGGCTCCCACATCAATAAGGCACATTGATGGCAGCTTTAACACATTTGCCAATAATTGTCTGCAAAAGATTTGTATGGAACAAACAATCCCTAGAATCTTCAGAAAATATGGTCCCCAATTAAAGAGCTATGTGAAAGACTTTAGCTCGGGGCAGGCAAAAGATGGCCTGTGGGCAGGATCCAGCCTGCCAAGCCACCAGTTTCGGCCCACAGCCCAGCAGGAGCTTCAGCCAGGATCCCTTGCCCGCCTAGCCCCCGCATACTGCTCAGTTCAATTCTCTGAACATTGTGAGCCTGGGGGAATGGGTGCAGAGGCTTTATAGGCTTCCCACATCCGCAAACAATCTCACATCTCCCATTGGCTGTTTTTTGCCGCCAGCTGCTCTGAGCAGCATGCAAGGAGCCTGGCTGCAGAACCAGCGTGGCTGCTGGCTGAGAGCCCCCATGGTAAGCTTCTCCCAGCCAGAGCCTGCTTCTGGCACCCCAACCCCCTTCTCCCCCATCCTTTGCCCCCCTCCTACACGCCTACCCCCCCCCCGACCCTGCATCTCAATCCCCTACACCCTCTCCAAAATCCTTGCCCTATGTCACATCCCCCTCCTAGAATTTGCACCCCAATCTCCTACTCCCGGTCCCTACATCCCTACGCCCAGATCCCTGCACTCTCTCCTGCACTCCTGCCCCAGATCACAACCTCTTCCTGAACCCCCTTCTGCTGATCCCACCCTCCCTTCTGCACCCCAAGCCCTTACCTCAGGCTCCCTTCTGCACCCAAGCTCCCTCACCCGTTAATATCATGGAAGATTGCAGCCCTTAAGCCACTTTCCAAATTGTTGGAGTGCCTCCCCCAGAAAAACTTATTGCCCAGCTCGCCTGTAGATGGCAAATGTCCTAAGAAAAGACTTATGGGCCTAGCCTGTCAGGGGCTTGACCATTGTTCTGATTCACAAGTTGTGCATAGACATGACATAAATATTAGTCAGCAGCCAAAACAAACTCTTCTCCCTCCATATCCATTCATTGTCTGCTGGCTTCAGAATAGCTTTATCTATCAAAGGAACAAATTATTCAAACTGTGTCTTCCCATCTCTGGCAACAAAACAGCAACCGCCAGAGACATTGGATACTGGCTCTGTGACAAGGATCTTAACCTTTGTGACCCTTACCCAGGGTGGAGGTCAGTCATTAACGGTCAGTTGGCCTTTGCCAACTTTCTGATGTGTTGATCAGGATTGCCAACACCCTTGGTTTTATTGCAAGTCTTGTGATCTTTGTGCACCTAAAGCCCAGGGGCGGATTTACAATGAAACATACCAAGCCCTGTTCCCCCTCCCCAATGATATGGGGCCCTCAGGGCCACCCAGTCCAGCACCCTCCCCCCCCCCCAACATAGAGGGCAGCCACTCTGTGGGCGGGGGGAAGTCGCTCTGCAGAGAGGGCTGTGTGGGAGAGCAGCAAGTCTCGCCTGCAGCCTCAGGAGAGCTGGCAGAAGGCAGCAAAAAGTGCAAACACAGGTTGGAAGGCTTCAGAGGAGCTCAGGGCAGCTGCACAGCCGGCCAGAAAAACTCAGCACCTTGAAGCAGGAAAGTGCCGCTTCTCTCTGTTTGCCGGCTGTGCGACTACCCCGTGCTCCACTGAAGCCTACCAGCCCATGTTCACGCTTCTGGCCACTATCTGCCTGTGGCAGGAAAGGGGCAGCTGGGGGATGAAGAGCCTGCAAGCTGCACAGCCAGCAGGAAAAAGCCTCACTTTGAAGCAGGAAAGCGCCACTTCTCTCTGGCAGTTAGCTGAGTGGCTGCACTGCCCCCACCTCCTGAGTCCTCCAGCCCCTGTAACCTTGCGCTGCTGTTGGCTGCTACCTGATGAGTGTGAGGGGGAGAGCAGCTGGGTGATGGGGAGCCCGGGTGGAGGGTTGGAAGCCAGGTGGCCGACAGAACTGTGCCCTTCTCACCTTCTGATGGAGCACATGTGAGTCTCTGCCTACTTCTCTGAACCACTGAACCCTTGGTTTTATTGCAAGTCTTGTGATCTTTGTGCACCTAAAGCCCAGGGGCGGATTTACAATGAAACATACCAAGCCCTGAAGCACCTGAAGCTGTCCTCCACAGCCATGGAGATCTTCTTATCTCCTCTGTCAGTCTTCTTCTCCAGCCCCACCATGGCAGCTCTGCTCCTCCACTGGGCCCCGAGGGCCCACCCTTCTGGGGGCCCAGACCTGCCCACACATATACACACCTTGCCCGAGGGCCTGGTTAGTTTGTCAGCAGGGGCTGGCTTTCAGTACCCCACTATTAAAAATGTTCTGGTGCCACTGGTGTTAAACCTAATTGGGGAATGGGTGGTCCAGATCATGGCCCACCCAGGCCCATCAGAGCTACAACCCTGTTCTTTCAGACACTTTTAATCTATGTAAAAATCAAGGTCAGTTTTTTAGCAATAATGAAGCAATACTATGAGCCTGGAAGTAAAAAACACAAATTTATTTACATGTATATGTATATATGTATATATATACATACATATATATACACATGAAGGCAAGGCAAAAAGATCAAGCTAAGCAAAAAGACAGTTTGTCATCTTATTTTAAAAATCTTGAAATATTGAATAGGGGACCTTCATCAAAAATTATGGGCAAGGAAACATCTGTTATTTGAGCACTTGCCAAATTGTGGGGATACCACGATAACTGCAAAAGTTGAACAAGTGGACTCTGAAGTGACAATGAAACTACAAAATTTTGATAATTTTGTTGAACTGAGGGAAGAAACCTACCCTGAAGACATTGCATTATGGCCAAAATCCATGTCATTGGATGTGATAGAATATTTCTTAGTAAATAAACTGAAAAACGTAGGTAATATGGAAAATTTGAGAAAAAGAGTATGAGGTTGGAGGATGAAAGCAATTTAGAGATCTTCATGAGTCCCAGTTTTTGAGGACGAAGAAAAGTAGGATAACAGAAATGAGAAATTGGTTGTGGTTTTTTGGTTTTGTTTTGGAAACCAAGGCAATCTACTGACCATAGTAAAAGAAAAAAAAAGTTGGAGAAATGTTGCAAGAGATATTGTTGTACAAACTTTCATCCAAACCAGAAGTTCTCAAACTGTGCTCCGAGAACTCCATTCAGGTGGACTGAGGAAATGTTATGGGTTTTTTTATAAGTGATCTTATTGAAAGCATTTTATAATAGCTAGCTAATGGTGCAAACAATATTTAGAAAGATCATTAAGTGGTCCACCAAGACCCTCAGGAATTGACCCTTAGCAATTTTCAAGTGGTCTGTGGAAAAAAATTAGACTACAAAAATAATCAAGGTACCTCACTTTATTTTCATTTACTTCTCATTACTTATAATTTAGGAGGAAGATGAAGAAAAAAGAATGTAAAATGGGAGAGGCAGGAAGAGTGAATGTTCCTTTTTTTTTGCTGGCTCCCTAGGGGGTCCTCAAAAATGAAGCTGAGCACAGGGCCCCACTAACTCTAAATCTGCCACTGCTAAAAGCCTGAAAATGCAAAAAGAAAATAAAAAGTATGCAGAATGTATTCTTTTGTAAAGACTCTCATGAGTTGTGAGGAAATGCTCTACATTTTCAGACATTTAAGAGTGGAAATACTGCACTTTGATTTCATCCAATACCCCATTAGTGCTGTGCACTACAATGTTCCTTGTCTCATGGCACCATGTAACATAATCACTATTATGGTGTTACATTGCTACACTTGTGCCTTCATGCTTCTTGCTATTTATTGTTTCTGCCTTTTTAAAAGATAATTTCAGAGTTGCTTTATGTTTTATTTTTCTTCCGATATTTCACCATGTTCTCCCATCGCCTTTTTCATTTCCTCCCCCTAACCCATTTTGAAAGCCTTGCCCTTGATTTCAAGTGGATGAAATTGCCATAAGGATGCCCTTTCTCTTGCCTGAGCATTGATCATCATCACTCTGAACAGACGCTGAGGAGGCAGATGATCTTTCAAATGTGGCAAGGAAGACTAGGTAATGAGACTGCCTGGAGGCAGATTCAACCACTTAGAAGCACAGAATCACACGTCTTGGTGTTAGAGAATACTAGGGGTGGGAGAAAGGGGAAGAAAGCTGAACATCAAAGTGCAATAAGCATTTAAAATTCTTAATGGTGCCATTTTCTTTCAACTGTGCTTTTTCTGGCAAGGGTTTGCTAAGAAAGCTTCTAGCAGATTCACCTGTCACCAAATACAAGACCTGCTGAATGTAAACTGAGCTTCTGCATCAATTCCTTAATCCTAGAAGCACTAAAAATTAATTGGAGAGTGAAATATTTTACTAAAAGAAGATGGCACAAATAGTACATTTTGTAAGAAGCAAATGCTGCTCTGGTTTTTTCTAGACTGGAGAAGTGTAGGATATGGAGGCGGGGATTGGGAATGATACTTTCTTCTATGACTAGTTAATCCAGCCCAAGATATGGTGAGAGCCTGTGGTGACATTTGTCAGAATAGGCTACGTTAGAGAGCTAACAAGTCAGGCAGCAACTCTTGTGACAAACCCCCTTTCTCTTCATTCCTGGGAAGTCCTGTCTCAGCTGCAGGCCCTGGGCCAAGTGTGACATCTATGGCAACGCCCACATGTTGTGATCAGGTTCGCTGCCTTTGCTGCCCTCTCTGAGGACGTCATCCTTTGGAATGAAGAATCTAGAATTGCAGGGTCCATTTTCCTTGTAATAAAGGTGAAGGAGAATCTTTAGTGACATACATTATAGTTCTCTCTGACTCTCCAGCTTCCCAAGAAAACCCAGATGGCTGCAGAATTGTACTGTCTTGAGCATGCAACCTCACACTGTCCGCATGCATTAACAATTTTAAGAACCCCATGCTTACAGAAAAATGGGGTTTAGTTGTTACACTCTGTTTAAATTATAGTCAGCCCAGTGGTTTAAAGAAAATAGTAATTCAAAAACAAACTTAACTCCAGATTTATCCATTTATAAAGGCACAGACTAATGAATTCAACTTTTCTTCGCTATGGAAAGGACCAAAAAAGACATATTACTGCACAAAGTTGATGTCACCAGTCACCTACTTCTACTCCACATAACCTTCTATGGAAACAGCCAAACCTCTTTCCAAATACAAAGAAGCATTTTCAAGGAAAAGTTTTTCCCAAATCCTTTCATTATGATCCCATTGCCCAGGTGATGTACTCTGACCTGCAAATCTAATCTTAACCGAGCTCAGGGTAACTAACCGTATAGCATGTCTGGGGAGGCAGAAGGTGTTTGAATTATCATCCTTGCAAACCATCCTTTCTCTCTCAGCTTTGTGCTCCAGAAAGCATCATTGCCACCAAACAAGCTGGCAGCCTGGTAAGTTTTAATAGCTGTTGCTATTTTAGATTTGGACAGCAGGGGGTGGCATACTCCTAAATGTATTCAGTACCCAGCTGTACAGCCTTATCCTCTGATCCCTCTTAGAGATAGTTCAAATCCATTTCCAATTTTGAAGCCTCTTCATCCATCATGTGGGGTCAAAGTTTATCCCCTTTATCCCTTGTCACTGGTCAGCATAGCCCTTCTAAAGTAGGAACATCCCTGCTCTGTTCTGTCTGATTCTACAAAGAGCAATGTTCCCACCACTTAAAGGCCTGAGTCTAAATGTCTTGAATATCCCAAACGCCGATTGATTCCGGTAGGTATTTAGGATGTGCAAGTACTTTGGAGTCAGGCTGTGTTTGTATCATAGGCACCAACTCCATGGGTGCTCTGGGGCTGAGGCACCCATTAGGAAAAATTAGCAGCTGCTCAACACCCATTGGTATCGGACTCCCGCACAACTGGTGCCTTACTCACACAGGCAGCCCCATGCATACCAGGTCCTCTCCCTTCTCCCAGCATTTCTGGAGTGCAGGAGTCAAAGGGAGGAGCAGGGATGCAGTGCGCTCAGGAAAAGAGGTGAGGTGGGGGATGGAGAAGGGATGGGAAGAGGCTGGGCAAAGGGCTTTGGGGGAAGGGATGAAGTGGGGGTAAGGCCCGGGGCGAAGGGAGAGGGGTCGAGCACCCTTGGGCAAAATAAGAAGTCAACACCTATGGTATGTAACTAAATTCAGGTTCTGTGCCTTATGCTAATGAAAAAACCTGTATGAAAAACATATATAGCTATGAGGTATGTGGATGTGTTGTAGTTAATATACTAGTGAAGGTTCTGAATCTGCAGGAGTAAAGAAGCTAGTTCGCTAGGGTATGTCTACACAGCAGGGCTAAAGTCAAATTAAGCTATGCAACTTCAGCTACATCAATTGGTTGCTTAAGTCAATATAGCTTAATTTGGCTTTTGGCACTGTCTACACAGCAGGAAGTTGAAGGAAGAACACTCTTTCTCCGACTTCCCTTACGCCTCATGAAATGAGGGTTACCATGAGTCAGAGTAAGAAGACCTTCAGCTTGACATTATTTTGAAATAAAGGTTTGTAGTATAGACACGGACTATGTTATTTTAGAATAACATCACTTATTCCGAAATAACACTTCTGTGTAGACATGCCGTAGTTGTGTTTATGAATCAGAAATATTCATGCAACACTCATTTGTGGCTCTACTTCAATATAGATTTTTTTAAAAGAACTATTAAACCACATAGATCAGGGCTGGGCAATAAGCCAGAGGTGGTTCACCAGGAATAGCCCCGGGTGGGCTGCTGGTGCTTTATTTACCTGTGCATCCATAGGTACAGGCCACTTGCAATTCCCATTGGTCTTAGATCACTGTTCCCAACCAATGGGAGCTACAGGAACCAGTATCTTGGTCCATGCTGCTTCCTGCAGCTCTCATTGACCAGAAATGGCAATTTGCTGCCAATGGTAGCTGCAAGCGACCATACCTGTAGACGTGCAGGTAAATAAAATGACGGTGGTCCAGCAGGGACTATCTCTGGTGAACTGCATCCAGTCTGTGGGATGCTTATTGCCCACCCTGATATAGATCATTCTCTCCCTTACTTTCGCAGTATATTCATGAGTTCTTTGTCCTTCCAGCTTTGTCCTGCCCGCATTGAAGGATGAGGAAATGCTTCTGTTTAATGTGTAGAGATGTCAGATTTTTTCACTCTTTTTTGATCCAGTTTTGGGGGTACAGCTAGGGATGCAGCAGTTCTGGGGGTGCAGCTAGGGGTGCAGCAGTTTTGGGGGTGCAGCCATTATAGCAGTCAGGTCTATTTGCATTTCTATAATATTTTATGAGCTGTGGATGTGTAATAAGACCCTTCACCAGAAATATACTTTCTATTCCCTTTTCTCCAATCCATATCTGACAGTACTACTACCTAATCCACTGGACTCCACCTTCATACTGGTCTACATCTATGTGGCCTTCAATATGAATTTTTTAAGCAACTGTATAAAGCTTAATGCAGTGGAGTGAGTGATTCAAGAAGTAGCCCTTTCCCCGTGAAGGAAAACTACTCAGCATAGTGTATGGGGAGCTCTGTGCTTTCAGAAGAATTGTAAAATTGACTGAGGTCCTGAACAGTTTTTCTATAAAGATCCCATGGTGAACTTTTCACAGTGCTAGACCTGTAGTAATTACTGTGCCTTTTGCCTACCAATATTCCCCTGGTAGTTTGGTCCCTGTTGTGATGCTGGCAGACTGATGCTGGCACATACAAAAGCCCTAGGCCAATTCACTGGTGTATTTCTATAGATCAAAGTAGTTGTGACATTTATGAGAGTGTATTTGTTGTTGAAACTTCATGAAAACTAATGGTATGCTACTTGCATTGTTTGATTTATCTGTATCCATTATAATGTGGTAGCAAATATTTAGATTACATGGACACCTTTAACTAAATAAGCCATCACATGAGAAAGAGTCCTTCTATAATGCAAATGAAGAACTTCAACAAAAAAAATGTTAATTTCAAAGCAAATGGTCACTGTGTGTGAGGATCAGAGGTCAAAGATTCTAAATGCATTCCTCATTCTCTGACAAGAAATTGTAAATATGGATCCAAGGAAACATCCTTAATCTTGGGACTCTGGATTCTAACAGGGGGAATAACTGAATGAGAATATGGAGATTCCCAAAGTTATTCTAGGTAGCCTAAGAGACTTTTGGGAAACTGACAGATTACTACATTTTTGCTACATTTGGAATTTATAGAATTTGACTCACTTGTACATTATATTTTATCTGCTTTAACCTCTCAATGACTTCTCATTTCCTTCTCTTACCTAATAAGCCATTTGTTAGTTTATTATAGAATTGGCTACCAGCATTGTCCTTGGTGTAAGAGCTAAGATACCTATTTATCTGGGGCTAGTGACTGGTCCCTTGGAGCTGGAAGCAACCCACATGTGATGTGATTTTTGGTATAAGTGACCTTTTATCACTAAATCTAGTTAATCTGGGGATACAATAGACTGGAGAGTCTAAGGCAGTGATGGGCAACCTACACTAGCATGAGAGCTGCAGAAGTAACCCTCGATCTCAGTGAGCCACAAGATTTCTTGTTGTAACCCAAGATGGTCTCCCAGGACAGGGTAGTTTTGCTAACTGCACTTGCATACCTAGAATGTGTGGAGTGTGCCGACTGAACTATAGCAATGCTTCAACTGGAAGCAGAGGAAACTCATGGCTCTCACAGTTAATGCTGTGTGCAATCAGCACACACCTCACTTCACACCCCCTTGCTTTATGTGTGTGTCACTTTAATAATACTAGCAGGATGAAAAAACTAAGCAGATGGAAACCAGTGGAATCTGGCAACTTTGTGTTGTTAAATGTCTCATGGGCCACACAAAGAACCCCACTGGGCCACAGGTTGCCCATCACTGATCTAAAGGGATTGTCGTGACTCCATGGTAAGATTGGGATAGTGATCCAGGAATTCACATTTGTTACTGGTTTGGTGAAATCTAATTCTAGACACACCACTAGTTTGGAGTATCTACCCTTTTTTTGACACTCTGCCATGAAGTAGGCACTCACAGTCCTGAGTCATTAAATGCTATGCAGAGTTTAAAAGTGCCATTAAATGAAGGGTGGGGAACCTAAGGCCCAGGGGCCAGATGCGGCCCCGATTTGCCTGGGTCCAGCCCATGAAGCTCAGGGCTCTCCCCTCCACCCCCAGCTTTGGGGAACCTGTGCTGGTGCTGCAGCCCCAAAGCCCCCACCACAGGGCTGGAGCACAAAAATCTACTAGCCTGCTCCCCTCTCCCCACCCCCCATGTGAGGGGAATATGGGGAGTGTCTTTCTCCTTTTTAGTTGGGAGCTTTTTGTTTGTTTGTTTAGTTTTGCTTCTCACTTGTGTGTGGTCTGTAAATTGGACTGGTGCAGTCCATTTACAGCTGCGCAAACAGCTACCAAATCAGAATTTTGCACTTATGTGCCACAGTCGGAACAGTTTAAATGGTTGAAATGCTTTGGTTAAATACAGTTGTAAGTTTCTATTCTCCATCGCTTTGTGCTATTCTACCAGTTTAGGAGTAACAATGGAAAAAGGGGGGTTGCTTGAACAAGAGAACAGTTCTGTGTTGTTCTTTCCTCCCCTTCCCAATGCTGAGCACATCTCAGGAGCATAGAAATGCATCACTGGTTCTGTGCTCCACTCTTCTTGCCTCTCAGTAGCCCCCCAAAGGTATATTCATGAAGTTGAATGCAGTTTGGAGCAGCCCTAATGTACCAGAAGATTAGGGCCATTAAATGCATTGTTAGCTTAGCTCCGCTCCATGGATTCTAAAAAACGACCAGATATAATGAAATATTCAAGACTGTTCTTATCATGGGCATTGAGTCTGTTTAGAACCTTTTTTGTCTTAATTAATTTATGCTCATCAGTAAAGACTATGTTTTATAATGTTTGGTTCTAAGCCAATAAGTTATTCCATGACAAGAGTTTGTTAATATAAAAAAGGTTTCTTAATTATGTATCTGATATATTCCTCTCTATTGGTTTTGTTTAGCAAACTGTGCTAAGCTCTCTGAGATTTTAAAATATCAATTAAAAAAAATCTGCAAGGGGCCTTGACCAGATACCAAATTCAGTTATACCAATGTGTAACCCCTCCTGTTGGCTAGCCCAGTGTGAGGTTATTCAACCTAGGGGAAGCCTTGTGACTTTTTACACCTCTGTGGGGGGCTAGGCCTGAGGCTGCTTGGTGTGCTCTGCTCTGCGTTGTGTATTGTGTACGTGTGAGTGCACCTCAGATCAGACCCACTCCGACAAACCACCAGGAACAGGCTTTATTCTGTAAAAAACATAGAACAGGAAAACAGTTCAGCAGCTCCTTCTCTCAGCATACAGCCTGTGTGCTGCTTCCACCCCAGTCCTTGCTGAGACCCTGCTGGGGGAAGAGGGCACATCCTGGCAGGAACCAGGAAGTTCTCCCAACATGCCGCAGTTTGTAGTCCACAACTTGTAGTTCCCAGGGCTGCTGCTGAAACACACTGGACCTTGGGCTACAAATGTAATTAGAGTAACTGCATTAAGGTCATTAATTCACTCTGGTTTTACACCAGTATTAACTGAGCAGAGTATCTAGCCTGTGATTCTGTCATGTCAGTGTAAAGATAAAAAAAATTAACTAATGCCCTTTTTGAACAATATTGGGCCAAAGCTCACATATTTGCCTTACTCATAGAGGTTGTTGCATTGAATTCAATGGATCTGCTCACATGAGTCAGGTGAAAGGGATTTTTTCCTAAGTTAGGGATTTTTTAAATACATACTGAAGAATATCCTCCTATGTAATCCATTATTTCATGCCAGATTTGCTCCAAACTCTGCCATCCTGCAGATAAATATCTCATTCCTTTCACATGATTAAAACTTCTTCAGTGGATGTTTGCATAGAGGAGTGTTGGTATGAAAAACAGCCAATAGCTCACATCCATACTTCCAGATTTAATTATCATTCATTTGCCTCGCCCAGGAAACATTTAAGACAATTTTCCACTTAATCATTTTCACTAAAAAAAGGTACATTACTAGCCTCAGTTTTAAAGACAGTTAAGCCATCAGAGCATTGAACTATAAATTCTAATTATTGTCTAAACAAGACATGCAGAAGATGTTATGAATTCTTTATAATGGGGCTGGGGCATATGCAACTGGGTACGCATAAGCTTTGGAGTCCAGAATGGTGCCTGGTGGGAGATGTATTCCTCAATTCATTTGTCTTAGTTCAACTGAAATGTGTGTATTTAGAACACCTCAGAGGAGAACTCTCTTATGTATAATTGACTCTGTGTGTGGTTTATAAAATAAGGTATTTCTTGTAGCACTAGCAAATGGAAGTTTATGTGAAAGAAATAAGCCACAATACGTGCAGGGAGACTATTGGAGCCCAATACTAATGAAATTCAGCACGCACGGAATGTGGTTATCTGCAACTATCATTAAGCTGACTTACTGTAGGTGGGGATGATCCCATCTGGAATGTACTGAGACTCCTGAGCTTCTGGATCACTGCCATAGCAGTGATCCAGAAGCTGCTGTCCTCCGGGGCCACATAGGAGTGCAGCTTTTGAGGCCATCATTCTGTCAGGGAAAAGGAACTGGAAGCTATGGAGAGGCACTTGTGTAGATCTTGGGACTTCTGCAATGTATCAAGCAAACCCCTTCGCTTGCTGACCAATGGGCGTGGGTAATCTCCATGCTCTGTCCCCTTACAGAAAATGACTAGGGACACACAAAGGCACTTAAGCACCTAAGTACCATTTTTAAGCACAGTTGCGATCTACAGAGCTCCCACTGAGCTGCCGCTGAACCCTGTAAGCACCTAAATTCAGTGCCTACATTTTTTCAGTGAAAATTCCCTATATGCCTATGCTTCTGCCTGTGAGCTGCACACTAGGGCCTCATGCTTGGCACTCAGGTGCCTATGTTCTGTCTAAGTCTCAGAACAATGCATGAACTAGCTGGATGCCCATTTTCCCTTGGTCTTGAACTTCAAACCAGGAACAGCCTGAGAGCCTGGATTTAGAGGCCGAGCTCTGATGGGTGAGGTTTACAATACACCCCCTCACATCACCATATGCCACGGGCTAGTTTGGACAGCTGTCTGCCTAGCACGCTGCCGTTACAAGGCACCTATCTCTTACCAGTCGTGATACAGAACTCCAGATGCCTAACTCGGACTTTGCGGATCACCGTGGGGTTTTGTGATTTTCTAGGCATTGCAATGCTGGAAACTGCATATTGGCCCAGATCCACAAAGGGACTTCAACATTGCAACACTCAGTGTCCTGGCCACTTGTCAACAGAGTCATTCTCATGCTCTCACGCTCTGAAGGACCGTTTTAGTATTTATCCACAGTGGAACAGTCATTGGGCCAGAGAGAGAGCATGAGAATTACTCCATAGTGGAGTAGTTAGGGCATCTGCTCAGTGTGGGAAACCCCAGCTCCTTTCCCCATGATCCACTTACGCTTTCACTATTTATCACAGCAGAACAGCTTCCACAAGAGAGACAGAGGGAATCCAGCATACAGAATATCCTGTAGGCCTGTGATTTTAGCTCTTGTCTAAGTGGTGTGAGACCCCTGTTCAAACCCCCCCCCCCCCAATTCCCGGCAGAAAGGCGGAAGTAGAATCAGGTTTCCCACATCCTAGGTACATGTTCTAACCAGTTATAAGGTGGGCCCCACCACCACCACCTCCGCTGGCTGGATTTTGACCAGAACCCACTCAATCTGGTAGGTGGCCTCTGAGGGTGGCACCAGGTGCTGCCGGAACAATAGATGCAAAACCTGTAGACATGTTTCCACCCCTACAATGATTGGTACCTTCCACAACACACCTTTCAGGGTCTATGTGTCCTTCACATGCTTACCACAACATGAGGTGTGCCTCATCAAGTGCACTAAATGCCCCAGTAATAACAATGTGGGTGAAACCAGGCAGTCATTCTGCTCTCGAAGGACCTCACAAGGAAACTGAGAAGACACAAACATCACATGCCCCATGAGTGGACACTTTTCACAAAGTGATCACTCCTTATTTGACCTCTCACTCTTTTCCTCACCTCTGAGTACCTCTACCAGACCCGAAGAAGAGCTCTGTGTAAGCTTGTCTCTGTCATCAACAGAAGTAAGTCCAATCAAAGATACTATTTACCTCTAAGGGAAATGGATTGGGGAGAGGGGTCACATGTGCCTCCCAATGCCATAAGCAGGAGGGGCCAGCCAGCAGCAGAGCAGAGGCTGGCACCTGCAGCAGAGGTCCACCCCCACCCCCGCACACACACACACACACACTTACTGGCAGTGGCAGGGGAAGTGGAGCAATGAAACCCCACTGCTTTATTCTCCCAGCCATGTTGCTCCAGAGTAAAAATCAGAACCACCTCCATACTTCCTGATAGGAAGTGGAGTGATACAGCAGCCCGGGGGAAGAAAGCAGTCATTTGGGGGAAGAGGCAGGGCAGGGGCAGAGCAAGTGCAGGGAGAAGAAGAGGGGGGTATAGCAATGGCAGGGAGACGCAGGGCCTGAGTGGAGGTAGATGTCCCATCCCTTCCCCGGGCTGAGGGAGGAGAGGTCATGTGCCTGGTGGCCAGTCACCTCTGGTTACCTCGCCCTTCTTGTCCTTCCAGTGAGTTCCAGATTCTCCTCTCCTGGGTCTTCCTTACATGACTGGCACTTCCAAGATGGCAGCACACAAAGCTAGCATTAGGTAACCTGACCATGTATATCTCACACTGATGCCATGAAGGGTGTAAAGAATAGGACCAGACCCTTGAACTTGACTTGGCGTTCAGTGGGGAGCCAATTTGAAGAGCACAGTGCCAAAGCAATGTGCTTTCTTCAGGCTCTGTTGCTAAGCAGCTGGGCTGCTCTGCTGTGAAGCAGTTGAAACCATTTTAAAATCTTTTTTTACTGTTGGTAGTTAGATTCCTAGGTACTACACTTTGCAGGATATTTCAGGGCTAAAGCCCATTGGGGTGGGAGGAGGGAAAGTGTTCTTGGATCGCTATGACCACATACAAATCTGACATAAAGCAGTACATTACTGGCAGGCTGCATTTCTCACCACCTGCTATATGCCTTTTCACCTTTCAACTGAGCTGTGTATTCTTTAGCACTGTTAGCCTCTTGAATTTATAGAAAGAAAGAAAGAAAGAAAGAAAGAAAGAAAGAAAGAAAGAAAGAAAGAAATTGGCAAAAAAAATTGTTGAAATGTTCTGTTTTTGTTTTATTTTTATGAAAAACAAAAATCAAATAAATTTCATTTTTTAACTCAAAGTTTGACAAAGAACCCCGATTTTTTCCTAGATTTTGTGTGAAAAACAATTGTCATTTTCCAACCAGCTCTATCAAGGATAGATCTGACCTAGAGGAATTGACAAACCAATAGAGAAGGGAAAGATAAAGATTATAAAAATAAGGTCAAACAGAGTTTGCTTGGTTGTTATGCACAGTTTTTCCAAAATAGAAGGAAGAGGAGAGAAAGTTCATTCCTAAACCATTGAAATTCCCTTGCAGAGCAAAGTGCTGCTATCTCCACCCACTATCCCAGAGGCTCCATTACTATCCAGTGCTCCACCCAGCTCACTCTCTTAGCATCCAGCCCATTCCATGTGCTCTCACCATTTGTTCCCTCCATCTTTCCTCTCCTAATGAGCTGCTGTTCTTCACCTCCATCCTGCAAAACTTCAACTCTTCTCCCAACTTCAATAGAGGTGCTTGCTGATCAGACTGTGGGTAATCTCTTTAGCAAAGCCCATTCAGGTGGGAGGAAGAAAAGGGTTACTGTCCCACATGGTGCCAGGTGTGTGCGTGGCAGATGTGGGAGATCAGGCCATGATGGTATCAGCACACAAGGTCTTATTTGGCCTTCATGCAGCCTGAGAGAGGTGTTGGCCCCGTGAGGGGTCATCTCACACATCCAGAATTGATTAGCAAAATCCTAGGTTTGACCAGTGTCATGGATCCAGTGGCTGAATTGCTCTTCTCCCAAGTACATAAGCTCTAGATCCTGTTTCTGGCTCTGCTCCTGCAGACAAGTTCTTCATTTCCCAGCCAACATGACTGCAGGATGAGAACTCTTCTCACCACTTCACTGCTCTAGTGCAGGAGTGGGCAAAAGGGCTTCTGTGGGCTGGATCCGGCCTGCCAGAAGGGTTGATCCGGCCCACAGAGGCCCTGCCGCTCCCCCGCCCCCTGCAGCTCCTGGCAGGGTGGGAGGAGACTTCATGCACTCCCCCGCCCCCAAACCCTGGCCTGGGGGCAGAAGGGGAGGACGCAAAGTCTCCTCCCAACGCCAAGGGCATGGGCGCATAGGGGAAACTTCGGAGGCGGCGGGGGCAAAGGCACTGTAGATCCAGTCTTCCAATATGACATTGATGCTGACTGGGTTTTTAATATTATTACTTCATACATTGCAAATCTACTAAATATGACTTATTTTTAATCAAAGAATATTAATCATGATCGGTAGGTGGGGAAGCAGGGAAGTATTCTAGCCCCGCCCCTTTGGCTTGAGACCCCGACTCTTCCAGTGTGGCCCTGGACCGCTTCAGAAATTTCTGAAGTGGCCCCCAGAAAAAAATTATTGCCCAGACCTGCTCTAGTGAGTCTCTCTATTGTAGGTTGCTCCCAACTGGACCTCTTTCCACTGTCCCCCACTAGTACAGCAGTTCTGGCTGCTACCCTTTAGTGTCTGCTTCTTTGGAGAGCTTCTGCAGTACTGAAACCAGAGTGAATTGGGAAGTAGCATTTTGTTTCAAAATCCAGCCCAATCCTTCTCTGCTGCTCCCCCTTTCCCAATGGGAGTAAATATTGTTTGTAACATCTTTGCCATATGCATTTTGAAGCAGTATGTAAAGAAAAATACTAAATCTTCGGTATGAAAGTATAATTATTGTAATTAGTGGTAGTTATGGAACTATTTTAACAACCGCACATTAACAGCATTTTGGTATAAAAATAGTGAAAGTATAATAAACGGAGGGCTCTTTGCTACAGAGCAGAAGTGACAGTTCTGTGTGAAGGAGTGATTACAATATTTGTGTATGTTATCTTTATGACACGGTTATGTAACTGGGCTTGGGAAGAATACAATTCCCATAGTGCACTGCAGACCCAGTCTTCCAATATGACATTGATGCTGATTGGGTTTTTAATATTATTACTTCATACTTTGCAAATCTACTAAATATGACTTATTTTTAATCAAAGAATATTAATAGAGTAGCACAGAATCTGGGGGTCTGCTGATGCATTCCTATCCAATTAAGGACATCAGTGTAAGTGGGAGATAACCTGTGGTGAATAGGTTAAGTGACTGTGTTTTTAATGCTAGTTGGCTGCTGGTTCATTCTTCATTAACGCTTTCCTTCTCTGGCACAGTTAACTGATATTCTGCCTGGCAGGTGACAGATTGAGGAGCAATGGTCTCAAGCTGCACTGGGGGAGCTCTAGTTTGGATATTAGGAAAAACTATTTCCCTAGGAGGGTGGTGAAGCACTGGAATGAGTTATCTAGGGAGGTGGTAGAATCTCCATCCCTAGAGGTTTTTAAGTTGCAGCTTGACAAAGCCTTGGCTGGGATGATTTAATTGGGATTGGTCCTGTTTTTAGCAGGGGGTTGGACTCAATGACCTCCTGAGAGCTCTTCCAACCCTATGATTTGAGAATTTTTCTAACTATACATCAGAGTCACCTTAGTTAAGGGTCTGTCTGTCATTCAATACAATTCTGTGTTAGTTTCTAGAAACTTAGATCTCTGACATCTTTTCTTGCTTCCAGCATTAATTTGTTGTCAGGCCAAAGGCCCATGAATTTACATGGATAGCATGAGAAGAACATATAAGCTTCTTGCAGTAAAACAAAAAAAAAGTGAATTTCTTTGACTTGGTTCAGTAACATCACCTTTAGTTTGCTATTATCAGTAAGGCTATGTCTACACTGCACTGGTTTTATGCAAGAAATATGCAAATGAGGCTAAGCATGGAATATCGCCAAGCCTCATTTGCATAATTAATGAGCAGCTCCTTTTTTGCGCAAGAGGCCTGCAAAAAATGCGGAAGAATGGCTCTTGCTCAAGAGGGGGTTTTTGCATAAGAAGGAGAAGTGTAGACGGCCTCTTACGCAAAAAGCAGCCGCTCATTAATTGTGCAAATGTAGCTTGGCGATAGTCCACGCTTAGCCTCATTTGCATATTTCTTGTGCAAAACCAGCACAGTGTAGACATAGCCTAATAGATTATTTAATTTGAAGATGTCAAAGAGCTTCAAAACTTTATTTAACTAACCTTCACCATATCCTTGTGAGGTAGATAAAAATTTAATACACCGTTTTAGAGATGGAGAAACTCAGAAATGGAGGGCGAGATTCATCCCTGGGTTAGCTTCACTGAGGTTATGTCTAGACTGCAGGTTTCTTTCAGAAGAAGATTTTCCAGAAGAGATCTTCTGAAAAACTTCTTCCAAAAGAGAGTGTCTGCACAGCAAAAGCGCATCAAAAAAGCTATCTTCTTTTTCAAAATATAGTGTCCACACTGAATGGATGCTCTCTCGCATTTAAGCTGTGATTACTATAGACAGAGTGGCCACCGGGGCACCTGTGTTTTTTCCTCTTTCCTCTTCTTTCAAATGAACTCCCTCTTTCCCGTCCACACACACCTTTTTCCAAAAGAGCTCTTTCGGAAAAAGGCTTCTTTCTCGTAGAAAGAGGTTTACCAATGTGGGGAAAACCCCTCTGTTCTTTTGATTTTTTTTCAAAAGAACGTGATTGCAGTGTAGACATAAGTGAAGTTTTTTCGGAAAAACTCTGCAGTGTAGACATACCCAGACTTTACGCCACTGGATTTGCTGTTCCTGTGCACCATTGAAGTTCGTGGAAGAAGTTAACCATGAACCAAGGGAAAGAGAGTCTTGACAATGTTGTGTTGCCAGTGCTTCTTACTGAGCATAGTGCCCACTTCTTCAATGGGATTTCTCACAATGGTAAGTTACTTGGATGAAGCAAGTTTCTACAGGATCATACTCTAGTGCAGGGGTGGGCAAAAGGGCCTCCATGGGCTGGATCCAGCCCACCAAGTGGGGTGATCCATCCCACGGAGGCCCTGCCACTCCCCCGCCTCCATGCCAGTTAGGGCCTGGGAGAGGGGGAAGCACGTGAAGCTTCTTCCCGCCCTGCCAGGAGCATGCAGCGCTTTGAAGCACCATGCAGTCCTCACAGAACAGAAGGAGATGTCACGCACCCCCTGCCCCGAAGCCCTAATTGGTCTGGGGGCAGGAAGAGCACACGAAGATTCCTCTGCTCTCCCCCCACCCTGCAAGGAGCACACGGCACTTCAAAGCGCCGTATGCTCATGCGGGGTGGGGGCAGGGCGAAGGAAGCTTTGTGCAGCTCCCACACCCCCAGGCCCTGATTGGCCAGGGGACGGGGGAGAGCGCGAAGCCTCCTCCCACCCTGCAAGGAGCGCATGGCACTTTAAAGTGCCGCGTGCTCCTCACAGGGTGGAGGTAAGGTGGGAAGAGGCTTTGCACGCTCCCACATCCCAAGGCCAATCAGGGCCTGGGAGAGGAGGAGCTGAGCAAAGCTTCCTTTGCCCGGCCCTGTGAGGAGTGCACTTCAAAGTGCCATGAACTCCTCACAGGGCAGGAGGAGGCTTTGCGAGCTCCTCTGCCCCCAGGCTCTGATTGGCCTGAGTGGGGGAGTGTGTAAAGTCTCTTCCTGCCCTGCCAGGAGCATGGATGCCTAGTGGGAAGCGGGGGGGGGAGGGGGACAAAGGGGCTCCCCACCCCCGACCAATCATGGTCTGTGGGTGGGGATGTCCAGAAGTACCATGGCCTTGCTCCTTCCAGTTTAGGCCCCACCCCTTCTGGGGCAGCCCAGGGCCACTTAAAAATTTTTTGAAGTGCCCCCCAGCCAAAAATTATTGCCCACCCCTTCCCTACTGGATGGCCATATCAGGAATACAGTGAAATTCACAAACCATAAAAACGTAAGAGCAGCCATAGTCGGTCAGCCCAAAGGTCCATCTAGCCCAGTATCCTGTCTTCTAAGAGTGGCCAATGCCAAATGCTCCCGAGGAAGTGAACAGAACAGGGAATCATCAAGCAATTCCTCTTCTGTCACCCATTCTCAGCCTCTGTCAGAGGCTAGGAACGCCATCCCTATCCATCCTGGATAATAGCCATTGACTGAGTGATCACCACAACTCTTGTGCTTTTTAAAGGCCAAGATAGTGCTTCTAGATACACAAGGACATTGCCATTTTGTAAATTAAATGGTTCTGTGTAGCCAAGTATCAACAAGTAAGACCAGGTCCTTAAAAAGTTCCCTTTTTCTACTACAGCTGCAGTAAACACAGAATATGCCATTATTTTTTTAAAAAAAACTATTATTATCTATATTTTTATTCTGCTGGCACCAAAGATCATCATAAGGATTGTAGGCCCATTGAGCTAGGCATTTTTCAAACACGCTTGTAGACCTGGGCCCTGCCTCACACATTTACAATCTAAGAAAGATCTAGGATAGCTAATATTCTAAAAACAGCTATCACATTTTTATAGCAGCGAATGTTTGGAATATTTTTCTTTAGTTGTGGTTAATGTTTCATTAGCAGATGAGACAGAATGTTTTGGACAGCTGGCCCTTGGAAAATGACACTGAGGATCATAGTGGCTGATGAAGCTAAAAGAACAGCATTTGTCATGAAAGTTAATTAGCAGCATAAATAACCTAGTAACTATAACCTAATAACTATAACATAGTAACTATAACTATAAAGGAAGGGAATGGCATACAGAAAACAAAGGCATTTATGTGGTCCCCTTTACCTTAGCATCCAACACCTCACAATCCCTAATGTATTTATCTTTACAATTTCTCTGTGAGGTAAGGAAGGGCTACTATTTCTATTCTACAGCTATGGAGGTAGGACACAGAGGCTACATCTACACTGCAGTGTTATTTCTGGATACCAGAGTTATCCTGAAATAGCTACCTGCATCTTTTGAGCGCTCCCATGATTTTGAAAGATAACAGGCTCGCTATTCCAACATCCCTGTAAACCTTGTTCCACAAGGAGTAAGGGATGTTTTGGAATAGTGATTTATTTCAAAGTAAGTGCTGTGTAGACAGTGCCAATTTTTGAAATAAGCTATTTCGAAATTCACTCAAAATAAGCTACGCAATTTGCGTAGCTCAAATTGCATAGCTTATTTCGAGCTTCAGGTGCCGTATAGACACACCAAGAGAAATTAGTGACCGGCCTGAAGTTGCATAGGAGCACTGTGGCAGTAGAGGAACTCAGTGGATGGTTAAAGCCCATACAACCAGATCATCATCTCAACATGTTGCAGAATGTGCATGGGCGAAAGGGATGTGAGGAGGGATGAGAAAAGGAAAATTTAGAATCTGAGCTATGTGGAGCAAGGCCTGCCTCTCAGTGGGTACGTCTAGACTGTGTTGCTCTTTCAGGATACCAAAAGTATCATCTTTAAAAGTGATCTTTAAAAGTGCCCGCTATTTCCTGAAATAGCGGGAGCGCTATTCCAGCATCCCTGTAACCCTTGTTCCACGAGGGTTAAGGGATTTGTCGAAATAGTACCTTATTTTGAAATTTGGCGCTGTGTAGGCAGCACCAAATTTCAAAATAAGCTCTTTCCATTTAGACTTGGAATAAGCTACGCAATTTGCATAGTGCAAATTGCATAGCTTATTCCGACAGAAGGTTGCTGTCTAGATGCACCCAGTGTCACCATTCTGTAAGTCTCTGAGTGCATGGTCACCATTCAGCTAACATAGCTCTCTGATCCTTTCTGCAGTTTTACTTTGTCACTTCACTCTGCCTGGACAACTAAACCAGATAAATCAGTTTCTCCTTCTTGTGCCAGTAACATTCTAATCTGTTCATTTTCTGATTTACGCACATGTACGTGGTGTCATGTTTTCAGTTTCAAACATCACTAGAGAATGTTTGAATCTAAATGTAAACAGAGCTGAGGCTCTGAACCAAGTTGTAAGATTGGAACACATGCAAATTTGGGACATTCTCATTCACCAGTGTGAATTTCAGGATTGTCCCGTATCTCTATAATGGACTGAACTGAAACCTAGCATTGCAAGTCTCCTTCTGTGCTAACTCGCTCAACTCCATCTATGCAAACAATGTATTTTCACTGTAATTTTCATTTCTGTTGATATTAGGTTTTGTGAAAACCTGTCATTTATGAAATTACAATAAACATTCCATGTCAATTATCTAGTAATGTCCCTTTAAGGTCAGTAGGTGCCACTTTTAGTTTTGCTTTTGTTCAAGACTCAAGCATCTCTTGTCACTATGTTTTGCATCTGGGAGTTGCTAAGTTTAGTGCTAATCCAATCATTGTTAAAGTAATATCAAGCATGCGTCTTTATAGTTAAACTAGAAGATTTACCCAGCATTGCTCATGTCCTCTACTCAATTAATTTTTGTTTGTCTTCATTTAAACATTGCTCTGGTATGGAGCTAGGAATGAGGAGTTGAGTATGCAGGCTGCCCTAGGGAGAGGGGACAACCCCAGCTGTGTCTCTCAGCACCTCAGCTTGGGGCCAGGTGAGAAGAACCACTCCAGTAGGCACAGCTGGCGGAGAAGCGCATGTCTCCCGTCAGAGGCAACTCACGATTGTCCGCCTCCTGCGTTCCCCAGTCAGACTGAGAAATGGAGCAAACTGAGCACTTTCCCCTCACTACCTGACAAAGGGGAACAATTAGCAATGTTCCCATATGAATGGGAAAGGGAGCTGCAGCCCTCCCTAAAGGGCATCTGGGGATTGGGAGGCTCAGGGCTGAGCAGTTCTGGATTGGGGGGGGGGGCACCCTCAGCTAGCCCTTTTCACCTTCCTGGTAATTCTCTCTTTTCTGTATGGTATTATGCATCCTCATATGAAGGGGGTGGGGTGGGGAGCTTCAGCCCTCCCATCTCCACACAAACAAACCCTGATCTTGCTGTAAGTTATGAGAGGAGGAAGCTGCATATCATATTTGGTCGTCCTACCTCTTACCATATTGAGAAGGAGTTTTTGAATAAACAACGGGAAGGATGGGCAGACAGACTCACTCGCTTCCTCTCTCACAGACAAACTCTCACAAATATATGATTTATGCCATGTTTTATATTGGTTTATTCTCTAATCTAATTTATGTTACTCTGAGTTGCAAACTGATCTTAATTATTTTTAATGGTAAAAAAAAATCTTATTTAAATAGAACATCAAGTGCTCCAGAGAAAGACCAAGTAGTATAGCCTTGTAATATAAGAACATTGGGAGGATTAGTGTATTTTCATTGAAAATATTCTGCAAGAAAGTTTTCTATTTTTAAAATCAGCTGTTAAACATTTATGTGACTGTTTTGTCAATGCAAGGTAAAAATAGTGCAGTTTAGTCCTGTTTGGTGGAGGTTTTTCGTTTTAAATGTCAGAGCACATTTCCTTTAATTATTCATGAATTAGATCAGGGTGAATAATAATGTTATTCTGTGTTCCCCTGAGTTTCACTGCAGATGGGTTAATATCCAACAAAGAGATTCTCTCCTCTTTGAGGACATTTTTTTCATTCTCCAAGGTTGTGGGTTCTCTCTAGCTTTAGCCAAGACATTTTGTTTTCTGCTGACATCAGCCTTTTATTCTTACTCTTTTTGTCTGTCGGGTCCAATCCTGCGAAGTACTCAGCACTTCTGCAGAAATGCAGAATTTCTGCCACTCTCACTAACGTCAGGAGGCAGAAGGGGGAGAGAAAGGTTGAAGGCTCTCAGCAACTTCAAGATTGGCTCTTTAAAATCCCCAGCTATTCTTTAATCTGTTTCAGAGAGTGGCATTTCTATAGTCAGCATGAGTTCCAGAGCAGTGGAGCAGAAAGGTTTTCCCTGGATAGAGAATGTTGCAGGAGTAAAATAGACAAAACAATTCTATCAGCAAGAAAAGAAATAAAAGGGTCAATATAATAGCAAGAGAGTGCTTAAACAACATGTCCAAGCTCAGAATCCGATGGGCCTTCCAATTTGCTCTTTCTTCATGACAAGAAAAGGGGAGATTCAATAGCATTGAAAAACAGAAATTCAAAACAGATCAAGGGTAAAGATAACATAGCAAATCTTTTTTTCACAATAAAAAGGTGATCTATGGAGCCTGAGGCCATACAATGACATTGAAGCTGAGAGCTTAGCGGGATCCCTAAAAGGTTAGACATTTATATGGATAATGAGAACATCCAGTTAGATATCATTAGAAACCTTCATGTTTCTAGCTATAAGGCAGTCATTTACTGCCAGGGGTTGAGAAGAAACACATCTTATGGGCAAGTTGTTTGATAAATGTGCACCCTGAGCTTTCTTGAAGCTTCTTCCAAAGACTCTTGCCCTGGCTGCTATCAGAGATAAGACACTGAGATTGACAAATCATTGGCTGGTTCAGTCTGGCAACATCTGAATACAGACACATTTAAATGGTGGTGTTCACAAGCAGAAACATAGCACTTGTTTTTAAAAGAACCCAATTGTTATTACAGGTTGAACCTCGCTAGTCCAGAACTCTCTAGTCCGGAAACACCCATCGTTTGTAATGATTTTAGATAGCTGGATGTCCACTTTTCATGGGTGGGGCCAAGTTTCCTGTGGTCCCATAAAGTTTGTCTACAGCCATGAGTCCTGGCTCTCAGTGTTCTGTGCTGTTATTTAGCTCTAATTTACCCTTAAGCGTCGTCTTAGAGCCCAGTAAGCAGTAGAAGTGTTGGTAATGCTATTAGACAATATCGACCACCTGTGGTATCTCTGGTTTGGAACTGATCAGATCCTGAGGGTGCTGGACTAGAGAGGTTCAACCTGTAATATAATCCCATATTTAATTATTTTAAGTATATTGAGACAGGAAAATGACTGAATATCATGTCTAATAGATAGGGTAGGTTGATCAAGCCTGTATGTTGTATGCGCTTTGTGGCTGTGACTTTGATTTGTATATGTCTTTAACATCTCTTGTGTGATGTAGGACAGTGGTCTCCAACCTTTTTACACCCAAGATCACTTTTTAAGTCTCAGAACAAGCAAAGATCTACCACCCCGCCCCTTCTTTGAAGCCTCGCCCCTTCCTTGAACCCCGCCCTGTCTGTTCTCCTGTCCATCACTTGCTATCCCCAGCCCTTATACGCTGTTAAACAGTTTATTTTTAAATTATGCAATATATAAAATTAAAATCACATGTTTATAGTTATGAAATAAATGGTCAGTTTTTAATTCATGCTATTTAAATGTCAAATGAAGCATTTACAATTATACATTTTGTTCTCTGCTATTTTGTAAATCTAAAATCAAGTATTGATAATTATATATTTTTTCTTCCAATAACAAAGTCTCAATGTGACACCTGTGACTGAACAGTATCTGCCAGTGTCTTGAAGTCTGGGTTGTAGTCTGAGATTGCTAGTCATATATACATCAGATGGGCATCTGTGATCCTGCGCTCAGCCTGGGAAGTTTGCTTCAGAACAGCTGGAGCTACATGCAGCCTCCCTGGGCTGAGCACAGGGCAGCCAGGCTGGAGGGAAGAGAAGTGCACCAAGCTCCACGTGGGCAGGCGCAGAGGTGAAGCCACCAATCAGCTGGAGCGCAAGGCAGCCGCTTTCAGCTGAAAGCCACAGTCAGCTTGCTGAGGTGTTTCAGCCCTCCCGACC
>JANRFK010004149.1:150707499-150721412 GCA_030068395.1 Apalone spinifera
CTGTCCCCTGCTGAAGCACCCACTAGCACCCTTCCCCAGTATTATGTCCCCTGCTCTTACCAACACAATTGGGGCCACATTAGTGAAGCTTGGGGAGGGGGGTTGGAGGAGGGTTTTTTTGCATCTCAGTTGTGTGGCTCCAACTGACTTTTCTGTGGATCAGTGACCCCTGACTCAAAACAGGTTCCCTGCCCTTCTTAGAAATAAAGACAATACAGAAACTTTTTGTGTTTGACACAGTATTTTATTTGAAAATGAAGCCTGGCCAACAAATCCCCAGTTGGGGCCAAGCCCCCATCTGGCCACAGCATCATAAGACTCCTGCACTCCCCTTTCCCCCATACCCTACATCTGAGCCAATCATACACTGGAACCCCCTGCCCTGAGCCCCTCACGTACCTCAACCCAAAATCCTGAACCCTCACATCCAGAAATCTGTGGCTTACTTAGTACCCTAACCCTACATCTGACCCCAGCCTGGAGCCCCCTCCCCAAGCCAGTGTTCCCTTATCCACCTCCTCCTGCATCCAGATTTCCTCCCAGAGCTTGCACCTCTCACCCCTTCCCACACCCAAATCCCTCATTCCCATCCCAGAGCCTACACATCCTGTCTCAACCCAGCGAGGGTACGGCTAGACTGCAGGAGTTTTTCGGGATTCCTGAGATATTCCAGAAAAACTCTTCTGCATACAGGGATGCATTTGATCTTCCACTTCTTTTAGTGGAAGAGCAAACATGATCTTTCAGTAACCCCTATATTCCTCTTTCCACGAGGAATAAGGGGGCTTCCAAAAGAAGGGGTTTTTCTGACATTTGGTCCAGTCTAGACAGGCCAAATATTGGAAAAACTTCTTCCTACAGAAGAATTGGGGGGAAAAAAAGCAGTATAAGGGTTGGGGATAGCAAGTGATGGAGAGGAGAAGAATAGAGAGGGCGGGGCTTCAAGAAAGGGGCGGGGTGGTAGATTTTGGCTTGTTCTGTCATTTAAAAAGTGATCTTGGGTGTAAAAAGGTTGGAGACCACTGCTGTAGAGAGCATGTATAGTATGATGCTGCAGCACCTGAACTATGCTACTGACGGGCATAGTGGCCTGAGACTTCCCTTGCTAGGCAGGGAGTCAGTTAAGCTTGCCAATGGGAGGCCTGGTGAGAGCAGTGTGTGTTGTGTCCCATCCCTTGGAGATAAGTACTTACTGCTATGTCTACATTAGAGATGTAAAATCCCATTTAATTAGTTAACTGGTTACATGTTAAGCTTACCTGGTTAACTGATTAGACTGTCAGATGCTTATGAATTGTACCATTGTATCACAGCAGGCTATCATCTGCTAATGTGTCTATTAACTACTCAGTACTGAATTTAAATATTCACAATATAAACATGAATTTCCTTATCTAGTGGCTTAATTTCACAAAGTACATTTTTACATATGTTGAAGGCTCTTAGGAAAATGTTCTTTACAGAATTAAAACTGTTTTAAAGTAGCAAAAATTGCAATACAGTTATAAAAGCTACGAGCCTTAAACACTGGGTATATATAATATGTAGTAATTTTATACAGTCCCCGCTGACCCTGAATAAACAGTTGTTTAAAAGAAGATACATAGCAGGGGAATCATACTTAGTATCTGACTATAGCATGACCCTTAGCCAGTACAGACTAGTTCAGTATCCTATCTCTGGCAGTGGTCAGTGCAGAGGAAAGTGCAAAAAGACCAGTGAGGATGATAATGGAAAATCTGGGAGATTCTTTCTAATCCTGGTGAGCTAGCAGTTGCCTACATTTTTATAAAACTTTCCAGCAGATCAAATTGATTTTTTTCAAAATTTGACAGAGTTTTGAATTTCAAATGTTTGAAAATGAAAAAAAGGAAATATTGGGGGGAAAAAGTGAATTCCCCCCTCATTATTTTCTATGTTTTTTTTAATCCAGCCCTTCTTTCTGACAAACCCATGGACATTCTCATTATATATATGCATGTATAATCTTATTTTAAAATCCTGCTCCAATGTCATCTATGCCACGTGGCAATGAGTTTTCTATAGGTTAATTAGCCATCTGTAATACACTGCACTTCTTTTTGTCAGATTTCAATGTGTTGCTTTTCAGTTTAATTGACTGTCACGTTGCTCTTGTACTATGAGAAAGGGTAGACTATGGCAGTGTTTCTCAACCAGCGGTATGAGTACCTTTAGGGGTACTTGAGAGAAGTCTGGGGGGGTACATCAATACAACTGAAATTTGGAGAAAACAGAATTTTTGTTTTAAGTTTTGCAGCGCTTTATTATTTTTGTACTTTTTACACCCAAATATTTCATCGCCCGCCCTGCTATAATTAAGTTGTTTAAACAAATGTGTTGCAATGGTAGAAAAACTGTGTGTGTCTGAAAACTGTAGGTACTGGGGGTACTTATTTATATTTTTTTTAAAAAAAGGTTGAGAAACACTGGACTACAGAACCCAGCTCTGTGTGCTTTCTATGATTCTATGATACTCCTGATTATTTTGTATCACTCTTTCATGTCCCTTCCCATTGTCTCCTCTCTAAATGAGTCAGTCCTGATGTATCCAGTCTCCATATGGAAGTTTCTCCATGCCTGCAATAACTTTCTCAGTCCCTTCATTTTCTCTCCGTGTCTAGTAACTCTTTTTTTTTCATTTGCAAAATTAGTACTTATTAATTACTGTAGGCATTTCTAAAGACTCCAGCTGTCATTGTGGTATCTGGGTGCTTTCACAGCTGTTATTTAGATTCGTTGATTTTATCATTTTTTTAATGAAATGCCAGTATAACCATTTGCTTGGCTTTTTAAAAATGTATTCAGCTAGATTTTCAATCTGCTAGAGTCTTTTTAGAGGTTCTCTGTATAAATAATACTCAAGCAGGTAGACCTTGCTAAGTTCAAACCTTTTGCAGCAAGCTGAAATATTCAATGGCACTATATCTTGGACATTCTACATTTGACAATGTTTCATGCCTCATTTGCCTCAGTAATTAGGAGATTTTTGTCAGTACTCAAAGATCAAGTGCATATTTTTCATTGCAAAGAGAGTCAGTTTTTTATGTACATGCCATATAATGCCTCTGATTTAAATTGAGCTCAGGAACACAATGATCTGGAAGCTGTGTTGTTATTCATTAGAGGAATATCAAATATGCATTAAACAATACTGTACTTGTAAATTGTGGTGAATTGGTTTCCATCTCGTTAATCCAAAATGTGGTGAAACAATACTATATTAAGGAATGTTAGAAAAATAACCTGAAAGACAGTGGGAACCCTGTTTATTCAGAGATTTTCAGTGGTGCTTAATTGCCTCAGTATAGTTTTAGCTGATTTCCCAACACTCTATACACACCTCTCTAATCTCCTGAGGCTTGATGAAAATTGAGACAACAGTGAATGAAGGAAATGAATTGCCGCTCTTAAAAATGAAACCATTTGTTTTTGACAGAGATTACCATGTGAGGAGGAAAATACAACATATTTGGGTGGCCTAAAGCTCCATCAAGGCCATGAAACAAAGTACTGCATGATTTCACTGTATTACAAAATTCTTCTGTATAGAAGCCTATAATGGTTTTCCCATTTCTCTCTCTTTCTGTAAAAGATTGATCATGGCTAGGATATACAACACAATAACTAGACTGATCAAGAGGGGGAAAACTATAATTGCAATGCCCTTAGAAGCTGCTAAAATGTGTTTGAACAAAGCATCAGAATAATAATAGTATTTATATCTATGTCAAAGTGACAGTGTACTAGAAAGAACAGACTGTGTTAAGCAAAGAGGTTATCTTGGTTATTTTTACCAAGTCTGTGACAGTGTTTAACAGAACTGTAACTGCACATTGCAATTTTAGGACCAAGTGAGGTGTTTTCCCAGCATCTGAAGATGTCCAAAATGCTCATATGTTGTAATTGATACTTTCCATGGTCATACATGTAACACAAAGTGGAATAACCAAGATAATTCTTTTTTAAGTATAACAAATTCTTCATTTTTCTTTAGCAAAATTTGAGCAGATTTCTTAAATATAAGTGATGATAGATGAACCTCAAAAGAATCTAAAAGTGTTTTTATGAGACCTCAGAAGTTTGTCTGCATATCCAGACTCTGCGTGCAATCTTATATTCGGTGCTAAGCACCTTCGGTCTTCATTGAAGTCAATGGAGGTTTCTAGACTAAGGAATGAATAAACCAGAAGATCTTATTCTCCAATATCTTGTGCCTTGAAAAATTGTATTAAACACTAACATACCACTGTCATGCAGAACCCCCTGTGGCTTGTCAAGTTGATACTCAGAGCTACTATTCTGTTATAGGAGTCATAGGATTGGTATCATTAGTCCCAAGACTATGGCTGGCTTTTCCATCCAGACTCAGTGTCCCTCCATTTGCCATTTGCATCATCCTGAATGGCCAATACTTTCTGGAAAGTTGTGGACCAACAGCATCAAGTGTACATGTTTTTGTCAGAATGCAGACCTGCAGAGCTGGCATACCTGAAGGGTTGCTGATCAGTAAGCTATCTATTTCCTCTCTCCCACTCCATTCCTATATGTCTCCTGTTGCTAGCCAGGAGATGTATTTCTCCCTGTTCCCCTTCTTCACACTTACCAACTTCTTGCTCATGGGAAAGGAAGGGGGTTTTCCTTCTCCACCTCTCTGGCTGCTGGAAGTAATGAGAGGCACAGGCATGGACTCCATGGCTACTCTGGGGCTCAGCACCCAACGGTAGGTCCCCTGATCAGCTCCTACCCCTCCTCAGTGTCTCATGCCTGCCACAATCAGCTATTCAGCAGGACATGGTGGGAGGACATGACGGAGGGAGGGCAGGCAGGAGGTACTGAGGGAGGAGGAGTGAGGGCAGGAAGATGGAGTGGTAGGAGGAGGGTGTAGGGCAGGAAGAAGTGGGGTGGGGCAGGGTGTTGAGGAAAGGGGTGGAATGGAGTGAGGTCTGTGGTGAGAGAAGAGCATATTTTCCTTGCCTTGATTGATAATGATGAGCAAATGGGTTTCTTCCATGGCATCAGGACTTCATGTCTCCTACACCACATTCCTTATGCCACTAGCATTCCTATCCCCTTTGAGGCTTGTATTTGGGAAGTGACATTCTAGCAGACCTGTAGACGCTATGTGTGTAGTAGTCCTGAAGCTCAACTGTTGAATGTTTCTGGCTTACACCAGTAGTAGAGGTGCTTCTACAGTACCCTGGGTAACCTTGAATACAAAAGGATGTGTGAAATCACATATTTCTACTGTCAAAGGGTTTTTATTTATTTATTTATTGTTCTTTTGCATGTGGGCTTTGTAAGGAATAGTTCAGAGGAAATGTATTATCAGGTTATTGTTCTCTGAAGCATTTCAGATGATTTTTCTGTATTTGCTTACTTAATAAACATTTTTTTTGAAGGAAAGCTGATGAAAATACTTTTTCTGATGCCAACGCTGATTTGAAGGATAACAAAAGGAAGCACATACTGGGTAGACAGATCGTGTTGAAATAATGAGTCATTTCATTGTAACCAAAACAGGTCATTGAAACATTCCTCTTTATATAGAAATACTTTTAAGAATATACTGATAAGGTTGAAGTGGATGAATCAGAGCAAGAGAACGGGTATTTCATTTTCATCTCTGCTATTTACATTTTGTGACATACATTCTTAAGTCTAACTAGTTACTCCTTTATTACTGTTGTGATATAAATTGCCAGTCACTCTGTAAGAAACCAGGCATGCAGAAGGGATAAAATCAATCTTCTCATAATTTTTCCATAGTATTTTTGTTAATTTTACTTTTCACTGTGAAAAGAAATAATTTCAACTGTTCACTACTTTTGTATCTTTTACTCCCATGAGTTCAATCTGCTGCCACCATCATTTACCTGCAGGCCACAAAATATCATGTTGTAGTGCAGAGATTTTTAGGGAATTAAAAAAGAAATGAAAAATTCCCTGTGGATTAAACAGTGGAGCTGGCAAGCAATATTTAAGTTACAAATCTCAGTTACACTAAACAGCACATTTGTACAAACATTTTAAAATCAAGTACTATATTTTTATACCTTTTATTGCAACAAAACCAATATTAACAGTGAGGTTCACTAGAAATATATGTTGATACTTAACAAAAATGGAGAAAATTCAGCAGTTAACTCTCGATCATCAGATATACTTTGTTGTCTACATAGATCATACACTAGGTATGCTATAGATCTTCATTTAGAAGCAGTGGCTTCTATTAATTTTTAATTACCTCCCCTGTGACTTTAAATTGAGGACGGCTTCCATTATATTTAATTACTTTTCCCTGTAGCTTGCCTGGTAATCAGCTACTAATCAAGGGCATCTTCTGAATCACAATATAAATGTGTGTAATTTTTTGTATTTATTGTCAGAGCTTTTTTCCTGTTTGCCTTTAGACATTGAGGGTCAAATGAACTATGCCAATTCATGCCATCTGAGGATTTGGCCCAGCTATTGGCAGGAAAGACTCAACAGCACATTTTCCCACCTGCATCAGTGGAGCAAATTTTTACCAACGAAGATTTGTAGGATTTACTGTGCTTAGTTTCACCTCGCATATGCCTAAGGCTTGTTATTCAAGCTCTGAAAATCTGTGTGTTCACATTAACAGCCTGTGTCAAATGTCAGGAAGAACTACTATCTCTCCAGAATCTGTATTTTAAAATGTGATGGGGCAGAAGCATTGCTATTTTCTCTGCGATGGCTGTACTGTATGAAACATCTGCTCCAGTGCAAGGGTTGTGTTGCATAATTTCTCTTGTTCCCCCTTCTCCCACATTCATCCATGAGGTCCCTGGGGGTTCCATTTTTTTCATCCTCCATTTCAATGTGTATGTAAGGGCACCAGTGTGACTTTCTGAGCCACAGTGTCATCAGCTAGTTTGCTGACATTTCTCTCTCTATTTCATATGAACCAGGCAGTGCAGTTTGAGGGCAGTTTCTTTGCTTTTTGAGCACTTGTCTGAGACAGGTACTTGGATGAGAGTCAGCCAAGGCTTAATCCATAGAAGCCAGAGGTGATGATGGAATCAGAAGATCTGATCGGGTTATGACCTGTCCTTTAATGGAGATCACACTTCCACTGTTGCCAGTTATTTTCCTCTGCCTTTTTTCAGAGGTTTGCAATCTCAAGGGTCCTTCTGTACCCTAACTGCTCTTGGATTCACACGCAGAAGCAATGTCTTACTATGACTTTTCTTCAGCTGCATAGGCTGGGGCTGCCTTGTGTGTTCAGACATCCACACCTTTCGGTTGAACTAATGCACTTAGAGCCAGAATGCTATGGTGATGTTGGGCACTTTATTAGTCAGGGATGGGGAACCCTTTTTGGGCCAGGAGCTGGTGACCTGCAGAAAAATCAGCTGGGGGGAGCTACACAAAAGTGAGAAGCAAAAAAACAAAACAAAACAAAACCAACCTAAATTCCCCTGGCACAGCACAGCCTGATTTGTGGGCTCTGCTATGCTCTGGAGTAGGGTCAAAATCAGTTCAGTGCATTGGAGGGGGCTGCTAAGAAGCAGGCTTGGGGTCTGGATGGGTGGAAGGGTGCAGGAATGGGTTATGGGTTGCTGGGTCTGGGAGGATGGTAGGGCACAGGAGCAGAATGGGACTGTCAGGTCTGGGTGGGAGGGGTAACTAAATTAAAACAAATGAGAACAGTGAGCTTTTCCATGGCAAACCAAAAATTAGACATTCAGTTTTCACTGGCTCCCATTGGGAATCAAGTGCCCAACTTCCCTTTGTGCCTTTGACTTTGAAAATCAACCCTTTAAAAGTCTGCAGTTGGTTAGGGACAAAAAACCATCTGAAATATTGAGGACAATAGGGCTAGAAATATGTGCACTGGTATCAATTTTTCTTTAGTCTTATGAATTTGTTTTTCGGCATAGAAACATAACCACTCACATTAAGATCCAGAGGGAAGTAGAGTATAATCACAAAAATTAAGCACGATTTGAATCACTATGTCATACATTTTCTATGAGGAAATGGAAGAAAGCATTCCAGTGCAGAATACACGGCAAACCAGATCATAATGCAGAAGGGGTAAAATACATGACAAATAGGAGAAATGACTATCAAAACATTTCTTGGTTGAGGTAGTACCATGTCTCTTAAAGAACTTTTAGGGTCATCTTTCTCTTCATTTAGCATTTCAAAGAGGCCAGATGGCACCAGGGCACTTCACTGGTCCCCAGACACACATAGCTAGAAAAGGTCTGAACTGTTCAATATTCCAGTCCATTTCCTTTTTACACCTGTTTGAAGGAGCAACAAGTTAGCTTTGTTCTGAATTTAACAAGGTTTCCTGTTGCTCAAGCTGAATCTTTAAGAATCTGCTGCTTTTCTCTCTCAACCCCCCTACAAACTCATTTTTAAAAATGCCCCTGCCCTCTGGCTTTTCTTGAGTACACCTGTTGAATTTGATTTCTCCAGTGCATTGTTGAATTAATGTTCCTTTGCTACTATCAAATCACTTGAATTTGAATTACATTTTTTGCAGTATTGAATGAGCTCTGAATTTGATTGAATGCTATTTATTCAATACTCATTAATCATTAATTTGCTTACTTTTTTGATATTTGAGTAGCTCTGTTTCCTATTATCCAGGGATTTAATGGCCACATTTTCAAAACCATTGGCTTATTTTCACCTGCAATAATTGTATGTTCTCCTGTGACAGAAAAGATGGCTCAGTGGTTAGGTGCATAACCTTGGATATGGGAGAGACAGCATAAATTCCCTGCTCTTCCCCAACTTCTTGTGCAATCATGGTTAAATAATGTAGGCACTGAGGTCAGGGGTCTTCGACTATCGGCCTGCAGGCCTGACACAGATGGCCAAGGTTAGCCATTTGTGGGTCACTGGACACTTTATTTACAGGCAACCCCCGACTTACGACCGCCCGACTTACAACCACCCGCATTTATAACTGCTCTGCTCCAGCCCAGCCTCTCAAGCCCACCTGCACAGCTAGCTACAGGGTCAGCCAGTCGCCCACAGCTGGCTCTGGGAGCAGCTTGCTCGGCACAGCCCCTGGCTAGCTCTGGGAGCAGCGTGTCCTGCACTGCCTCCACCTGGCACATCCCCCAGCCAGCTCTGGGACCAGCTCGCACCACGCCACTGGCTCTGGGACATGTGGAGCCTCCTCCACTTGGCACAGCCCCCAGCTGGCTCTGGGCCCAGCGCACTGGGGAATACAACTCCCAGGAGGCAAAGCAGGCCAGGAACAGAACCCCCATTTATATCATTGCGCTTATGGGAAATAAGGGTTCGACTTCTGACGGCTCGACTTGCAACGATTCTCCAGGAACCAATTAAGTCGTAAGTTCAGGGCTTGCCTGTACTTGCCTGTCCACAGGAATGGTCACTTGCAGCTCCCGCTGGCTGTAATTCACTGTTTCCAGCCAAAGGGAGCTGCAGGAAGTGGTGTTCCAGTCGACACTACTTCCCACAGTTCCTGTTGGCCGTGGTTCATTGTTTGCTGTTCCTGGCCAATGGGAGCTGTGGGAAATAGAGTCCCCATCTGTGCCACTTCCAACAGCTCCCATTGGCTGGAGACAGTGAATCACAGCCAATGGAATCTGTGAGCAGCTATTCCCACAGACACGAAAGCAGATAAAATGTCTGGGGGCCCACCAGGGGCTAACCCTGGTAAACCACATGCAGCCCATGGGCCACTTGTTACCCACCCTGACTTAGGTGCTTAGCTTCCTTTACAAACATGGGCTCTAATATCTTCATATTGAAGTAAAATAGTACTCTTCTACCTCAGAGGGGTGCTGCAAGGATCAATATATTAAGACATTGTGAGGTGCTCAGATATTATGCTAATGTGGACCACATAAGTAACTTAGGTAGACATTGTATATGTAAAACCCAGATTTGCATGGAAAAACCAAGAAATTGCCTGTAAAGGCTTATTTTATTGTTACTTAGTATATCATTAGTCAGGGATAAGTGTCTCATTATGCTAGGTGCTGTATAATGTAAAGATTACCCCTACTCCAGAGCTCTTACAGTCTCGGTTAATGATAAAATGCAATAGATGTATGAGACAAACAGGTAATTATGTAAGCACAGCTTAAGGCTGAGACTGTCAAAGGCATGTAAAGGGATCTGGGTTAATTTTTAATGTGAATTGGGCACCCATGTCCCTTAGATAGCATTGAAAACCTCAGCCTTGATGTTCATTTTTGAATGTGTAGGTTGGCTTTCGTAGTATAGGTGCCAACTCCATGAGTGCTCTGGGGCAACAGCACCTATGAAAAACAATGAGTGCTTAGCACCCACTGGCAGACCCAGAAATCAGCATCTTCCCCCAGTGCCTCCTATCCACTGTGATCAGCTGTTCAGCAGCAGGTAGGAGGTGCTAGAGAGCAGGGGGAGCAGAATGGGGCATAAAGAGACGAGGCAGGGTGGGGGTGGGGGTTAAGGAAGGGGGGAGAGGAGTGGGGCCTGAGGCAGAAAAGGGATAAAGCCCCTTCTGGCAACTTAGAATGACAGTACCTTTGTCGATAATTTAATGTCCGAAATAAGGGGAGCAGGGATGTGCTTCCATAAAATGTCTGCCACTGTTGAAATGCATTGTGTCAACAGCCTGTGTTTTGATCTGAGACTGTATCCCAGTGAGTCGGTCAGTCTGAAAGAAACTCAAAATAACTGTCATCTACATTTACAGTTTTGTAACTGATACGTTACTAGTACTACAGGTTGGACCTTTCCGGTCCCAAAGGAGGGAGTTTGCCAGACCAGGGGAGGTCGACCCCTTTGTAGACAGATTCTAGGGTCTCATGGGGTCTGTCAGCAGATCGCCAGGCTCTGCTGCTCCGGGATTGCCTGGGTTTCACTCCTCCAGGGCCGCTTTACAGCCATCAGAGTTCTGCTGCTCCTAGGCTGCCAGGGCTCCATTGCCCCGGCACCGCCAGAACACAAGTGCCTCAGGCCTTTCGGGGGTCAGCTGCCCTGGGACCAGAGCTACTGGGATTCCACAGCCCCAGGGCTGCCCTGGACCCCCAGGGCTCTCTGGTCCAGAGAGGTTCAACTTGTTATCAAATATATCATGCACTACACGGATTGTAAAAGATGATGAATTTGATTTGTTAATATATAGGGGGATAGAGTTTCCTAGAAACACCATGTACAAAGAAACTAAAATGGTATTGCCCATAAAAGACAATTCCCTTCTCCTATCCCCACCGCGTTGCAGCGCCCTTCGCTTTATAGAAGCAACAGAGACCTCTGTGCAGTCTATTTCCTGGATTTAATGGTGAGCTGTCACAAAGGTGTGCTTTCCTCGCTGGATTTCCATTAGAAAGCATTCCTTATGTCCTGTGCTGTACAATATCATTGTGGTTGGGAACTCAAATATCTAGCCAGATTCAGCTTCCTAACGTGCACTTTGTTGTGGAATTCACGTGTTTGTACTACCTCATTAAGTAATCACTTCAAGAAACCTGTTATTAACATTGCTCAGGGATAAATTGCATCCTTGCAAGGTTTCAGCTGCTGGCTTGGGATAATCAATGGTTTTCACATAATAACTTCTACATGTAATTGACTGTATAAAATGGCATAGGTAGTGTGGCAAGTCTAGGTTAAGCCCCCTGGGTCCTGCATTTCCTGGCGGGTCTTTGTGTGCACTTCAGAGGTTTGCAGGGTCCCTACCACTGCTGAAAAGGCAAGGGTACTTGTCGGTAGCCCTAGTGGCCACTAAACCAGTGTGGGGTGGGGACTCCCCCCGCGTAAGCCCATGGCAACCCACCCCAGCTTAGTTTAGCCCTGTCTTCAAGGGTCGGGCCACCCATATCCTGGTAATGAGGCTTAGTGCAGTTGCCCAGAGGGCGTCCCGACCTACAGGGCCTATTGGGTTGCTGGGGAGATTCTGCTCTCTCTGACTGCCTGTCGCCTGCCCTCTTTCCACTGGGGAGGTTCCCGCCAGCAAACTGCCTTTCAGTTCCTGATCTGGAGTCCGACCGGGTCGGCTTGGCCTGGTCGTGGGTCCCTTGTTGTATGAAGAGGGGTTTGTGGGGTAAGGGAGCCCAGGCCCACCCTCTCCTCCAAGTCCCAGCCCAGGGCCATCGAAATGGCAAGTTGTCCTTTGGGGGCCCCTTTCAGGAGCTGATGCTGGACTCCCCTTAGTCGCTCTTTCCCCTGGGCCACTTCCTACCCCATCACACACTGCGTCTCCACACACAACCTGATGCTCCTGTGCCTTACCGCCATGCTCTCTTCATGGTTCTCCAGTTGCTGTAGGGTCTCGGTCACCGTGGTGCTCACTCCCCTGCCATACCCCCCTGGGGTGCTACCTAATGGGGGAGCAGCGGCTGGTGTCCTGGCCATCAAACCACTGTGCGTCACCCTATTGTCACTTCCCGGAGGGCTCCCTGGCATGGGAATGGCCTTTGGTTGTCTGCCTGCTGGTACGCCGGCCTCGGTCTCGGGCCTCTGGGCCAGTCTCCCTTGCTTCCTGCCCGGCGGCCCCTGTACCTGCTGCGCTCCTGCTGGTCTCCTCGGCGGCTGCTGTTCCCCCCACCTCTTAGGCTCTCTTCACCACTCACTGCTATTCTTCCGTGGTATCTCTCTCTCTCCCTCCGGAAGTAGCCACCACCTCCACTCCTGCCCCGGACACCTGGCTGGTGTCCCCGGCATCAGCCAGCTCGTTCCCCCCGTTCGGGCGTACCAGCGTTTTTTTGAATGGCCCGCCGGGGCTGCTTGCACATGCACCGCAACTCCTCCGTGCACCGCGCCACGCCACCCACCACCGTGGCTCGTTCACAGAGGGGGCAGGGCAATGGTGCCCCATCACAGTACCCCACTCCAAGAGCCTTTTTCATCATTGGCCAGTCTGGGGTTTTGGAGGTGAGTCCCTCTGGTAGTTCACAGGGTTCCCCTTTTTCCTTGCTGGCAGCCCACCAGCCAGGAGGAGGGTTGGGGTAACCCTGTCCCACCCACTTGCTCTGGGTTCTGGCCCAGGGCCCTATAGGTGTTAGCCCGAGTGGGCTGTAAGGCTTGGCCCTTGCCCCACTGAATAGCGGCCCCTCCCTAGGCCAATTCCCCAACCGTTGCTGGATACCTCCTCCATGAAGCCTGGGAACAGGCCCTGTGGCTTGGGCTGGGCTGGACTCCATCCCTTTTCTCCTTCCCTATGCCTTGCCTGAGGGAAGGTTTTTATTGTGTGCTCATAGCCTTAACTGGTGGCAGGTGTTCTAATCAGTCCACCCTCCAGGCTGACTCCAATTGGGGTTCAGGTGTCCTAACAGCTGGGCTGCAGTCTCTGGAAGCCTATTCCAGAAACATAAACCCACACCCAACTCCCCATGTAAATGCCTTCCAGCAGGTTTCTCGGCCTGCCACAGTAGGCTGACATTTTCAGCTAAGAAGAATTGATGAGCAAGACAACACAGAGACAGATTCAGATCTCAGTTGCACCCATATAAACGAGTAGTGACTCCAATGATTTTGAATGGAATTATTCTAGGTTTACTCTGACTTCTAAGTCTCAGAAGGGTAGCTTTGTTATATCATGAGTTTTCGAGGGCAAAACCCACTTTCTCAGAAGAGTTCAAGTGGAGAAAAAAAGGGGGGACCCTAACAATTTTTAACAGGAAAAGAAGGGATAGGGGGAAACAGTATCTGGGAATTTTGGTGCAGGTGCTAATGAGGCTAATTTACTGGGCTGGAAGTGTCCCATACTTAGCTTTTGATGTCAACTGGGTGTTAAATGTAAGGAAAGCAGGTTTTATAATGGGCCATCCAGTTCAAGTCTTTGTTCAAGTCCCAAGAAGCAGTGTCAAACTGGCATATCAAGATCAATTCCCCATTCTTTCTCTGTAGTTGGCTTGTGAAATTCCTTTGTAGAAGAATGGCTACTTTTA
>JANRFK010004149.1:150762162-150816468 GCA_030068395.1 Apalone spinifera
GGACTGGACTCGATGACCTCTCGAGGTCCCTTCCAGTCCTAATATTCTATGATACCCAGCAGGGCTAAAGCCAAAATAAGCTAGGCAACTTGAGCTATATCAATTGTGTAGCTTAAGTCGAAATAGCTTATTTTGGCTTTTGTCGCTGTCTACACATCAGCAAGTCCAAGAAAGAGCACTCTTCCTCCGACTTCCTTTACTCCTTGTAAAATGAGGTTATAGGAGTCAGAATAAGAAGTGTTCCAGCTTGACATTATTCTGACAGCTTCAGAGGGGTAGCCAAGTTAGTCTGTAACAGGAAAAACTTTAAAAAACAACAAATAGTCTAGTAGCACCTTAAAGACTAACAAAACATGTAGATGGTGTCATGAGCTTTCATGGGCAAAACCCACTTCTTCAGATGACTTGTTTTACTCCAGTCATCTGAAGAAGTGGGTTTTGCCCACGAAACCACATGATACCATCTACATGTTTTGTTAGTCTTTAAGGTGCTACTAAACTATTTATTATTTTGACATTGTCAGAATAACTGCTTGTCATGTACATGAATATTATGTTATTTCAGAATAGTGTCAGTTATCCCAAAGTAATACTGCTGTGTAGACTTACCCTTAGGGTGTGTCTAGACTACATGGTTCCGTCGACGGAGCCATGTAGATTAGGTAGGACGGCAAAGGGAAATGAAGCTGTGATTTAAATAATCACTGCTTCATTTAAATCAAAATGGCCGCCACGCTGTGCCGATCAGCTGATTATTAGCACAGTGTGGCAGTCTAGACGGGGTTCTGCTGACCCCAGAACCTTTCGTCGGCAGATCCTTTATGCCTCGTGTCAGAGCCCCTCTCACATTCCAAATCCCTTAACCCAAGACCAGAGCCTGTGCCCCAACCCTCTTGCCCTGCCTGGTGAAAGTGTCGGAGGGTAGGGTAGGGAGGGAGGATGGAGTGAGCAGGAGTGGGGCCTCGGAGAAGATGCACAAAGGAGGCAGGACTAGGGTATTTGAGTTTGAGGTAGATCTTGGATTGCACTTAAATTCAAAAAGCAATCTCACACTTAAAAAGATTGGAAACCACTGATGTACTGAAACCCCTGGACAGCTCTGAGCCCAGCCTACAATGGAAGTGCCACATACAGAAAGGGCACATACAGAGCAGTGAATCAATTATTCAGTCCGGAAAATAGCAGTGTAACAATAAATTAATAAAGCAAGGAGCTATTTGTACGACAAGTTAATGAGTTAATCAATAAGGTGGATGAGGAAACCGTTCCCTCTTGGCTTTCTATAATGACATTATGATTATACGTCTACTTTATTTATCTTTGAGGGAGGGTTTATCCTGATGACTCTTAGCTTATTGATAATAATTTGACATTTTACATCAGTGACCATCTGGAATAGGTAATGTGAGAATAGAAAACTGAGCAAACTTGTTATAAATAGAAACTCCTGAAGGATTTTCCTCCTCTGTTAAGTAGAGTCCATGAAGATGGGTGCATACTGCATTAGTAAAACTTCTGGATTTGTTTCTAAGTATGCCTTTACATAGGAGAATAAGAAGTGTTTCATCCAAAGAAAACAATGCAGAGAAATATGAGCAATTCTTGCCATAGGTGAGACTATGAACGGGATGTTTTTGGAATATAATTCTTTTTCATTCCTGTAAATTTCATGCAGTTTTCAATATTTGTATATTCACTGCATTTTTTTCAATGTTGGTACCACATCAAACAAGTTACAGTGCTTTCCTATACTGAAATATGAAGGTCTTCTTAAATTTAAATTATCTAACAATCTGGGACTTATACACATTTTATTTAAATATATAGCCTATAGTTGCAATCCATTTCATAAATTGGAATAGGTTTCAGTGAGTGGTGTTGGTGAGAGCGTCCTCAGGGAGCTATGAAAATGTAACTTATCTCAAATCAGCTGGGAACGTCTTCACGTGTCATCTCCAATCAAATCAGACTAACTGCAGGTATTTCTGTCCACTTATTCACAAACAAACAGATAACACTTACAAATATAGCATGCAGGCTCAGAATTAAGAAAGCCACTTGTGATGCTTGCAAATCACGTCAAAGAGGCAATTATTTAGCTACAGCTACATTTTGGTACAAGTGACCGTGTTGGCATCAAAGCTTCCTCTTTTCAAAGATTTCTATTGGGAGCACTTCAGAACTAAAGTACACCCTGCTACAAATCAGCTTGGTTTTTCTGAGCCCTTCCAGATGTTTTTTCTTATCCACATAACCTTTCTCCCATGAATAAGACAGATTTTACGAGAGCAGGATAATTACACACAGAGTTGAATTCTTTTAAAGATGAATCTCTTTGAATTAAAAATAGGTGTATGGATCCTGTTTCCCTTGAAGTGTTCCAACAGCAAACTGGCTGCGTCATCTCTAGGGAATCATTTGGGAAAGACCCTGTCTGGATCTAGGAGTATATAAATCAATCTTTTTGTCTTGTTGACAAAGGGAGGAAAAAAACAACAGATATTGGCAGGGACAGGACACCTTTCTACTTTCTTTCATTGCATTCCCACCAAAGCTTTTTCATATAGCTTAAATTCCTTACAAAAATATTGTAGTCGGAGATCTGGCTAAGCAATGTTTCACCCACCTAGGAACTGCTGGACTGTGTGGTGTCTCTGATGGACGGAATAAACCACATGAGGACTCTGATGGGGGTGAGGCAAAGGGAGCAATTGCCCCAGGGTTCAGTGATTTAAAAGGGGCCCCAGACCCTTTAAATCACTGCCAGAGGCCCCAAGAGGTGCACTCCTCTGGCCCTGGTGGCAGTGAAGGGCTGGCTGTGGGAGGCTAGGCCCCCACGCTTCCCCTTCTGTCTGAGGCCCTACCCGCACCAGGGCCTGGTGAGGTCTCTATATATAGTTATACTTAGTTAGTTATAGTGGTTATAGTGTTATTTTCCAAAGTTTCAGTTAGAAACTGGTAACTGTAGAAGATGAATTTTGAAAAACCAAGGTCGAAATATGATACAAACTTTTTTTAAATCCAAATTCCTCATTGAATGGACTGTTATAGATACATTCTCCCTTAGTAACCTCTTCCTTACAGCACCTCACAGAAGTGGAAATCATTGTTATAGATACAGCATTTTCATTTTATATCCCCCATTCATCATATGCTTATACTTGCTTAAAAGAAATCGAATAGTGGCTTCCTTTTTACATTGTTCTACTGATCTGTAGCAAGCACAGCTAGAAATGGGAGGAGAGAAAGCGAGCCCAGTGGGCCACTGTTCTCTGCCTCTAGCAGATTGGAAAGGGGCTATGAATAGTTGAAAGCATTCATAAAGAAAATCTCTCGTCCCCCTGGACCATTTTAACAATGAGCATCTCCTTTATTGTAACACTTTTATTTCTCTAGAGTACTGTTAAATGTATTTCTGAACCATCCTTTTAGGATGCATGTTTGCAGATTTACATTTCTTTGCTATAGTTACTCTCATAGTCTATGATCTAAATAATACTATCCACTTTGCACATATATGAACACAAAAGGCTGTAACATGAGACTTTCTTATGCCAGTAACAATAAGGATAATGAAGCTACCCAGATTTAATTTCACTGTATTAATATTTTATTGAACTACCTGTTTGGGGAAAGTATATAAATTAAAAATAAACCTGTTAGAAATGAATGCATTCTACTAATGGAGTTGATCCTCTAAATTAATAAAGTCCTAACAAATTCATAGGAAAATGTATATTATATGTATGGAGATCATTTATGCAGCATTGTATCAAGGCCATATGTTAAATCTGAGATTTTCATTAAAAACTTAGAGAGCTTTCCTTTTCAAATGACACATAGCATGACCTTCACCTCCTATTAATCTAGGAGGACTTCATTCCAAATGCTGTATCCATGTTCAGAATGTTTACGTTATATGCACTATATGTGGTGCTTATTACAAATTGCAAGCAAGGTAGTCTTATCGAAGCAAGGTATCCTCCCCTTACAATAAAAATCCTTCTTTCACTGGTCTGTTTTCATTATGTGACTCATACTATTTTGTAGTGAGCTGTATTTTTTTTTTTAAATCCAGAGAGTTTTCAAGCCACAGCTGGGAAAATGTTTCTTTATTAGCTTTCAGATATGCCATATGTTTGACTGGCTTTGTTGAATGTGTGCCTGATCATGTGATGTGTGTGCAAGAGGTGGGGGAGTGAAGATCACATCAGGGGGTTTGTGCAATAGATATTTATCCCCCTGTGGTTGAAATAAAAGCAGAATGGTTGCTGCAGATCAACAAATCACATCCCTCTTGATAGGTGTTGTCCTGAGGGATGTAGACATCTGGACAAGATCCTGGCCCTGCTTTTGCTCAGTTCCAGCAGCTCAATGCAAGCAGCATCCACCTTAATGTACTGACTGGAGATTCCTCCCACTGCATGTTGTTTTACTGGGAGTAGAATCAGATACATCATCCAAAAGCAGGGGATATTTGCAAATGAAATAACCAAGGCAGAATCCCAAAGCCACATTGTGAAGGGGTGTACCAACCCCTCACTGAAGCTAAAGGAATGGCCTTGGTCCAGCTGGCTGAGAAGGCCCCATCCCCACAGCCCTGCTGGGTATGCTCCCACTGGAGACAAACTATGAAAGCCTCTGGAACAGCTCAGTCAGGGCTGACTGCTGAAGGGGAAGGAGGCGCTGAGAGAGCTCCAAAGATGGAGGAAGACGTGAAGCCAGACCACATAGCAGCAGCCAGACCAAGAGGAGCTACCTGAGGAGTCCCAGAATCAGAATGAAACTATGGAGAGTGCAGTTGCCAGGTAGGAAGTAGCCCAGGGCAGGGAATTATTGTCCAGGTGCTCAGCGTGTTGAGGCAGGATTCCCTGCTGAGGCCTGGGCTGGGACCCGGTGGAGTGGGAGGGCCCGGGTCCCTCTACCCCCACTCCATGACTAGTCTGTGGGGGGGAAGTTTTCCTACAGACTTGTGTATGGACTCTGGCCAGTAGGCCGAATTACCCCTAGTAAAGGGGATTTGTGTATGGACTGTGGCCACTAGGTCGTATTACCCCCAGTAAACAGGACTTGTGTATGGACTCTGGCCTCTAGGCCATATTATCCCTAGTAAAAGGGATTTGTGTATGGACTAGGCCATTGTGCTGTATTACCCCTATTAACAGGACTCGTGTGAGGATTTCGGCCCCCTAGTAAAAGGAACTTAACTCAAGGGGCCTCCGAGGATAGATCGCCCCTTGACACAGATACTCTGATCTTGGTAAGCTCTGCTCAGCATCAGACACAAGGGGGAGGAAATCTGGTTTTCCTGAGGTTCAGATGACTCAAGATCCCTGCGCAAGCGGTAAAACCATACAATTTCCCCTCACTTCTGAAATGATCTCTGAGGCTGAGAACAGCCAGGTATAATTATAGAACGATTAGACCAAATCAGACTTCATCTAACTGCTAGATTAGGAAAGGGAGCTGTAAAAGCAATTAATGCCACCTCTTACTCAACCTGCTCTACCATGTCAAAGTCCTATCCTGAGGGCAGCTAAACCAGACCAGAAGACCCAGCCTTAAGCTTCAATCTTGTTCATGCTATTTGCAAATACCTGCTCCTTTTGGATGTTCTTAGCATTTTTTAGGAACAAAACACCATAGAATCTTTTCCCCTTTCCACGCTGGTGCAAATCTAGAAGCCTGCACTAAAGCCACCCCATAAAGAATTTGGCCTTTTAATTTATTTTTCCTTTAGTGACATATATGGACCACTGGGCCTTATCAGCACATGGTTCATTTTCCAACAAGAAGTTGGTAGTGCATGAGTTTGGGTGCTGTTAAATTACGCTTTCTTTCAACTTCACTGCAAGATAAACATTTTGCTACTGGTTGATGTCTAGCGTTCACCGTGTAAAAGTGGTTTTAGAGGGCGGCAAACTACTGGATGATGACAACAAGCAATCACTAACATTGCTACTTGAACATCTATGCCACATTGTATGGGATATTCTTCTTTATACATTGTAAATGCAAAATATTAGTCAAAACCGATATGTGAACAGAGCTGCAGAACTACCACAAACCCCCACTGGAATATTATACTATTAGAAGCATGACATTTTCTGCATGGGGGTCACCAGACTTTTTAATAACTAGAAAACTTTCCCTTAAGTTTTTAATTTCTGCTCCATTCATTTACTATATTTGGATCTGGAACAGCGACCCACAGTACAGGATATCCTCAAGTGCCTGTCCCCAGTTATGGCATATCTAGAAAAAGAAATGTACATTCATTCTCTTAATACAGCTAATGCCAAGAGAGTGCTATTCACATCTGGATTTATTTTGGACAGTCTCATGGTAACAGCTGCAATTCATGTCTTCACTTGGACACATTTTTAAAAATGAAAATTACCATGGCAACAGCTGCAACCATTTATTACAGAGCAGTGGAAGTGCAACTAATATTTGTGAGGGACTCAGTGCTAGCAGGATAATGTGTCATTCAGACACTACAAGAGTCATTTTCCCTCTAACATCCCCATTTAAAATAGAAGGTAAAAGAAAGAAAATATCTTCAGTGCTGAAGTGTAGCTGAGATTGGATAGCTCAGAGGATTACGAATGGGATATGGAGGTTTTTATCTCTTTGTTGCTGTCCTCTATCCAGTTCAGATTAACAGTGACCAAAAGTTGTTTTCATTTGTTTGGTTACAGATATAAAAAGAATTGGAGTGGGGTGCCAAAGTCTGAAAAAGCTGCTGGCTGCTTTGATGTCCTCTAACCAGAGATGCAACAAATTGTAGCAACCTAAGAAGGGGCAACTTTACTAGGGGAACTAAGTGTGTCCTTGTGCTGGCTAATATGAAGGAAAAGCCTAATGAAGACAAGAGAGTGTAGTTTAACATGTGGGAGCAGGTCAAAGTGAAGAGTAGAGTTTACCTCGATCTGCTAACTCGTGTTAAAGCTACTATTGTCTCATGTTCATGGTTTTACTTCATGTCTGTTTCTATACTTTAACGCTCACAATGTAAGAACACAACTTTTTTTTCTAGTGAAGATAAGATCAGATAGGGAATTCCTTCAGACATCTACTGTTCCAGCTGAAGGTTGAGGCAAGTTGTTGCAGTCATGTGTGGTAAATCACATTGCCCAGCCTTGCTCATGTTTCTAGATTTTAAGTAGGCATCTTTCACAAGCACCAAATCCCCTTTATAATCTGCATGCTGTGTGTGTAAAAGAAGAAATGAAATGTAGCTGAGCTGTGAAAGAGGCATTCACAACTAAAGGCTATAGAATTAAGTTCCCACTAAATCTTTTCAGATTCTAATAAAGGTGTGTATGATGGGAGGGCAGAGTGTACAGAGACACATTCCAGATTAAAGATCACGTTTCTTCCTACTGTACCTTTAGAGTCAGAGTGCATCTTATCTGTGAGAGGATTTTGGAAAGGAAATGTCCTTTGACAAACTTTCAGGTTTCAGAGTACTCTCTTGGTTTGTGTGTGAGTTTCTTCTCCTCATCTGCAGTGCTAGACTTACTGCCACTCGAGGTATTGTTCTTTCCCAGAGTAGAAGTTTATAAATTGGTAAAGGTGTTCAGCTTGTAGAGGCAGGTGAAGGAAGAGGAAGAAAAATGATCTTTTGGACATAGGCAAGCCCAAGGGTATTGAAAGCTAAGCCTCAAATTTGGCACAAAGTATCACAAACAGCTATCAAATACCTGTCAGCTCCACCCTCCACATCAGTATAAAATCTAAAGGAGAGTTGGCTACATCTCAGCATACAACATTCCCAGTTGCCCACAATAACTTTTTGTTCTCCTTCAGACTACACATCTCTTAAAACAAAGTTTAGACTCATATACTTCACTCTCTATTCACTTATTGAATTCTGAACTTTCTTTTCTCAAAGACTGTCATTCAGACCAGCTGTACTGAATTACCTTGTGCCATGGGCAGTTTTGTTCTGGGTGCTAAGAAGAGAGAGTGGAGACAATTGAATAAAACAGTCTCCAGCTGTAGGCTACCCAGGAGACTATGCATGAAGAGTGTATTTCAGCTCAGAGGCGGGAGTCTGAATGAATTCACAGAAATGCTTTCTTTTCAGACATTGGTACCATATTACTAAGTGCTTTTAATTTCAGATAACTGTGTAGCAGATTATTCTCTCTCTTTCCTCCCAGCTATCCCAATATAGTCTTTCCTGTGTCTAACCAGCCCAGAAGGGAATATGACATTTGCAAATGCCTGTGTGAAGCAAGCTAGACTGTCAGAGCCTGACTGTGAGGAAAGACTCAGGTTAGCAGTGGTAAGGATGGGAGCTTTTCCTGCCTCATTGCTACTGAATAAGGGTAAGGTGAACAGGAAGGCTACCTCCCTGCCTGAAGATGCTGAAAACAGGGAGCAGGAGCTTTGAGCTTTCTTACCAGATCTGTAGAGGTGTCGGACAGGGAACCTGTTTGCAAACAGACCTTTTCTGAGATTAGCGCCATCTGCCGTGCAGTGCTAAAGGCTGATGCAATCCACCCTGTCTCCTGAAGTCTGTGAACATTGCCCTTATGCTGCTGTTAAGATGAGGCACCTGAGGAGAGAGATACAACAGGGCTCAGTGCAAACTGGTAAACAAATTCTACTTAATGTCTACTGGTTGTCTCATAAGTAAAAGAGCACTGATTTGCACACTGCTTTCTAGCTTCCTTGGAATGTTTAAGTGCCTGAAGCAAATTCTATCTTTAGTCACACAAGGGTAAATATGGAATAATTCAGTGACATTGCCCCAGATTTATATTAGCATAACAGGACAATTTGACCCAACCTCTTATCTAGAGTGTTCAAGCAGAATGGCAGTAACATTCTAATATCCTGGGATTGAATTGGCTACAACTACACTGCACACAATGGTAAACGTAGCCATTTTATGGTACTCTGCTTCAGCGCCCTAACTGATATCCTTCAGTGCAGGCAACCATCATGCGCCAACATTTTATCGACAGCGAGTTGTCATTCAACTAACATAGATAAATGCCGTAAGTGAGTGCAGGCACTTTAAAAGGTAGGGAAGGGTGGACTGCTCCTTGCCAAATGATAATTGACTCAAAAGTCTCTCAACCTTAAGGTAAAGGCTAATGCTACACACCCTCTAACCACTCTTCAAACTCCTTCCCAGTGCTGCTTCCCATTGATCTCCTATTGCTGTGCTCTGGTGTACCACTTTCTTCATGCTGGGTCTTCTTAAAGTTAGTTATGTCCCACAATGCTACCTCTTGCTTTTGGTAAAGAGAGGACCATGGAGTACAGCCATCTTGCTATACGTAGGAAAGAGACAGGAATAACTAGCTAGAGTTGGGTTCATGAGATCATTTTAAAAGATTTGAATTTCCAAACTCTTTGAGAATCACCTAATTCATATATAGCCAGAGACTAAATTCATGTGTCTTTATAAAAGTATTTTATTTTGGCTAAGAGAGGCCCTGTACCAATGCATTGTTTATTGCCCTGAACAAATATGGGAAGTCACATAAAAGAGAGAATGTCTAAGTGTGCCTGACAAATATTCATCTGACTCCCAGGTCTCCCTTTATGTTGTGGGTGGAGGTTTCCCTGTCTTCAGGTGAGGTGTGTAGTACACTCAGATGCACACATATGATTACGTCTCACTAATCTGAAAAGAAACCAGATTATATAGCAATCGTAAGAATGTAAATTGTTTTCAGTGAGATGCTGTTTCTCAAACAACACATTTTCTTGAAACCCAAGAGCTGTCCTTTGCCAGCACACATCTCTATAGGGAAAATGAGGAGCCAAAGGTTATTGGAGAACATATAATGCTTTAAATTATTTTAAAATTGCGGAAATAGATTTGCTTTTCAAATAAAAATATTAGATTTCCTCTTCAGCACTGAAATGTAAGTGAAGTTATTTTTACATGTAGTACTCTACTGGTGGATCTGCATATTATTAATTTATTTACATGCAGGAAACATTAAAAGACTGCAGTCAGGATCAAAGGAAAGGATGGCCCAATGGTCTGGTCACTAACCTGGGACTTGCGAGACTGGGGCTCAGTTCCCTGCTCTGTCACAGACTTCCTGTGTGATTATGGCCAATGTATTTTTTCTGTGCACCTTGGTTGTTCATCTGCAAAATGGGGATCACCAGTGATAGTAGGTAAAGATTTAAAAAGTTAAAACAGACAAATAAGAGAGAAATAATACACAAGTAAAAAATTATTAGTTACAATGTTTTGTTATTAAATCACTTCAGATCATCCCTTTTTTTTTTTATAGTCCAGATGGCTGATACTCTGCTCAAACTACAGAAATAAATGGTATCATAAAAAAAATCAGGTCAATTGTGCAGATACGTTATATCTAAAGATCAGAGGAGTCCAGTCTCTCTCAATGTCAGTGAATAGGGTTAGAGGATGTTGTGCACATGGACTGAGAAGAGAACATTTCTGTAGGAAGAGCCTCTGTAGCATGGTAGAAAGCAAATGTCCTTATTTTTGTGAATTACAGGGCAATGAAGCGTGCAGCACAAAACATCATGAGCAGTGAGGGCATCCTCAGCTGCTGTCCTTAATCTCTCACACTTAAATGGCAAAATACCAATAAATAGTGATGCTTCATTTTTCCATTTTGAACCTTGATCCTATTAGTTGCTAAGCAGGACAGTCTTGTAATGTTGCTATGTGAAGTTGTTGAAAGCAGACTGATCATCTATAGTGAAAACAAATAATTTACATCCAAGAGCTTCAGACACCTTAACCCACCAAGGACTTATTTATAACATACATAGTTATGTATATAGAATAGTCACTGCAAACTGTGACAATTTCTGTGTTATTCTTAGGAATAACATGTGACTTGCTTTCCCAGGTCAATGTAATATTGCCGCCTGAGCACATGTACAGAGTTCAATCAAAGGATGTTGTAAAGGGCTGGAAATGAGGGGGTGCTGAGGAATCCAGAAAGGGTAAAATAATGTGACACTGATAAGATAGCCTCCCAGGTATCTGCTTCAAAGGATGGTGGGGTCATCAGTTGAGGAAAGAAACCACCAGGTTGGCACCATCCAAATAAGAAGGTTTTCCCCTTTCCAAGGCAAGGGTGAAATAAAAAAGACACAGAGAGCATATCTACACTGGGAAATTATTTTGAAACAACTTATCTCAAAATATTAACTCCCAAAATAACTATTTCAAAATAGCGTGTCCACATTACAGTAAAACCTCAAAATTAGTCTGAGGCAGGATCCCTTAATGTGGATATGCTAACTCGACTTAAAGCCCCAGGAAGCATTGGGGAGTAATTAGTTTGCATGATTCTGGGGAGTAGTTATTTTGAAATAACTATTTCAAAATAAGCATTATTCTTCGTGGAAAGCAGGAGTTGTTATTTCAAAATAACCTGCCCCTTATTTTGAAATAACAGGCTTGGTAGTATGGACGCTCTTCTTGTTATTTCAGAATAACTCTCTGGTGTAGACCATGGCTAAGGGATTAAAAAGGTGCCCTGGCAAAAATGGCAGGGAGTTGGCAGTTCAGCTGGAAGCTGGCAGAGAGACACAGAGTCAGCATACAGTGAGGCTGCTACACAGAGAAGAACTTGGGAAGGACTGTGGCAAACAAGCTGTAATTTGGTGCCCAGAGAAAGAAGAACACTAGGGGCATGTCTACACAGCAGCATTATTTTGGAATAACTGATGTTATTTTGAAATAATAAAATGTGCGTCTACACAGCAAGCCATTATTCCAAAATAATGTCTAGCTGGAGGACTTCTTACTCCAACTCCTGTAACCCTTATTTCATGAGGAGTAATAGAAATTGAAGGTAGAGTGTTCTTCCTTCAACTTCCTGCTGTATAGACAGCACCAAAAGCTGAATTAAGCTTTTCCAACTTCAGCTACACAATTGATGTAGTTGCAGTTGCGTATCTTAGTTGGACTTTTGTCCTGCTGTATAGACGTACCCGAAGGCTAGTTCATTAGGCTACCTAATACTTGAGGGGCAAGCTAAGTGTAGGTAAGAATATGCTTATCAGTGTCTTTGTTGTTGTTTAAATGTACTTCTCTTAGCCATGTGCACATTTGGACCAAATAAGCCATACTTTGTTTTGGAGAAAATGCTTCTATTACTGACTACAGGCTCTGGAAGGAGAACTCTGGGGCAAATTGCGTATCTTCTTTCAATTTAACTTCAAAAGAGGCTTTTTCGAAATTTGGTGCATCTACACAGTGCCACATTTCAGGGAAAAAAATGCTCTTTTTAGCCATCCCTTATTCCTCGTAGAATGAGATTTACAGGAATGGCAAGAGAGCATGTCCGTTCTTTTGAAAAAAAAAATTAAAAAGTGGGCGCATTCCTTGGACGTAGCGTTCCTTTTTTGGGATACTTTCAGTATCATGACATAAGTAATTAATGTTGCCCAGTAACACTAATTACTTGTAATTTCAAAATTGAAGATTTAAAAAAAAACTCTGGGTGTGTTTTGGCATGTGAGTATTGCATGGGTATGTACACAATTTACATATATTATTTGCATATGTGTATGTATATATGGCATGTGAGTTGGCACAGGTTAAAATCTATATTGTACAGTAAGACTGAAATTCCAAGCACTCATCCTCTTGAGAAAAATGGAAAGGAGAATGGCAGAATTTTTCCTTTCATTTCTGGAGACTACCCATCCTTTTAATGCCAAAGAGAAGGTCATTGTGATTAAGGGAAGGAAACAACAGGGCATTACTGATACCCACCCCTCCAAAGAATCACAACCTACATGGTGACACAGCAGCAGCTCTGTAGTCAGGATCAAGATCCTAGCCCAATGCACAGAAAGCTCTTGAAGAAGAAGCAGTGACAAGATTTGAGGATTTTAAGTCAAATGCCATTTATTCTTTGTATTGCAGAGGCCCTGTCCAAGCCCCATCATATTAAGCCCTATACAAACCATGCCCTGGGAGGCAGTCTCTGCCCAGCAAAACATTGGCTACTGCATATTCAAAGTAACTTTGTCCAAAGGCTCTCCTAGGAACATTTCGTTTGTATTACAGCCCACACGTAAATGCAATGGAACAACTGAAAACAGCGATGATTATAAAGAAATTTCACTAACCAATGACAGAGAAAGTCTGCAGAACTGGAATTCATCTACTGATTTGACGCCGTCACCGTGGGCTTCAACAAAGACATTAACTGGATGGCACATTACAAAGCCAATTACTCCCACCTTTAACATCTGCATTTCAACATCAATAGCTATCTATGAGACACACCCAGCCCACTTAATTAGCCTCATTAACACGCATGGGCAGTGGGTGAAAGCCTAGCTGGGGAAGGCAAGCTCCAGCCCTGCCCCTTCTGTCAAAGGTCCCATCCCTTCCACCCAAGGCTTTGCCCACTTGAGCCCAATCCTTCCTGTCCACGTGGAGAACCAGGGCTGCTGTGCTGTGGCCCCAGCCCAGCCCTCCCTGGAGGCTGGGGGACCCAGCTGCCTTGCGGCAACCCCAGCCTTCCCTGGCAGCCAGGGAGAGCCCAGCTGCCTTGCCATGGCTCCTTCCCTCCCCAGCGGCCAAGGAGAGCCAGGCTGCCACACTGTAGCCCCATCTCTCCCTGACGGCCAGGGGAGTCGCGCCGCAGCCCTAGCCTTCCCTGGTGGCAGTGCCAGCCTTAGGTGGTTGAGCATGTAGATAGTTTTGGGAAGGTTGTGCCTTCCCTTGCCAACATTACCAGCTGCCCACGTTAACACAAGTCCTACAATTGACAGGTACTTCTTCTACTGTTATGTAGATACTCATTGTTCTTAAGAGCCCAGTAACACAAACCTTCTTGAGTCTTGGGAACCTGATGAAACATGATTGCTTTAAAATTCTGGATGCTGATAGGACTTTGCATAATTTTAATCACTGAATAAATAGTCATAACAACACTTTATTCCCATTTTACTGCAACCAATTTTGATTGGCTGCTATAATGTTAAGCTTATCACACTCAATCTTAGGGAGTCTCTCTAAGCCTTGGGAATGCCAGCTCCTTTTAGCCTTATTATTTCCCATTTGCATTTTGTTACAATAATGAAGGAATTTTAGGCAGTGCATTTCTCGGGGATTATTGTACTTCTTGGGTGGCTGAATATAGACAGCCGTCAGCGCCATGCCTCACAAAGCACTCGAGGTGCTATAATCCGCCAGATATGCCCTGCCTGTCACATCTTGTTTAATTAGCATGAACTGATACAGTAGATTTGTTTCAAGTCACAAGCAGCGATTTAGCTTTTTCTCAGGATATTGCGGGGACAAGGGTATTTTTTCTTTGTTCTTTTTTTTTTTTAAGTTTGGTAACAAATAAGACTGTGGGCCTGATTCTTCACTGCCTTACACCTTGTATAGTCACTTACAGGGAAGGGGTGGTGCTGTCTTTCTGATTTGGTGGGTTTTACAACTGTTTTACATAGACAAAAGGTAATGCATTGGGGAAGAACCAGGGCATTTATATTACTACTTTATTTAGTATGAGAGAAGGGCTGGGTCGGGGCAGAGGGGCATCTCTATCTATTCTATTCTAACTCCTGTTTTTTTCCCACTCATTGCATCATGGCAACTGCTGCTCAGGGGTGCTGGAACTTTTCGTATAGTGGGGGTGCTGAAATCCATTGAACCAAATTATGAACCCTGTATAATGGAAACTACTTCCTAAATCCTATATAATGGAAACAACTTCAAGCCAGGGGGTGCAGCAGCACTCCCCACACCCGGGGTTCCACCACCCATGCTGCTGCTGTTCTGTCTCCCTGAAGCAGAGGGAAGATCTCCAGCTGCTTCAGGCATACAGACCATTTGTATTCATGCACTTTCTGTTCCAGAATACAAATGAACGTCTGGACTTGGATTGCAGCTCATATACCCAAACGAGCAAGAATCATAGAGGCAGATGCAGAAAGCTCTGAATGATGTGTGTTTGATAGGATCTGCTCATACAGTAGAGATACAGTCTGAAATTGGAAATTGCCCAGCACATAGTCACAGACAATCCACCATCCAGCCATCTGTTTTTCTGCTGATGTGCTTCATTCCTTTCAAAGCTGGAAGGTAGCCTTTTTGGACAGGAATTTTGATCATTTTCAAAGAGATTCTTGAAAAAATCAGAAGTAGTAACTTTAGCCTTTTTTTTCAAGTTCAAAACATTCTCTTCCAAGGCTGGGAAATTCTTTCACTGGAATCATATTTGACTCTTAAGAGTCCCTTTACAAATGCTACATCTACACTGTGGAGCAATTTTGGAGCTATTTTGGGAAGTATCCCAAAATAGCTATTCAACATCTTCTGAGCAAGACCATTATTTTGAAATATAATGGGCTCGCAAGTCCGATGTCCCTGTAACCCTTGTTCCACGAGAAGCGAGGGACATTTTGGAATAGCTCACAATTTTGAAATTAACACAAAATAAGCTATGCAATTTGTGTAGCTCAAATTGTGTAGCTTATTTCAAGCTCCGGGTGCAGTGTAGACACACCAAAAGAGAGCAGATGTTACCAGGTTTCTGGTAATTGTTTATCAGAATTTATCACTAATTAAGATGAAATGGGATAGTTTGTATCTAGAAAATGGTAATCAAAATGTTACATTAATGTATGGATTAAACAGGGAGAAGAGATGAGATGATTGGGTGGAGGAAAATACCATATTATCTTCCTCTAGAGAATGATTAGTTTTAGGCAAGGCTGAGATTTGGATTTCAGCCTTTATTATAATTATCTGTGTTTTTTAGGAGAAAACCTACACAATACAATATGTAGAAGCTTATTTCTGTGGGATTTTAAGAGTCTGGTGGCCAGGTTACTGCCAACTGTGGTGATACATGGTTTGTCGTATCATGGCACCAATAGATTCCATTCTGTGTCAATGTGGATATATGGAAAAGTATCTGAGTCCTCACTTTTTTCACCTCTTCTAGTGGGTGCATACAAACACTTTCCCATATCTTCTTCCATTTTGGTTGTTGAACAGTTGTCAAGCTATATTTTTTGTGAGAGGAGAGTGTCACACTTTTCATGGAGCAACATCTGTTTCACGTTACATTTCAGGAATGTATTTCATGTCCATTGTAAAAATGCTTTGTAAATGTGACCGAGCATATATGTGAAGAGAGCTGCCAAGAATTAATCTCACTTTGTTGGATCCGAAAAATTCCAAGAATCAAAAGATAGATTTTGAATATGCCAGGCACAAGTTGCCTAACACAGCATTTTGGAAGTAATACTACAGAAAAGGTTTGTTCTGTTGAGTTCCCTCTGCTTGTACAGCTGAAGAGTCTGTGGTTGTCCACTGCTGCATGTATCGTTTAGTCAGTGGCACAACATAACATCAAAAGGATCTTTCAGCACCTGCACTGTGGAGCACCATGCCATGACAGTATTTGCCAAATCTAGAAAATGTATCGAAAATAAATGCTGGTATTCTTTTCATTTGGTCCAACTCAGCTGGTTTGTCAGATTGTACACATCTAGGGCCAGATCTGGCTGGGTTGCACCACTCCAGTGATACAACATAGCCATGAACCTCTTGCCCCAATCATTTAAGCCAAATCTGTGGCTGTTTCGTGTCACTGGAATGTCACAAAATAATTAATTTCTAAATTCATGATTTTTGGAGCAAGTGAAAATCTAGCAGAAAATATGCATTTTTCATTTTTCCATGCAGATATTGCAATTCATGGCAATGGGTCAATTTAATGTTTTTCGCAAAGTCTGTGACTACCTTATCTTCCTGGGATACATGTTACCTTGATTGCTGCTATCAGGTAATGAGCTTGCAAGGGGATTGCTATGCTGTATTAAGAAGAGTTACTGCAAACTATAGAAGCTTTACATGCTATCGCAGTATATGCTAACCTAGATTCAAGTGATCAAAATGATTGCTTAAAAGACACTCTGAAAAAAATTATATTGAGAAGCCCAGAAGAGGAATTTGAAAACAATACCAAGAACAAGAATAGATACAGAGGAAAGGGAACTGCAAATGACAGCAGCCAGATGAAGGCTTCCAAAATGGCTGGTAAACAGCATCCTTGGCTCCTTTTTTAGAATTCAAAGGGCAAGCACAGGGAAGAAATTTTTGGGGATGGCTCCTGTGTTAAAGGAGTGACCTTGAAGCTATATGGGGTTAGTGTGTTTAGACTACTGAGTAGATCACATTTTTGGATACACAGAAAAACTAATGCTGCATGAATAGCCTGCCAATTGAAGGTCATCAGTAATCTGGTTTACAGTATATAGATGTGTACACATGTGAAATCTGGCTTTACATCTGCAGTCTTATGTCTAGAAAACCTCACAAATATAGTCAAGAGTCAAAGGCTAAGAAAAATATTTTGTTTGTTTGGTAGAATGATTTGAAGAGCTTGCTGGTTTGCTTGTTTTAATGCAATTCACCTCAGTCCTGCTCCTTTTTTCGATCACTGTTAAAATATCTAATTACTAATGGAGGTTTTTTTGTTCCATAAATACCTGCCTTAATTTTGGCAGCTTTCCTCTGGAGGACACAATCCCTGCATATCTGCTTTCATAGCCACCATCGTTGGCTGCTTTTGCTGACCATAACACATTCCTACATTGGGATGCCTCTCCAGTCTCTACTTCCCATCTGCTTTTGTTGGCTTCAGACAGGATAGCACATACCCAAACTCAAATGTGTTGGAATTCTAGTTCATCTACACTGGCTTTAATGGGTTAGGGGTGAATTTCATAGGGCCAAGCATGATTTAATGAGCTTGTTGCTGTTTACTAAGAGTGAGTGTGGGTATTGCGTGCTACTTAGTCATTTTCAAATCCAGCTTCTGGGACTAATGGTTTCATTACATGAACAATGAGTGTGCCTTTGGATTTCACCATTTTTGGGGTGTTTTGTTATGTGTTTTCTTTTGTTTTTGTAACCGCATCAAGGAAAGTCACATAGTTTAACAATTATATGGAGGTAGAAACTGTTCAGTCAAACTTGTCTGTCTCTAAATCTCACTTTTGAGTAAAACATTATACCCATACACTACCTATACTTGTACAATCGTGATTGTACATCATTTTGAGAAAAACCACCTTCTTGGCTGCCCTCTTTTATACAAACTTGAACACTGAGAAAGTAGTATTTTTCCATCCCATCTTATTTTCTTTGATGGAATTAATCAGCACTTGATGTACTTCTTTAATTATCAGCTGAGGGAGGCTCCACTGGATTCAATACAGGTTGTTTTGAGGCATTGCTAGTTTTCTTTTGTAACTCCAGGCATTACGACTTCATGCTCCCCTACTATTCCTGTGTGTTAAATATATATCATACAATACCACAGTGAAAGGAACGAAATTAAGGAAACCATAGTGGAATGAGAAGTACTTTGTTATAGCAAGTGGAAACAAGTTTTCTGTTCACCAGATCATAAGACGTTTCATTCCACAATGGTCACATAACCTGAGAGAGAGAAAGAGACACCTACTCATACTGCTTTTAGTTATGTTATAGTTTGATATAATCAGAGAATTAACTCCTGTTAACTCTGCAAAAATCAATTGCTATTGGTCTCATTTGCTTTCATTTGTTGTTGCTAATTACCAGCCCCACAGTAATTTACTAGAACCTTTCTTTGTAACATATTCTGCTTCAGATATTGCAGCAAGTTTTCTGCAGCATGTTGTCTGTTTCCACAGCTAAACTGCAACAAGCCATTGGTTATATAAAAATCATGGATTCTTTGTGCTGTACTGTTGTTTGCAATTGATTAACATCTCTTTATTTGATGTTACCACACTAGCCTAAGGCATGCTGGGCCACAACCGTAGAAGGAGGAATATAAGATTTAATCTCCTCTCCAGGTTCTCTCCAAACAACTGTCATAACATTCTGAGGAAATTCACACTGTAATCCTCAAATGCCTTGGATTACTTCAAGGAAAAAGCCACCATTTTGCTAAATGCACAGACCAGAACATATTGATGGGAAGAAACTCTCCTCATCATGAGTGAATTGTGATATATACAGTAGACTTCCAATAATCCGGAACCTATGGGACCTAGGTGGTGCCGGATTATCAGATATGCCGGACTATCAGGAGGTACTATAAGCTAGTTATATATATACTGTATACATTATATACTGTATATAAAGTGTTCTTAACCTTTTTTATTGTACATACTGTATACAGTATACTGTAATATTTTAATTTTTTAAGCTTTTTTTTTACCCTTTTTGCTCAGTTCAGCAAAAAATGAGTCACAAGGTAACAGCAGCAGCAGCTGAAGCTCACTCACTAGGCTCTTGCCATTTTGATGCCAGACTATCAGGGATGCCGGACTATTGGAGTTTTACTGTACTTGGAAATAACTACGACTATGAAATCTAATCAATTTAGATTTGATTTGGAAATATTTTTTTTTTACAGTAGTGATTAAAGTTAATCTTCACCACACTCCAGTGAGATAATGAAGGTAGCTAAGGCTTGGTCTACACTGCAGTCAGGAAGTGTTACAACAGCCTTTATTGACAGACTCAAATTAGCTTTGATCTAAGTAGACCAAAACTAGCTTGACTAACAGTAGTGCAGACCCAACAGCATAGACAGCAACCACCTGAGTACCGCCAGGATCCTGAGTGGGTGGGACTAGTTGATGCAGCTGATTTCACAGCTTCATTACTTGTGTTACTTGAGCTAAATTTGATCTGGTTAGATCATGGCTAGCTGAGGTAGATCTATGTGTGCAGCAATCACACTTCACAGTTGCAGTATAGGCATTGTTAACTTCAAAAGAGAGGTAGGTGAGTGAAATGACTTTCCCAAGATCATAGCTGTAGCCACTGAGGGAGGTGTTTGTGGATATTTCTCTCTCACTTTCAGAGAGAGAGAGACAATATTGTCTCCCTTATTCTCTAACTATGGTTCAGGGTAATTAGGCCAATTTGATTGCCAGTCTCTGAATATGGTTCCAAATTTATTTTTCCTCCATTTCCTTTTCCCATAGATCGGGTTTGAGGATAATATTGAGCATAAAAACAGTAAGGATAACTAAGTGATGGAACCATAGACACTGATTGCATGGGTGCTTTAGGGCTGGAGCACCCACAAGGAAAAATTAGTGGGCACTGCTCAGTGTTCACTATTAATTTTTCCATCTATGTGCAGAATAAATGTTATGTGCACCAAGGCATGTGCAGATGTGCACCACCAAAACACATGGTGCCACCTGTGGGCACTCTGCTAATCAGATAGGCAAAATTTGAATTTCTTCTGGATCAGCTGGGCGACATTTGAATTTCTGCTGGGTGGCTGCCCGAGTGCTCATCTTACAGAAAACACTAGTGCTTATCACCCATGGACAGATATAGATCCCCTTCTACCTCTGTCTACATTACACCTCTTGCCCACTGGTGTAGACAGCGCCAAAAGCCAAAATAAGCTATTTTGACTTAAGCTACACAATTGATGTAGCTCAAGTTGCTTAGCTTATTCCAATGTCGGCCCTGCTGTGTAGACATACACTAAGAATTCATGCATTTTTGATGTATCTGATTATATTTAACTTAAACCCTCTTGGCTGCATCTAGACTGGCATGATTTTGCACAAATACTTTTAACGGAAAAATACTTTTAACGGAAAAGCACATATTTTGTGCAAAAGCATCTGTGCCAGTGTAGACGCTCTCTTGCGCAAGAAAGCTCTGATGGCCATTTTAGCCATCGGGCTTTCTTGCGCAAGAAATTAACGTTGCTGTTAATACTTGCGCAAGAGGGTTTATCCCTGAGCAGGAGCATCAGAGTATTTGCACAAGAAGCACTGATTTTGTACAGTACAAGGTCAGTGTTCTTGCATAAATACTTATGGCCAGTGTAGACAGGCGGCAAGATTTTGCGCAAAAGCAACTGCTTTTGCGCAAAATCTTGCCAGTCTAGACACAGCTTTCATGTGTAAGAACTGGTAACATTTCCAATTTGCTATAAAAGTAATTTGACAATAAGAATTTTAATATTGAAGAATTAAACATTTTGTTTAAATATAAAGCAGTAAAATTATTTTTTTTCAGTCTCTTGCACGCTATTTTTGTCAACATTGCTCACTCCTTTGCATCAGGCACAAGAGGTCAGCCAGCAGGAATAGGATTCATGCAGAATATTATTAGAGTCCTTTAAGAGGGGGAGAGGGAACCAGAAATGGAGACATGACACATTGAATGGGGACTGTTTTCAGTGTAAGTGTTATCTTGTGACATTTTGCTTTAGTGTCAAATAAGGAGCTTGGGGGCAAGAACTGGAATTAGGCTCAATGTTATTTAGCATCTTCAGTGATACACTGGAAAAGAGGTGACCCTTGGCCCTTTAAAGAGGAGCAAAGCCAGAGCATCTGTGCTGCTTCAGGTGATACAGATTAAGTTTGAAAAGCGGGCCTCTGGGGCTAGAGAAGGGAGGAGACCACTGAGTCAGAGTTAGGAAGCTGCAGGGAGCAGGACTGCCAGAATCCCCTGGGTGGGGTACTACAAAAACCTGAAAGAGAAAAGGGGGAACGTCCCCTGGTGTCTGTGGCCCAGGATGAGCCAAGGAGCTGTTTAGATTTGTTTTGTTTAGATTTGAACAATAAGGGCATGTCTGCACAGCAGGGCTAAACTCGAAATAAGCTATGAAACTTGAGCTATGCTAATTGCACAGCTTAAGTCAAAATAGCTTATTTCGACTTTTAGCGCTCACTACATAGCTGTTATTTCAAAATACAGCACTCTTCCCCCGACTTCCCTTACTCCTTGTACAATGAGGGTTACAGGAGTCAGAGTAAGAACTCCTCCAGCTCAACATTATGTTGACATGTCAAAATAACTGCTTGTGTGTGGATGTAGATTATGTTATTTTGGAACAGCATCAGTTATTTTGAAATAATGGTGCTATGTAGACATAGCCTAAGACTGCTTGAGTAGGTTGTGGGCGTGGTAGTAGACCCTATGTACACTGCTGAGAAGCTCTGCTTTGTTAACAGTGAGTAAATATCATGAGTGAAATCCTGGCTCTGTGAAAGCCAATTAAAGTATTACTATTGACTTCAATGGAAGCAGGATTTCATCCCCAGTGGATAATACTAAACTAGGAAGTACTATGGGCAATGGTGAGCACCAAAAACAAAAAAAAAGTATAAAGGAAAAAACTGTGGTCAGGAAAACTCCAAATGGGATTCAGTCTGGGGAAATACAGGATGAAAAATAACACAGAAGAACATCGATGATGGGGAGAGGGAAGGGTAGGAGAGGGAGACAATAGCTTTAACGCAGAACATTGAAAAAGATCAGTTATGGAGGGCCATAACTTTAATAGGTGCTAATATGGTGATATGATGTTAAAAATAGACTGTGAGATTTTTGGCTTCCATATTCATCGTCCTTTGAGGCAAAAGTTATTTTATAGAGGGAGATGTTTAGGCCTCATAGATCAAGTGCTGAGCTTGGATGCTAAAGACCTTGGTTCTAGGCCTGACTTGGCCATTGCTGTGAGACATCTCAGGCAAGTGATGTCACCACTCTGTGCCTCAGTTTCCTCATGTGTAAAATGAAGATACCAATTCTGACCTTTAAGATCTGCTAATGAAAAGCACTCTAAGTGTATGTCTACACTGTGGAGCTATTTCGGGATACTGGAAGTATCCCAAAATAGCTATTCTGCATCTATGGAAGAAGCCCGTTATTCCAAAATAGATTTCAAAATAGCGGGTGGCTTCTTCTGACATCCCAGCAACTCTTGGTCCACAAGGGTTAAGGGGCATTTTGGAATAGCGAGTTATTTCAAAATTTGATGCTGTGTAGACAGCGCCAAATTACAAAATAAGCTATTTTGACATACACTTGAAATAAGCTACACAATTTGCGTAGTGCAAATTGCGTAGTTTATTTCAAGCTAAGGGTGCTGTGTAGATGCACCCTTAGGTGGTATTAGATTTGTCACTGGAATAATTGCATCTAGAATAGAATGTTCAGTTCCGAACACTTAATTTTTGAAAGATGCTGACAAATTGGAGGGCATTTAAAAACAGAAAGCTCTGGGGGCATGTCTACGCTGGGGTATTATTTTGAAATAACTCCCCTTATTTTGAAATAACAAGGAGAGTGACCACACTATGACGCCTGTTATTTTGAAATCATAGGCTTGGTATTTCGAAATAATAACTCCTGCTTGTGAAGAGGAATAAGCTTATTTTGAAATAGTTATTTCGGGAGTTATTATTTCAAAATAACCTAGTAGTGTAGACATAGCCTGGGTGACTTGTTGATTAGATAGTGCTAAAATAAGTTAATATATTAAGTTGCCAAAATAAAGACTTAGGATAATATGATAATGCTCAACTAGTTAAGAAAAACCCGATACAGAGAGATGAATTATTTAAGGGGGCACAGGAAGAACAAAGCTATAGTTATCAGATGACATCAACAAAGGAATATTTAGACAGACTATGAGGGAAATAATCCTGATAATGAGATTTCTAGGAAAAGGATGGAAATTCCTTTCTTGAGTCATTTAAAATTAACAAGACAGGAAGCTTGGAAATATAATCTCACATTGTCAGGAGAATGAATTAGGTATGTCACATATTTAATAGGTTTATTTCTTTTCTAGTGTTCATGACATAAGAAATAATTGCGCTGCTGCTTGAACAGTACATCTTATATTTAGTTTGATAATTGAACTAGGAATTTCGGCCAGTGTTTAGTGACCAATATCAGATTTTCTAAAGTCTTATCATAACTAGTCATGTGTAAGATGCCCCAATAGTCCCACTTCTTAAAGTGTGAGAAGACCTATAGACAAATAAAATGTTTAATAATCCAGTAAATTCATACAGTCACCAGTTTGGATGTAACCGTTTTAGACCCTAAGAGGACTGTTCAGAGCAAAAATTCTTGCCAGAAAATTGCTAGCAGAGTTTTCCTGTCAGTGTAGTTAGGGCCTAAAATTGTTTAAATAATTTTTTTGTTTCAATTATAAAGATAAGCCAAGATTTAGAATGTGCTTTTCTTCCCTTCTCAAAAGAGAAAGAATTGCTAAGGTGAAGGCTGCTCTAGTTCTGCACGATAGCTCTAGTTTTAATTTTAAATACATTGTTCGGCTATTTTGGTTTGATAAAAAGCCCATTTATTGGATTGTTAAACCTAGCATAATATTATTTAACTGATTTTAAACTAGGACACCTCTTTTTCCTTGAATAGTGATAGAGATGCAGCCGTGTTAGTCTGTTGTATATTGTTAGTCTTTAAAGTGCTACATAGTTCTGTCTTTTTCCTTGAGGCTGACATAATTAATAAGCAGTCCATTATGGATTGCATTGAAGTTTGTCTGGTGTGTTCTTCTGGGTCAAGAAAATTTTCATACAGTTCTCATGGCTTTTAACATCTTCTCTCTCTTGTATTGGCCAAGCCCTTTCTGGATAGTTCAGAAGCTTTCTTTGATGTACTCAGGGCAAATGGCAGATTGACCTGATTAAAGTCAGGTCTCAAAACTTAGTGAGATAAAAGATCAATTTCCCATTTACACTTAATTAAGAAACAGGTATGAGGAACTGCAGCCTCTGCATTCTTCTTTGAGAATGTGATCTACAGTCAAGAAGAGACAAGTTGTATCATTTCAACACAGAAAACACAACTGGAGTCCCTTTTAGTTATACAAGAAATATTAGCAAATAAGAGTTTGTTGACCTACAGTATTATACTGATAGCAATTGAAAAAAGCAGCTGCTTAGACAGTGCGAGTTTATGTATTTACTATAATCTCTGACGTGATTGTGAAGGCTAAAACCTCAGACTGAAGGGGTCTGTGCTGAGCATCATCTGAAACAGGGCAACCAACAAGCCATGGGTTAGTGGGGGCTGACTTTGGGTCCCTGGAGAGGGCATAGCATTGGGCAGATGGGGAGGATCTAGAGCTAGTCACCTTTCCAGTCCTTCAGCACCACCTGCACATGCTGACCGGGGCTCCAGCCACTGCCATTTCTGCTGTAGTGGCAGTGGCAGCTGGAAGCCCCAGACCCTCTTAAATTTCCATGCCCCAGCACAGCTGCCCCCATGTCCTCCCCCCACCACTATCTCAACACATGAATGAAGACAAGAGATGAACTCAAACAGTCCCTCTGAAGTTAACAAGAGTGTTTTTGGAAATAAAGTGCTACTCTGCATGAGAGCGAATATCAGCTTCTGGTGCTTTGAAATTTTCTATACAAGGAAAGTTCTCAGCATTCATATTCACATTCTCGTGCATGGTTTTAGAATGTCATTGCTCATTTGCACATTACTTCTCTGGTCCTGCTTAATGAACACCATTATCATCACAGTGCAGGCACAATGTGCCATTTTGAATCAAACGAAATATTTATCATAGCTGAATCATACCCCTTTTCCCTCCAGAGGCAGTTCGGTCTAGAAGATTGGGGCCAGGAATCAAGAGCTTTAAAAGCCTTATTCTGACCCTGCCACTGATTTTCTATGTGCCCTTTGAACTAATAACTTCACTCCTCTGCTTTAATTTTTCTATATGTAAAACTGGAATTGTAACTGTTACTTAGCTAGATTCATGTGATGCTTAATTAGTGTATGTACAGTGCATTTTGTTCTTAAAACAAAGAAGGAGGACTTTAAGTCCAGATCCAGACAAGTGGTGAGCACCGATTGCTGGCAGTTGAGTATTTTTAAGGATCGTTCTTTTATTCACTCATGTTCACTTCCCTTTCTATATATCCTTGTCCAACCAAGGGATAAGCTCTGAAAGTGAGTAGCTTAATTGCTGGTTTCTACATAACATTTGGAGGTACTTAGTGAGTGAACTATTCAGAAAATCTTGAATACGGAGCTGCATCCCTGCTGCTTATTCTCCAAACAGAAAACATCCAGTTCCAGAGACAAACATTAAGAACGTGACCATAAACATGAAATATTCATCCCAATTTAAAAACATTTAATTTTAATGTATAAACTACCAATCATTTGATAGCAATGCAAACTCCATTTTAAAATCCACTGCCAAGCTCACTTGAATTTCTTTGACGGTGAGCATAAAAGACCTCAAGTGTCAAAAGCAACAGAACCACAAAAATCTGAAATGTTGCTTAATTAGTATTTGGGAGCTTGGGGCTACAGCACATCTGTTAATTTTTATGTTACAACAAGCAGAAATACATTCACACTTGGCAGTATCATTAGCATTCTAGGCATCAAGTCACTTGTAGTAAATAGCAAATCTGATGCCCTCAAAAATGTTTAAAGATATGGCCTTGCCATTGGTGGAGTAATTTCCCATAAGAAAATAATCTTGATGGTTACAGCCAAAGACTGGATATAAAACATGACCTCTGGCAACTGCAGCAGTTTCTTTCTCTGGGAAAACAGCCCTCTTGTTTTTTCCCTGGGGTTTCATATTGTGCAGCTCTTGACATGTTCGCCGTTTTGTTTACGAAGGGTTATGCTAGGGAAGGGAACTACTTTGTGGTTTATGACAGCATCACTGCTGAAGATTTGGTACACACTGTGATTTGTATCGCCCATTTGTGCCTCAGCTGTAAAAGCACAGTTTTTATCAGGAATATTTGTGAATATATAACAGCTCCGAAGACATATGGCCAATAAATAATTCAAAGTTATCTATTTTCCCTGCATATTCCTTATATACCTACCATGGTTTAATGCCTTACAGGCTTGGAAACAATATTCTTTATGACAGTCCCAGTATAAAAATGTTTACTGACTGGCAGCAAACCACTGATTCTCAGGTTATTGCCTTGAAAAATAAACCCTGATCTCCCAGTCTCCTTTTTCTTGCTTCTCTATTTTGCTAACAACCCAGAGGAGCATCTTCTTGCACTGTGAGTGCCTACTAAGTGGGTATCTTCTTGATTTCACTATAATGATAATGTGATTTAATTCATTATTTCCCTCTCTCACCCTGTTTCCTTTACAGTTCAATATCCATTTACAGTCCCAAGGAGAATCCTAACACATTTGATGCTGCTGCTTTCTTCCAGTCTGTGTGGAATTTTCTGGGGATCTTTGCTGGATCGTTTGCAATGGGGTCCTCGTATGCTGTTGTCACAGCTTTAATATCCTTTATTGTTTTTTCAAACAGAAAAACTCTGCAGATTTGAAAGTTTGTTTGCCTTGAAAAGTACTCCCAGGGCTGGCTGTGGTTTAGCATTAACCATCTGTACTTTGAGCTCAAACTTCTTCACCGAAGTGGAACCTTTTAAACTAAGAGCCAGGTCCATGACTGGAGAAAATCAATGCAGGTCGATGGAGCTATGCTGATTTTCACCAGTGTGCCCCAGATCTATAGCTCTTACTCCTGTAAGTAGTCTCATTGACTTCAGTCAGACTACTCTTGTGCCTAACAATATTCACATGAGTAAAAGTGGCTGGACAGGGCCCCAATTTCTCTTTTATGTGAGGCTTCTCTGAAAACTCTCTTTTCCCCCATTGATCTTATTTCTCCACAAAACATTATCATGCTGACCCACCCTTTCATTCAGGGAGAAATGGAACACTGCCCTGGATTGAATGTATCAGGAGACCAAATGTGTGATGCAACCTTGCTCTCAGCATTGGCTCACCTACTTGGCAGTGCTCACAGCCACTGACAAAGACATCAGACTTCCAGTTACAAGTACCTGATAGTATTTCAGCATTCTTGAAAAAATCAAAACACAAACATAAAGCACCATGAAATCATAATTCTCCTGTGCTGTGCCATCAGACACTGACATGAATTTATGTACTGAGACCCTTGCTTCATATCACACTCAGGCTTCTCAGCAGTTGTTAGCCCTGGTCTACACTAGGATTTTATTTTGAAATAGCTCCCCGAAGGTCGAATTTATAAATAGAGTGTCCACACTACCAAGCCAGTTATTTTGAAATAACGAAAATCTGTACTCCTGCTTTTCATCAGGAGTAATGCTAATTCCAAAATAGTTATTTTGAAATAATGGTAGTGTGGATGCTCCGGTGCTGCTATTTCAAAATAATTACTCCCCAGAGTAATGCGAACTAATTATTTCCTATGCTTCCTGGGGCTCTAAGCTTGAGGAAGTGCATCCACATTAATGGAGCCTGCCTCAGACTAATTTTGAGGCTACCCTGAAGTGTGGGCACACCAGTTTGAATTTGTTAAATCGGGAGTTATTAAGTTTAATTTAGTAATTTTGAAATGCTTTTCTATTGTAGACTTGGCCTTATATTTTAACTGGCCCATACAACTCTGGGGGAACATAATTTAACTGGATCATAATGAGAAGTTTTGTCTACTAGTTGAAATAGGCGAAAGGAGTCAGGACTTGTGGGTTCTATTTTCAACTCTGTGAGTGACTCACTGTGGGACTTTAGGCAAAATGCTTATCCTTGGTCTACATTACAGAGTTAGCTTGACATCAGGCAGTTTACATCAACCTAATTATGTCCCTGTACACACTACAGCCTTGCTCCCGCTGATGTAAGCGCCATACTATACCAACATAATAAGCCTACCTCCATAAGAAGAGTAGGGTTTATGTCTGTGTAGCCAGGTTGATTAAGGATCTGTGTAGACATTGCATTACTTACACCAGCTGTTACCCAGCATATTTACCAATTTCACAGATAACCTAATATAGGTTGACTTAAGATTCTAATGTAGACAAGCCTTTGGGCCCAGAGCCCCAAAGGTAGTTAGGCAGCTAACTACCTTGGTGGCTTTGGGCCTTAATCCCTCCATGCCTCAGTGAATGCTGCCACAAAATAGGTACAAAGCAATTAATGTTTGCAAAGTGTTTTGAGGTGCTGACATAAATACAATATTTCTTTAATTTACAATTTATGTAATAGCAGTAATTAAAGTACAAGCCAAGCTATTGACTACAAATCAAAACACAGTTTATCTGAACTGGCATAGTTTTCCATTTTCCTACATCTTGTTTAATCATTTACATCAGTTGGTGTACAACAGTAGCAACTTAGCCTCACTTTGCACAAATATAAATACAATGTCTAATGACCAATGTGTTAATCAGTGTCCCCATCTCAATTCATTTGAGAGGCCACTTCTGAAGCACTGATTATGATTTGTAAACTGATTCCATTTAAAGGCTACATAGTAAAGTTGACCTTCCCTTTCACACAGACAATAAATGCCTTGGACCAACTTGGCCTTTTGATCATTTTGTTACCATGTCACCTTTTCATGGCCACATTTCTTTGAAACCACATGACATGAGCGCATTTCAAAGGCAAATATAAATAGAAGTAGATATGTGAAGTAGGCTAACACTGGAAAATTGATGTTAAATTCAATCACTTAGGCCTTGATCTAGCAAACCACTTAATAACATGTATAACTTTAAGGTCCCTTTGAAGGCACATGCTTATGTGAATAGTTTTATGGTGCATTATTTCACTTATGCTGTTGGGGGTCAATTGAGGCTGAAAATTGTGTTATTTTTTTCCTTAGTATTTTTTAGCACTTGACCAAATTTACAAAGCTGTGTGAATTCCCCATGTTGGAAACAGGCCTGTTTTTCCTCCTGTCTTGGAGTGCCTTCCTGTCAGCAGAAGCTGCTGGGCTTACAGGTAAGTGTTGCATTTTACTAAGCAAGCAAAAACTGTGGGGCTCTTTAGTAAATCTGTGATGTGGGAAAATTGCACCCATAGTATGAGCATGACATCTTACAGAAACCTTCCAAAATCCATTTGTTTCTTTTCATTGCCAAAATGTGTTTGATGCTGCAAGCATCCATCTGCATGCACAGGTCCTACATGACTTTTTTTTCTGCACAAGTTTTTGTTTGATTGGTGGTTTTGTTATTGTTCCCATGCAAACCCCCATTGCATCAGGAGAGAGGCACAAGCTGCCCAGGGACAGACCATAACCACTTATCACCTTCAGATTGCTGCATCACATGGAGGTAGCTTTTGTGCGACCATAGCCAAATACATGCCAGGGATTGCTTTCCTCAACACCCAGAACAAGTGAACACATTCAGACATGATGAAAAATGGGCACAGAAGTTGTCCCTGTGTGAAGTGCCTAGGCTCTTATTATTTCATAATATGATTAGGAAGAATATGATTCATAATAGCCTGATCCTATTGATATTTTTGATATTGTTACTTTTGATGATTTACTGATAATTCACACTGAGGAAAGCTGGAGGAAAACCTTAGTGCCCGAACATTAATACAAAGCCCATTTAGTTTTGCTGGAGAAATTGCTCAAGACCTGTTAATTTTTATTTTGAACATAATCCTTGTGAAGTTTTGGGGATCAATGAGGGAATGAAATCCTGGCTACTCTGATAGTCAGTAGCAAAGCTCACATTGGCTTTGGAGCCAGGATTTTTCCCTTTTTGGGATAACTTTGAAACCAGTGTGTGGTTTATTGTAAATTGCTGCATGCCTGCCCCTCTTCCTCCTCTGCCTCATTTCATGCAGTTTTCTATCCCATTCCATGCCAGAGGTGGGTGAATGCCAACATGGCCCAAGTTAAACAAGACAGCAATGCTCTCTCACTTTACAAAGAAAATCTTACTTTAACCTGAACAAGGCCTTTAGTCCTGTTGTGCTTACTGTCCATTTTCAAAACACTGCCTGTAACAACCTACCCTTTACCTAGGAACCCCCCCCCCCCCAAAAAAAAAACCCCTCACGTGTGTCATGTTTTAGCCAGGAACTAATGTGGTGTGACTAAACTTTTAAATAACTGAAAAGAGGGGTTTCTATTGGAAACACTGATACCGCCTCCAATGCTGTCATTGTTTCAGGCACTGCTATACTGAAGGCAGATTCCACTGTCAGAACACTAGGACAAACTGTGGGTATGTCTACATTATGGGACAAGGGTGCATTAAGATATACAACTTCAGCTACTTTAATTGTGTAGCCGAAGTTGAAGTAGCTTAACTCGACTTTTGGCACAGTTCACATTGCAGGAAGTTGAAGGGAAAACAATCTCCCTTCAACTTCCTTTACTCCTTGTGAAAGCAGGACTACCAGCATCGACCAGAGTGCCCCATCTCAATTTGAATTAGCTGTCTTAACTAGATCCTCTAATTCAAACACTGGAAGATAAACAGCAGCAGCTTCAATATTCTCTGTAGTGTAGACATACCCTGTATGTCCAAATAATTGTCTTCACACTTCAAATATGTTGACACATAATGAACTCTCTCCCCCTAGTTGCTCGGGATGGTGTTTCATCTTTTTAACACATAAAATGTCAGAAATCAAAACCCTAATCACTGATGGCCCAGATGAGTTTTATAGTGACATAATAGCCACAGTAAACTATTTTTACTATGGCCAGAAAGTGAGTGGAAAGCAAAGTCATCATTTAATGAAAGGAAAAAACAGAAAATTACAAGGAAGTTAGTAAACGAAGTAAGTTAGTATAAAGGAACTGACATAAATGTTAAAAAGGGAAATTGCTCCACCTATACAAATTGCAGGGAAAACTAACCCTATTGCTTTAGCTCTGTCACTAGCAATTTTTTCATATGCACGTTCTTTGTCTCAGTTGGCAATTTTTTAATTACATTGTTGTGATGAAGCGAAGACGACTCTTGCCTCATTTATCAACAGGGTTGAGCCTCTGTCATTTTAGCTTCTATGAAAGGCCTTTGTCAGAAGCTGTTAGGAAAAAAGAACACATGCAGTCTTCTCTGTAGCTTCAGAAGTTCAAAGCTGAGTTTTTCAAATGCAGCAACTCTATTAATACTCTATTGACATTTCCACTTGACTGGCTATTTTTAGCCATTTGCTTTTAACCAGTTCCAATGTAGCTTTCATTTTCTCTAAACCTTGCCTGAAAATATTCTTCTCCTCTCCTCCCACAATTTTTAAGATCGATTTCAGAGTGGGGTTAATTCTATTGGTTAACAGATCCTCAGGTGCCTTGTCCGCTTGCCAGTATCATGTTTCCTTACCCAATGAGAGATGCAAATTTAGATGGAAGCAAGTGATTTCTTAATCTCAAACTAGTGGAATCTATGTAAAATGAGGTTAATCTGTGCAGCCATCAGAAAGAAGTGATGTCCTGGACTATGCTTATGTTCTCAGGCACCGTTTTTTATTTTTCCCACTCTGCCCTGAGGCCCCACCTTCATTGCACCCCTTCCCTGAGGCCCACTGCTCACGGCTCTCTGCCTTCCCCTGAGTATCTCCTGCCAGCTGTTGAACAGTTGATTGGCAGCCCCAAGTAGTCAGCAGCTATGCTTATGATACAGAAGAATCTCTTGGCCTGAGTGGTTGACCAAATAGGGTGGTTGGGAGAAAGTTAACTGAACAGCTTTTAGAACACTCCAAACTGCCAGTCCCTCAAGTATCAGTTCCAAAGGTCTTTTCCATCACATATGCTTTCCACCTTTTTAGCTCACCTGATTCCTACAACCTTTGGTTTTATAAGAGTGTATAGCTACTAAACAGATCAATAGAATTGTCATAGCATCAGAGGCAAATCAAGGTTATTGTAGGCAGGTCTACCCAATGGACCAAAGTCACTTCTAGTGTAAATCCATTTACTTCTGTGGCTAGACTCCAGGGATGAATATACCCTATTTTGGTCATGTCTACACTACAGACCTGGCTTAACAAAAATTATGTCCTTACACAGCTACCAAAGTTTGTATAGTGCTTGGCCATGTGCATGCTTGACTGCTTCTGCAAGCACTGTGCATAGGCACCAGGAGTGCTTGCGTCTGTGTCAGATCATGGGAAATAAATAGAAATTCATGGGAAGCCTGTGACCTGTCTCTGACTTTTACTAAAAATATCTGTAATAAAATGAATCTAACTAGGATTGAGATTGAGCCCTGCTGCAGGACAAGAGGGGAGTGGAAGGAGGGATACTCCTACCACCTGCAGTGTCTGAGAGCTCTCTGGTCCCCCTGCCACCCACAGTAGCCTATGAGCAATACCTCCCAACTTTTTATATACACCAGACTCCCACTTTTTGTGGTCTGCATCTCCTCTCCGGGAGTGGGTGAGCTGGTTACACACACTGGCATGACCTGGGATAGCTGCCAGTGAGCCTGATTCCCACCTCAGTGGGCGGGGCTGTACAGCCACACCAGAGGAACTGCCAGTGCATGGTGCTGGCACCTAGGAGGCGTGGCCTGACATGCTGCTGCAGGGCCCCATAGAACTCTGAAACTCCATGGGCACTGATTTAGATCTATGGATAGTCACATATGCAGATATCAATTTTGCATCTGCACCATGTTCTACAGTTGGGCAGTTGCAAACAACAAGGATTAGGTGCTAGGTGAGCTTGCAATCAAGTGGGCAATCAAGAAAAACCATTTAGGCATTTCAAAAACACATGAGGAGGTGTAAAGGGGGTGAGAGAGGAGGTGGTTTCTGGTCTGTATGACCCTAGGCAGTGGAGTTCATAACTGTGATCAGAGCACTCATTGTTGCAAGGAACAGGGAATTGTGAGAGATATTCTGGAGGACTATTAGGCTATGTCTACATTCCAACACTATTTTGGGATACCAGAGTATCCTCAAAATAGCTATCCCATCTCTTAACAGGAACTCATTATTTCAGACTTGCTATTCCGACGTCCCTGGAAACCTCATTCCATGAGGAATAAGGGACATTTTAGAATAGTGGGTTATTTTGAAATAAGATCTAAATAAGATACACAATTTGTGTAGCTCAAATTGCATATCTTATTTCAAACTATGGTGCAGTGTAGATGTAGCCTCAGGGTTCACACAGGTCATAGAGTGTCTACGTGCACATTGAGTGAGCTTCCATAGGTTGACTGTTACTCCACATCTATCGGTGAGGTGATGTTACTGCATCACTATAATGGGGTGCTTACATTGACCGGAGACATATTTGAGTGTAGATGCATATCTAAAATAAGGCAATTTATGTCAACCTATCTTTATAGTGCAATCCAAGTCTTTTTTGACAGGCTTCTAGTAATTATGATTTTCCTTAGCTATTGTAGGTATTTTACTGGTGATAAAGAATTTTCTCCTACATGAACTTTTACAAATTTATACAAGGCATGACTATGTCCCAATGTTGTTTATACATGCAATAACAACATGACAAAGTTTTTTCTGTAATGATTTTCATATAAACTCTACCCCCCTTTTGGAGTTAAACAACTACAGAGGTAAGCTATGCTGTAGAAATAAAAGGCAGAGGCATATTTTGTGCTCATATTACAATTGGTCAATATCATGGGACAAGTGAATGAAGCCCTGCTAATGGGATAGTCCTGATTACAGTTTAGCTGTTTTTTTAATAAATGTAATACAGTCGACATGTGGTGCACAAAGGGGATTTCGTGGACTATCAGGATATCCCGTGATACCCAACATGTTGCTAACAGAGTAAAGGCCAGATCCTGCTTGAAGATTAGATACTACCCAACCAGGAAGTAATCCTGGAAATCTGGGTTAATTGTGCAACTAATTATTACTATTTAATAGTGTAAGAGAAAGAAGACAGTCCCTGTTCTAAGGAGTTTAATTATATGAAAAAGCAAGGTTTTTAAGAAGTTAACTGTTTGCCATTGGCAAATGTATGATCACTTGATGTTAATACTGTTGACCCTCACTATTTTGTTCATTTTAAAAATTGCATAAAAATGGCAGACACTTCGTACTTCTGAGCAAAAATAAACTAGCAGAGTGCTGGAGTGAAGTCAGTGCTGAGAACAACTGCATTAATTTTACTAACTTATGCTCGCATATTATGGAGGATCAGAAATAATGAAAATTAAACAGTTGTTAAAATAAATGAGGAAAGTACATTGTGTGATGCAGTGTTCTTGCTTTTATTAATTGCTTGCCTGCCAATTAACAAAATTCAGTAATTTACTATTAGCCTCGCAATCTTTAGTTCAAATGAGTGACATTCTTCTGTAAACACAGGAGTCTATTATACATCTGAATGTAATGTCTTTTATGCATCTGTGCTGCAACTATATAGTTGAAAGCACACTAATTTTAAACAGCAGAGTCCACACTGGCTCTGTTGACAATAAAGAGAGGGGAAAAGACAGAAGTCCCTCACAGGGGTGGAACTTTTTTGTTACCAAAATTGGATGTTTTTCCTGACAAAAAGTCATATTACAGTGTAAATGCTCTCACTGTTTTGTCTCCAAAAGGCAGTTTTTGGTGACAAAATATGCCAGTGTAGACAAGCACATTGAGGGCAATGCCATACTTCCTCACAGCAGAGATTAAGATCTGCAATGAGGCTTTAAAGATGGCTAAACACATTCATGGAATAAATGTTATTTGATTTAAAGGATTTGTCTGTTATCCACTGCTCCCTGATCTCTTATGAAATATTGTGCTCTAAAATAAAGTACTGTATTGCCTTCTCTCCCTTCAGAAGGGAGACTTCTATAATCCTTTCTCTTTTTCTTGTTCTTAATACCACCCCACGCTCCAAAATAAACTCTGTATTTTCTACTTTTTGCTGTAAAAGGAAGTTAGTTAGAGTACTTGGTGTCAATATGGATTCATTGTGAGGATCACATTCAACTTTGGGACTTCAGACTGTGGGAGGTTGTCTCCAGGATTATATTAAGAACACATCTTTCTTAATGCCTTACTCAGCCAAAATGCAGGGCTCTGTTACAAGTGATATCTTTAGGTCTGATCTTGACAGCTGCAGATCCTTAGGAGTTGAATATATCTAGAACCTTGCAAAATCAGGCTATTAGAAAATAAGAATTACAGGGAAGTAATTTCCTTTTGCCTATTTGTGAAATGATCCATCAAGGACATTTATTCTCTCTCTCTCTCTCTCTCTCTTTCAGTAAAGGAACTATTTCTAAATTAATGCACACCAACGGTGATGCATCTTAGGATAGCAGTTGCCTCTTCTGCTGCATGAGTCCCATTATCAGTCTCACATATTGCCATCTTTTATCCTAAGATGAATTGCCTCTATCAATATAAGCAAAGAGTAAAAGTCATTGAGACTGATTTCCTTATGCCTAGCATCAGCTAACAAGCTGTCACTATTGCTATGTGTTTCACTGAGTAAAAAGCAACTAGTCTGGTAGAAGTTTGAAAATCAAAAGTAATTATCAGACAGGTGGGATTTAGCAAGCTGCTGATTGGCTTGGTTCACAATAGCTATCATTTTTTATGATCAGGTTTTTAATTTTTTTAGAACACGACATTTTCCAATAGTTTAATTTCTTATGAAAGATCATTCCTGTTGCATTGCACTCATGATCCAATTTTCCATTTCTTATGAAATCTTTTACTTTAATCTAGAGTACTGTTTCAGTGCTGGGGGTGCTGCTGCTTTTAGTACTAATTTTTTGAATTTATAAAAAAGGAGAGGGAATGGAAAAGTAAGTCACTACTAGCCCTTCTACTAGCCCCCATAAAACCACAGTTACAAGCAATAGATAAGAGAGACTTTCTCATTCTATCTGCTCTGATAGATCTAACCACTATCTCCTGTCCAAATTCCAACATTGTTCACTCTCAGTAAAACCAAGACGTGTGCATTTAATTTAGCAGGAAACTGAGACAGACATTTATATTTTTGGCTCCAGAATCTGAGATTTTAATGAGAAAAGAACAAGTGAGTATTTGTATCTGTGACATGTGCTATTTAGGTGATAGCAGTCCGGAATCAAATTGAAAGATGTCAGAAGAAAATTGGACAATTCTGTTAATAAGTTTTTGCAAAAATATATAATTGCCTAATTTATATCCCATACACAGTGGAGAAAGCATTTTTCTGTTAGGTTGATCCCTTTCTTCAAAATCCAATTTTAATACTTCTTGTCAAAGAATTTCCAACCTCACTTCACCTGTCCTTCCAAAGCAGAAAGCTCCCTGTTTGCCTTTTTAGGTAATTCTTGCCTCTCTTTCCTATGCAGTTGCATGAACATACATTTGGTCACCAAATATCTTAAAAACACATTACAATAACATATCATGTTGTAACCTAGTGTTATGCACAGCAAACCTTGTTTGAGAACTTCAGGGGGTAGCCGAGTTAGTATGTTACAGAAAAAAAAATAGTCTGGTAGCACTTTATAGATTAACAAAACATATAGATGGTATCATGAGCTTTTGTGGGCACAGCCCACTTCTTCAAATGACTGAAGTTATGAGTTTGGGATATGAAAACTCAAAATAAATCAAATTACTGGATGACAGACCCAAAAGAGAAAATAACAGAACTCCTTTTGTTGTTACCTACAGTCCATAACTCAGACCCTCCAATGCATTATACACAAACTACAACCCATCTTGGAAAATGATCCCTCACTCTCAGAGGCCTTAGGAGTAAAACCTATTCTTGCTTATAGACAACCCCCTAACATGAAATGTATTCTTTCTGATAACCATGCCACACAACCACATCATATGCCTCCAGGAACCCAGCCCCGCAACCAAAAAAGATGCCAGCTTTGCCCACATATCTATACTGGCAAATTCATCACTGGAGCAAACAACATAAGCCACAAAATCAAAAGATCATTTGACTGCATATCCAGTAATCTGATCTATGCCATCAAATGCCAGCAGTGCCCCACTGCTATATATATATTGGGCAAACTGGACGGTCTCTGCGGGAAGGAATCAATGGACATAAATCGGATATACCTAAAGGGAACATACAGAAGCCTGTTGGTGTGCATTTCAGCCTGCCAAACCACAGTCTGACAGACCTGCAAGTATCTGTCCTGTCACAAACCAGCTCCACAAACCAGATCCACAGGGAGGCCCTGGAATCACAGTTCATCCACAAATTCAATTCACATGCTAATGGACTCAATCGTGATATGGGTTGGTTGGTACACTACCTACCTAATAACCACTGAAGGTGCTAACAGCTCTCTGAGTGGCATCCTTCCTGTCTTGGGAATCTATTGACTTTGATTTTTATCTGCTTAGGTTTAAGTACCCATTCTCCAGATACTTAATGATGCTCTGTCTCCCACCCTCCTCCTTTTTTTTCTCTCCCCCCTCCCCTTCCCCTCTCCTATTTATTTTGAGTTTTCATATCCCAAACTCATAACTCCGGTCATCTGAAGAAGTGGGCTGTGCCCATGAAAGCTCATGATACCATCAACATGTTTTGTTAGTCTATAAAGTGCTACCAGACCATTTGTTGTTTTTTCCTTGTTTGAGAAGTAAGGTACCACTAAGTGTGAGTTGTAACAACCAGGGCTGTGTGCATAGCAAGCCTTGTTTTAGCAACATAGAGATTTCCTATGGCAAGCACTCTGGAAATAGGTTCAGATGGTCTATGAAATTCCATTTTGAAGGATGACAGGAGCACTTAAGAAGTCTCAGAGGCATAGTCGTGTTAGTCTAACTTTAAAAACAACCAGTAGTCCTGTGGCATCTTAAAGACTAACAAAAATATATAGGATCATGAGCTTTCATGAGTAAGACCTACTTCATCAGTTGTGTTGGAATGGAAATAACAGAATCCAAGAAATATATAATAGCAAAAGAAGTACCTGTCAGCTACCTGTCAGTGTTAATGAAGCTAATTAAGTGGGCTGGATATGTCCTATTAATAGCTTTTGATGTTGAAATGTGTATGTCAAAGTCAGGGGAAATCGGCTTTGTCGTGTGTTAATCAATTAATATCTTTATTCTAGCCCAGAGTGACAGTGTCAAATTTGTAGATGAATTCCAGTTCTCTTTCTGTAATTGGGTGGTGAAATTCCTTTGTAGAAGAAGGGCTCAAACAAGAATCCTCACTCTGTATCAGATACTCTGTGGTTGAAACTGATGTGTCCTTTTTTCAGTTTTTCAGATAGGTGCATTGCTTAAGTGAATGTACTTCTGGTGGGAGATCAGCATCAAGCCCTTTACATACCACTGACCTAGTTTTCATATTGCCTCCAGAACCCGTAAATAGATACATATCACACCTATAATTATCCATTGCATTTGGCAGTCACAAATCAGTGTTTACAACTGTGGTTGAATTGAATCCAGTCAAATTTTTAAAATGGCAACATGATGACTCAGGGAGTGAAAATTGAACAGGAAAATAATATTTCCATTTGTATTTGTTGGCTCAGGAGCTAGTGATATTTAGAAATAGTCCTGCTTAGCCATACTTTTAAAAATTGACTTTTGATTGCACAAACATGTATTTATCCACCACATTATACAAGAGGACGTTTTGAAGCTACTAATTGGCCTAGAGACTTTATAAATTCCCATGTCAGCTTTATACTACAAAAAACAAGGCAGCCTTCAAGCCCTAGAAGAGGCAGTGAAGCCATTTGGGAGAATAAGGAGTCTTACCATAAACTTGAAATGCCCAGCACTTTCTTAGGTACTGCTCTCTAATGACCCTTATGTTATAGATTCAGCCCCAGTGCTGAGTTAAAAGAAACAGAAATATGACAAAAGCAAAGAAAGGGCAGTTAAAGCTCAGTGAAATTTTCCTCGTTTGAAGAAGCTTGTATTACTGCAATAGAAATACAGTCGGGTGAATAGAATTCAGAAGCCAAGAGACATTCTGCATTGCTGAATAGGAATAGGTTTTTCATTTTCTCTTTGGTGGCCATTGTTCTTTCCTTTCCCCTTTTCTCTTCCATCAAAGGCACATTCCTCAATCTTCCCAGAAATGAAAAGAGAAACTTGCAATTCGGGTGGACAATACTTTTACATCTAGCAGTCTAAAGAGCATCAGAAAACTAAGGAAGGGCTAATAAAAGAATCATGTTACTTTATTTAGTCTTTAGCGTTTTTTAATTTTTTCCCTTCAAATAACGTTTGTCATTTTTTAAATATTTCTTCTTTGCCTTTTCTTTTTTTCATCCTCATTTTAATCTTAGGAAATGTTTCCCACTCTTCCTCTGTCATCCTCCTACCACTAAACTGTAGGGCTGTGTCTACACTGCAGAGTTTTTGTGCAAAAACGGCTGTTTTTGTGCAAAAATTCGCGGAGCGTCCACACTACCAGCGCATTTTTGCGCAAGAAAAAGTATAGTAGATTGTCAGAAGATTGGGCTTTTTGTGCAAGAGTTATTCCTCTTTCTATAAGGAATAAGCCTTTTTGCACAAGAGCTCTTACGCAAAAAGGCATGTGTGGACAGACAATGGGTTTCTTGCGCAAGAAACCCCCATCGGAAAAAGCACTGGTGTGCTGATGGCCATTCTGTGAATGGCCATCAGAGCTTTCTTGTGCAAAAGCATTCATGGCAGTGTGGATACTCTCTTGCACAAAAGCATGTGGCAGTGTGGACGCACTCTTGCGCAAGAACTTTTTGCAGAAGATCTCGTCCACAAAAAGTTCTTGTGCAAGAAACCTACAGTGTAGACATAGCCTAGGGATACCCATAGTTTCAAACATCTGACAAGCTTGGATAAGCATTCAATATCTTAAATGTTAATCTGAGGCTTCTACAAACTATTAGTCCCATTTCCAGGAGTACCTGCAGCCTCTCTGTTTAGCCAAGTTTACTGCAGCACATCCCTGTTGCTTGAAGCTTTTCAGAATGCACTGCTCGTTTACTCACTGTCTTGAGTAACTGATCTTATTACGCCTGTCCTGGATTTTTTACTGTTTATGAAATAGTGGATTATTTTACATTGGCACTATTATTTTTTCAAGCTCCTTACAGTAAAGGGAGTAGCTACATTTGAAAACTCCTCACTAAGCCTTCTCCAGATGAATTTTTACATAGGTGCATCATCTGCTTTTCAGGAATTTCACCATTCTGGCTACGTCTATACTGCAGCCTTCTTCTGCAAAAGCTTATGCAAATGAACCATGGAGTAGAATATCGCCACACTTCATTTGCATAATTAATTAGCAGCCGTTTTTGTGCAAAAGGCTTTTGCGCAAAAAGGTGCTGTGTAGACGGCTCTTTTTGCACAAAAATCCCCTCTTGCACAAGATCCGTTCTTCCTGAAAAAATAAGGAAGAACGGCTCTTGCTCAAGAGGGAGGGTAGCCCCTGTCTTAGGCATTAAGGAGATGCAGCATCTATTGACTCCGTTGTAAAGTCAAGTGTGCAAGCTCCTATGCCCGTGTGAGTTCTTACTGAAGTCACTGGGACTCCCTGTGAGCCCACCGACCAGGACCACTTTACATCCTACTAGGCAGTCGTGTTTTCACTGTGAAGGATTCCAGGATCATTCCCCCTCAGTGTATTGCAGCCCAAGATTTAAGAGAGAGGTTTTTTTTCCAGAGGTGTTTTTATGGTCACCATTGGCCACTGGTTTTTGCCTTGTTTTTTTCTTTTCTTTTCTTTTTTTCTGTGTGGTCCCTTTAGTTAATGTTAGTTTAACTTTAAGAGGGTATGAATGTATCAATGTTCTCAATAGTTATACTGTGTTTACTTTATGATCAGCAACTCTAAGCAGCTTAGTATGGGGCTGGTAAGGAAGAGGAGCTTTAAAAATAATTAATGTTACCACATGAATACCTTTATATTCCTGAGAAGACTGCCGCTCCTTTTCTCTCCTCATACCTTCCATAGGCTGGGGAAACATAATTACTGCCGCTCAGTTACAGCCACTGACCCAGTCATTCTGAGTGACACAGCTTTTCCCCAACAAAGCGGTATTTTAAAGATGGGTTTTGCTGTTTGCCTTGTAATAAGCAGTGTGCAATATGCAAGGCAAACAGACATGCAGAGGGCAAAATGGCATTCACATACTTTACTCCTTCAGCACCCACTGCTCAAGCACATTCAGGAGGGAAAAAATAACATTTCTTCAGCTACTTTGGCCTATGCCACTGTTTCATTATTTTCTATAATTGTATTATCTTATAATTAAATAACAAACTTAGATAACTGTCACTCCCACCATGAGCAGAGATCATTATACACAGTTATCACGGTACCTTAAATTGTCCAAGTGGATGGCACTAATAAGCCTGGGATGAAGGAATGGGAGGATTTGCAAAGATTTCTATCAAAGAAAAATTCTAGTTTGTTGGAAGAACATTCTTGTAAAACATACCTTTGCATTTCAAAAAGCTTTTAACACAATCTAATTAGTTTTTGAGCAGGCTAATCCCACCCTTTGACTTCTGCAAAGTAGAAAATAGAAGCAGCTGACTCTATCCTTTCTTTGCATTTCAGGAATTGTTGCAGTCCTTTTTTGTGGAGTTACGCAGGCCCATTATACCTACAACAATCTGTCATCAGATTCCAAAATGAGAACTAAACAGGTAGAGTACAAAAATAACTGACTTTGTCTCTTCTGCTGTTGTAATGAATATATAGAGGTACTGCCAGCATAGCTGGAAGGGTTTTCATTAATACAAAAGAAAATGCTTATGTCTTCATTACAAGAGAAAGATATTTGTAAAGGTTTTGCCTGGAAAGCATTAACAATTCTTTTGCTAAGCAAAAAACTAATAATCTAATCCTTAAGACACTAGAAATATAAAGTACCCATGTAGGAGATATAAGGTATACAGCTGGTAATCATTTACAGTAGCTTCCATCTGAAACTGCTGCAAAGCACAGGAAATCCAGGAGGTCTAATGAGTAAAAATGGAATAGTTTGAGAGACTGAATGCATGTGGATTTTTTGCAAAGGCATTTCGGAACTCTGTGGACCAGCCCTTAGTCTCCAGCATTGAACAACTTCTCTCTCCTTATGATATCTGTGGCATATTAAAGAATATGCAGGAGACGGCAAGTTTCCTATTAAATGAACAATTTGGAAGGCAAGAAAAAGTCAAACAGAAAACTGTTTCTAGTAAAATGTTTGAGGCTTTCAGTTGTAAGTATTTTGGAGAACTTGGAGATGCTTTCAGTACTCAAGTCTTTGAGTCATGATTCACACTCTGCAACACATCAAGGAACAAATGTTAAACTGCCTAATCGCAGGACAGCAGCCACACACCTCAGGGAGATGCAACAAACCCCTGGGCTCTTCGACCATCAGTTCCTTCTCTCTGACAGTTTGACAGCAAGGAAGCTTGCACATCTGCTAGGACTCACTTCTGTAAACTTTTGCTCTGGGGAAGTGAATAGTAATTTATAATACTGATCTTTTGTATCCATTTTGGTCTATTAAAACTTGTTACATTTTTTAAATGGCTTAGAAGCCCATTTCCCCTCCAATTTATTTTCTTTTCTTTCTCAAATCACCTTTCTCTACAAAATGTTTACAAGACAACCACAGCTAGATCTCTTCACCAGCTCCAAATCATGCAAGCAGATGAGTTAATGTTTGTGTCTGTTCTGTTTTGTCTGTCACTGAACTATTTTGTAAACTAATTGGGGCAGGATCTCTGCTTTATTTGTAAAGCACCAAGTACATTGACATTTGATAAGTATTAATAAGAGGTGATTGGTTTTTCTTGAATTGCATTTTAAACTGTTTTTAAGAAAGTCAGTGGCTAAAAGGAAACCTCTCAACAAGCACCAAGAGCTGAGCCAAGTATGATTAGAAGATGACCTTCGTGAATGATGAATGTTTTAGGACTTGTCTTCACTGCAGCATTAACTTGTTAATTCCTCTAAAGCTATTCCAGCTCAACTGAGCATGGTCACACTGCAAAATAGTACTGGAACTGCAACTGCACAAGTGTTTGTATTAGCAGCACAGAGCGATTTTACACCAGCACAGAGTAGTTACATCCACACTCCATGACCAGTAAAGCATCTTCAGCACTCAAGCTGTATCCCATATTGGGTCACTGCCCAGTTAGTTCAAATTTAAAACACCTTTTAACTCAAGCAAAAGATTTGTGTGTGTGCACAGCAGGAATGGGGTTAGGGGCTACATTTGAATTGTACCTGGAGCTAACACTGCTATAAAGATGATCTCTACGTGTGGATATGTGAGATGTGATGATAAGTTGCAATGAATGAGGTTACCTCAGATTGGGTCAACTCAGCTCCTTCTTTACCACTTCTGAAACCACCTATAAGTCTAATTCACATCCAACTACAAAAGGCCTTTTGAATATTTCAGTGCAGAGCGAAGTAATTGGCCCATTGGGAGTCAGGATCACTTTTCAAAATTCTCTACCTTGAAACAAATCTCTTCCATGCCAAAGACAGTGTGCTCTGTTGCATCTGCTTGTCAAAACCGAGGGGACGTATCATGGCCTTAAGGGTGCTTCAGCTATAGCAGCCTTGGCCCTGTGCTGCCGATAGCTCTCACACCCAAACACCCCAAATAACTGAGAGCTGTAGGAATAAATCTGCCAACAAACAACCCACTCTCTTGGCATCCTGCAATACTCCTTCCCTGTCTAGCTGGGTGTGGTGTGAGTACCACACAGTAACAATGCATTTTCCCAGCTCCCAGGTCTGCTGTTGCACTCCTGATGTTCTGGAGCAACTCTGTATCCCAGTAACCTAGGAAGCTAGGGCTGACCCAGCTTGATAGCTTTCATGCAGTTCTCCTCTGGCCCACGAGTTGATTCTTAAGTTAGAGCAGGCTGTTGTAGCGTCATTTATCAATAAGAAACCAAAGCACTCCATTGCCCTGGACTCCACTTCAGATTTCTCAGTACTTCTGGCTACTCCACCTTCATGTGTATCTTATGTCAAAAATCAGTTGCAGTTCAGGTCAATCGTACTGGCAGATATGCTAAGAATCTTCTAAACTATTCACTGACAAACTGAGTTACTTCCATAGCTAAGTGGTGAAGCAGAGGTACCTCTCAATATGGAGTTCTGTCAATCACAACTTGACTGGTTGCATTGGAGGTGTCCTGAATCTGAGGTGTCTTTCTCCTTGATGTATGTACTGTAGCTAGCTTCAGTGCTAAGAGTTTCTTCTTACTTGGAGAAGATGGAGGAGTCTCCAAGAAGTGTGTGCCTCAGGAGAGTCATAAGAACTCTCTTCAAAGGATCTAAGTGTTAGCTCAAAACTCTGCTTTCCATTAAAGTGTTCCATGGATAATGTGATGGATAGTAATATGGTACCCCTCTATCAGTCATGGATAGCTAAATGTCTGTTTGAAAACTGGAAATAGGTCCATAATTGTTTCCCCTTTTTCCCTAGGAGTGGTAGAGTTGAGACATCTGAAATGTTGACTATGTGTGTAATTGGTATGACTAGAGATGGGAGGAGGAGGAAGAGTATATTATGTCCCTTTGGCCCCATTATCCTGGCTTGTGGTCTGGGTTTTTTTAACTTACCCTCTTCTTTTCTTGTTCCCAACAATAAAAACAAATAATTTTCAAAGGTATTTTGTGCTCCCATATTCCTGCTATCCGCACCTTTAATAATGCCCTTGATGCTTTAATAATGCCGTGAGTTGTGCTTCTTGCATTGCTCTAAATCCCACCCTGTTCAGATACTACAGATCTTTGGCCTGTCACTGTAATTTTAGAGCAGGATGTGCTGTGCTCCCAATAACATCAATAGCAATCTGAGGCTACATCTATACTGCATCCCTCTTGCACAAAAACCTATGCAAATGAAGTACAGATTAGCATATTGCTGTGCTTCATTTGCATAATTAATTAGGGGCTGTTTTTGCACAAGAGGCTTTTGCGCAAAAAGGAGCCATCTACACAGCTCTGTTTTTCACAAACACACCCTCTTGCGCAAGAGCTATTCTTCCTGATTTAGGTACTGCTAAACAGGTTTAAATATGTTATAATGGAGCCTAGTTTACAGAGTTTTTTCCCTGCATTCTACTTACATCCAGTTCAAAATGTTAAGTTTTGAGCTAGTATCTGCTGGTGTCTGATCTCTGAAGAGTTGCCTTAAGGCTTATTCAATCATGGCATGTCACTGTAGCAAGCTTTGAATTTCTTCTACTTCAAACCACCTCTGCAGTGCAACCACAGGGAATTTTTAATACCGTTACTAATCATTATTGTCTGTGTGCTGCATTATGCAATGAATAAAAATATGTAGTTTTGATGTTATTGTGGCTAACAGTAGCTATAACAGGTCTTCCCTACTGTTTTACTTCAGAGACTGGGCCAGCCAGACTCTGCTCTCAGGTTCGGAGGGTAACCAAGAAGACACAAATCGCTTAATGAGAATAAATACAAGGTTTATTAGATGATATAACAAGAAAATAAGAGAAGGCTTACAACATCCCTTTGGCTTGCTGGGGACTCCGACTCAGCAGAGGATGGACTTCTGAGCCAGGTCCGAAAGGCACCTCTGTACAGTTCCAGGTCCTTCGGGAAGTCCAAAGGGCGATGGCAACAGTAAACGATATAAAGCCTGTACACAAAATTCTAGAAGCATCAACTAACTACGTGCAGAGGAAAAAAACCAAAACAAACACCTGCCTCCTTGAGAAGATTCACACAGACAGGCTTGTTTACCCCAAAGCTTATCTAAACTATGTGGTGACCTCTGCCATGCTGGGCATGGCCTATCTCTCTAACAAGCTAGCTAACTGGGAATTTTCCTTGCTAACAGCAGGCCAAAGCCTCTTTTCTAGTCTGCAGACATGAGAACTGGGAAGATTCACTAACTCCTCAAAGTACAATGGTTTTCCAGTTTTCCAACCACAATACCTACCTTCCCATGGTTCCATACAGTGTTTCTGGTTAGGTGGGGGAAAGGTTGTTTTGTCATTGCAATAGAAGTTGGAACACTTCACTTATGGCTTTTATTCCTGAAGTCCTTACTTAGTTTTGACTGTCATTATTCTGACATCATTCTACATCAGATTCAACCTGTGGTCTGCAGAGCCCTGGGGATCCGCATATTATGTCTAAGGGTTCCATAAACAATTTTGTCATTGCCAGGGAACAGTGGTTTTTAATCCGTGTGGTCGGCAGACTCTTAGAGGTCCACAGACCATGTCCAAGATATCCAATGGGTGCTGCACATCCTTTCAAAAATGTTAGGGTTGAACAAAGGTTGGAAACCACTGTTCTAGATGAAGCCAAATGGAGCTTTTCCAGAATAAGAATGGAGTGAAAACTGAACAAGGACTGATTTGGCTGAAAATTGATTACTGAGGTTTAGAGGTTGAACTTTAGTTTTGTTAGAGGTTATTCAGTTTGAGGATATTTGCTCCAAATATTTGCCACTTTGCAAAAAGGAAATTATCTGGAATAATATATTCAAACCTGGAAAATTACTAGAAAATTTGAAGGTAGAACAGTAATTAGCGGAGGTTATTCAAATTCCCAGAGGATTTCAAAATTTGGTTTCATTTAGATTTGGAATAACGTCCAAAACCTTTGGAAAGCTCCAAAAAAGAGAATGGAGCCCCCACTCTGAAGCAGTCCAACTGGAGAGCTATTCTGGAGCTCTAGGCCCAGAAGTCCTGGGATTGCTAAGGAGCTGGGCAGGTGAGCTAGCAGAAAACTAGGCAGGTTTCCGTTAGAACCCAGCCTTGTTCCATCAGAACAGAGTCAAAATCAAGCAGTCTCCTCAATGTTTACTCAGAATTTTTCTGTAACATCATCTGAGCATTGGAGAAGATGACTGAGGATGGTTTAAAAAAGCGAAATGTATAGGCCTCCAATTTTCATTGAGATCTGTTATTCAAAGGGATAAAGTGCAGATACTGAAGTCCTTGCTAGCAGATCCTAGTTTAGGAGCAAGGCCATATACAGCATTTTTGTTGGCTAAGAGATGACTGAAAAGGGTTGTGGTAAATTTTTATGAATATGTGAAGTATAGAAACTTGAGATGGCTGAAAACTTTCCATTAAAATATTTATTTTAGTGGAAATTGCTTTTTTATTTAAAAAAAAAAGGTTTCAGGTCTTCCAGCTCCAGTGAAAATAAAACAAAAATATTCTTTTCATCTAAATTTTTCACAGTGAGGGGAAAAGATACTTTCCCTGATCAAAGGACTAGAGCTATGACTGATGAGAAATTCAGAAATGAGTAATTTAGTAGGAAAATCAAGAAAATCTTTTGGGTAGTGTGAAGTATTAGAATAGTCCAACAAAAGTGATGGAAGCGTCATCCCTTACCACCTAGAATAGACAAAGTGCAGGACAACATATTATAAAGAATAACCCTGTATTGGTGTGAAAGGAACTGGATTATCTAATATGTCTTTTCCATCTCCAATTTATATCATTCTCTAATAAATTGTCTAAGGGTTTTGGCTAAAACTAATCAGAAAATAGAGGGGTTTTCCCCATGGGATAACTGTCCAAATTTGTAAGATATAAAACACTGGAAAGCCCAACCCACAGAGGAAAATGGGAGTATAAGGCATCCAGAACTACAACTCCCATGGGGCATCATATTGAAAATACCACTTTCTCCTTTTTTCACATGTAGGGGGTGCAGCATACAAATCCCTTCACATGGTGCGTTATAGAAGATGTAGTCCAACCAGAGAGACTGGCCATAGAGAAGAATGGAAGTTTAAGGCAACCAAGATTACAACACCTATGATTATAGTGTGGCACCATTCTGAACTGAAATATATTGGGTTATTTAAGCTAAATAAAAATTTTCTGCAGAGAACAGACACTTTAGACAAAAAAAATATTTAGTTGAAAACTCAGTTTTATATCAACCAGTTCTGAAGGAAAATTTTTGACAACACCTCCTCCCCAATTTTTAAAACTCGTTCACTCTCATGGACAATAAACCACACAATGTTGATTGAACCTATATGGTAACTGAACAGTTACCACTATTACATGCAAAAAAAATTAATATGGATGCAGTGGCACCACACTACATTCAAATGTATGTTTCCTTCATATGCAGTCATGGAAATTGTACCTGTAAATATGCCATGGAGTTACTTGAACAATTTGTGCACACTAGTGCACACATAACTTTAAGTACACAATGTTTGATTTTTAATTAACTCTGAACTAGTGTGTTATATTTAATTGAAATGTTTTTGTTTTCAGAAAACATTTTACTCCCTCATACATCAAAAACAAAACTTAAATACACATGTTCCCCCTCAACACACACACACACACACACACACACACACTTCTTTGTTATTTTACAGAACTGAGATTTCTATTCCCTATGTCTCTTCTGTTTGTCCTTTCCACCCTAAGCTCTTATGAGATGGTTCAGAAATTGTTTCTAAATTTCTTTAAATTCTTCTAATTTATTTTCTAATCCAAAGATTACCCTTTTATATGTTGCTGTTTCTCCGGATCTGCCCTCCCTCTCTTTCACTCACTCAGAGCCGTTCGTTGCAGTGAAACCTATTAAGCAATGTACATGTATGATTATGGGAATTCCATGATTAAAATTTAAAATTAACTATTATTGCTGAGTCTTGTCCCAAAAAAAAAGACTATGTCCCCATCTACCCTCCAGTTTAAGCCAATCTTAATAGTCATTACTGATCAAAGCCAAGAGCTTTCTAGTTCACATTATTCATAGTTATTCTTGGGCAATCTTGCTCCTCCGTTACAATATGACAGATTATTCACTATTTTTACACCTCTGATATAGGACTTTCAAGTTGCAGTACCCAGTGAAAAGGCAGTGAATTAAGAGTGGAGTGGCAGCTTTTTCATTTTTATTGATTTTAAATCACTGTTAAAATTATAGTAGTAGATTTTAAAACAAAACATCTGCTCTCCTTTTGCTTTGCATGATATACGTTATTATTGGCTGTGAAAATTCTCATTACTTCGCAGCAATGTGTAGTATGCGACATTAACAGTACAGGTACATCTCACCACAATGTTCTGCTGTGCTAAAGGCAGTACAATCATGACTAACCCTGACTAAAAGGACACATAAAACATATAGCCAGTGTAATTTTCCTCAGATATTAATACACAAGAAAAACACATCTCAGGTTCTGTTTTTGTTTTTTGTGGAGAATTTCTCTATCAAAAGTGTGTGCCTTCTGGCTGTTAGTTACACTGGATCCTTTATTCTCAGCTTCCAGCACCTACCTGCCAGTCAGTTTTTATTAAAGGAGCCATGTCTGTTGAAATATATTGCTCTTGTCTTTAGAAACTAAGACTGTTACTTTAAATACTGTCTTATGAAAAATAAGATCTCAAAAGTATTGGTTAGCATGGCTCAAGTTTTTGTTTAATCCAATTATTCAAATACTTCTTTGAAGAATATATAATTTCACAATTCTCTAATTGATATTTATGTGAAAAATGTGCTGGAGTGGAATTTTTTGAAAGTGTTCTCTTCACTGTCCTAATTCTGATTGCATAGGTTTCAGTAGCAAAATTACCACTGACTTTAGTAGGAATAGGGTTAGACCAGTGCTCAGTGCTTTTGCATATTCCAACTTTTAGAACTGAAATTCTCTATTACAGTAGGGTTTGGGGAGAGCCACAGACTTGATCCTGGCTCCCTGATTGTGCTCTGCCTGATCCTGGAGTACCAGTTGCCCCCTCGTACCTTTAACTTACACTGCTGGTAAAAGAGGTACTGCCAATAGGTAGTCACCTATGATGGAGCCTCATCCATACTCCTAAAGTCCTGTGTCATGTGGTTTAGATTCTGCTGCTAGCTTATGGTTCTTTGGTTTGTTTTTTGGGTGTGTGGCTGAACAGGATGATGTTAAGCAGGGAGATAAGTCAGGGTGCTGTGCTGAGAATGGTTTGAAGAAAGAGCCCAACAGATCACCTCAGAAGGAGGACAGCAGGAAGGAGGTGACTTGGAATAATATTTATGTTCTCGGAGAAACCAAGGTCAGCATGGTTTCTTGGCAGAGCAGTAATTGCAGTCAGTGGAACTGATGTCAATTTTCTATCTAAGGGTATGTTTACAAGCCTGCTGACAGGCAGGCGGAGGGGCGGGGCAACACAAAGGGTGCAACTGCCCCAAGGCCTAGTGATTGTAAAAGTCCCAGAGCCTTGGCCCCTTTAAATCACTACTGGATCACCACACCGAATGCTCCAGGTGCTCGAAGGCAGGGCTACTCAACACGCGATGGCGGTTTAGGTTTATGCAGGGCTCAACACGCGGCCCATTGGTGGGATCCTTTGAACATGGCCTCCAATGGGAACATGCTCCACAACTGTGAAGCATCTCTTAGGTGGGGTGAGTATTGAAAGATGCAAGCGGATGGGCTCTCTGGAATAGAGTGTCAGCATTTCTAGCCCCCAGGGAGGAGGTGACAGGAGTACCGGGGAACTTGCATTCATGCTGTCCATGTGAAAGAAGCTATTTGCATATATATTTGCATGTATATGCAACCACACTTAAGTTGCGGCCCTCGCTATGTGCTGTGAGTATCATTGTGGCCCCTGGGGCTTCCAAAGTTGAGTGGCCCTTCTCCAAAGGCTGGGGGGATGGTGTAGCACACTCCAGGTGGTGATGAGGGCTGGCTGCCGCTGCCCCCACACTTTCCATCTGCCCCTTTCTGGAATTGCAGAGCAACCCTCTTTGCCCAGGGGCCTGGCATGTCTATCTGTTTTCCTGCATATCTACACTACACAGATTTTGCCAACAAAAAATTTCCACTCCCTACAAGTGGTGGTGTTTGCTTTGTCCACAGGATTGCTCTCCTGCCAGCAATGCACTGTTTATGCCAGTACTTGCCAGGGCAAAGCTTTTGTTATTGGGAGGGGGGGCTGTTAAGCTCCTATGAACAACAAAAGCTTTGACACTCAAATGCCACTGTAGACAAAGGTAGGTCTACACTAGACCTGGCAGCTCGGCTTAAGGTATGCAACTTCAGCTATGTAGAATACGTAGCTGGAGTCATCTTATCTTAAACTGAGCTTGCCAGCGTCCCCACAGTGGGAGGCCGATGGGAGCAAATGCTCCTGTCCATTATCTCTCACAAAAGGAGGAGTACCAGACACTTGAGTGGCTGCCCTCTGAGACTGATTTAGGGTGTCTTAACCAGACTTACTAAATCAAACTCCAGAAGATTGATCGCAGCAGCAGCAATCTTCCTTTTAGTGTAGACAAGGCCAAAGCCTAACAGCCTTATACTCTAGCTTCTGTAGTTCATAGAAAAGAGACAGTTGGCCAGAGAGCTCATGTGATCCATATTGACAGAACAGAGGACAAAGGAGCAGAGTATTTTGCTTCCTGACTGAATGAGGCTCCATGAAGGGTTAAGTACTGGTAGCCAACCCTAAAACACATCTACAACAGGGCACAAGGTGTCAGGAAGTTACTGAAAAGGACAGAGAGGAAAAATGAAATCCAGTTCATAGGTCTGTGTTCATTCAATTAGTTGAATCTAACTGCAGTCAGTTATGAAATAGTTATGTATAGCAAGCTTGTAAAGATTGCTCTCTGAAGCAAGATGTAATCACCTTGCTCAAATGCATTTTTAGTTAAAAAATTAATCATATATTTCCACTGAACCTGTTAGCAAACCCCTTTGTGAATACCTACCACATAGACAAAATCTTTTGTCCTAAATGTTAAACTACTTTATGTAAAAGATGTCATATAAGCTCTTAAGCAGCACTTCACCACCAAGATCTTACAGATGCTAGAAGTTAGAATAAAAATAAAGATCCCGGAGCTGCAAAGACCCATGTGGGTAAGTAACTTTATTCAGGTGACTAGTTTTAATGTGGTCAATAGGACTGCTCAGATGAGTAAAGCTACACTACAGGATCATGTCAAAGAAAACCCACATGCCTGCGGATGGAGATAGCAATTATAACCTGTGTAGACACGATTCTTTTTTGTAGAATTTCTAATGTGCCATGTTTAACATAGAGATATCCAGCGCATGGAGATTTTTTTTAAATGCAAGATACCCTTAACTCATGAAAAAACTTAAAACAACAAATAGTTCTGCAGTACCTTATTCACTTTTTTAAAGTTTTTTTTCAGTTACACCTCTGAGCACCTTAACTCATGAGCAGTACAGCTCCAAGTTGTAAGGATTTTCAATTAACTAAGGATCAGACTTGAGCCAGCTAATTTCTGAGTCTTTGGTTTAAGTTGTGGATGGTGCTGGGTTTCCCTCCTTTCACAGTGACAGTTTGGTATGAAACGTGACTTCAAATGCTTAGAATCAAATTTACTTTAATTTTTTTAAATAATTGAAACCGCCATAAAAAGCACCATGAGAAACTTATTTTTTGTTTGCAAAAAATGTTATTCAAACCACTATACTCCTTTGATGGATTTGAGAGACATAGCAAACTAGCATCAGTATGGCCAATCACGCAGTTCCATCTAGAATTACATATTTGCTTTTGGAGCAAATCTAAGTTTAGTAGCAGCTTATCATTTAACAAGTAGAGTATGGTGCCAGTCATGTCCAGAGATACTGCAAGGAAAAACTGTTGAATCCAAAGTATGGTTATAGAATAGTATCAGAAACTAACATAAAAAAGAGCATGCAAGGTGTTGGCAAAAATTGAAGAAGCTCATTTTATGCGTAAGGGAGATAGAAGAATGTTTAGTTCATTATACTCACTCTGCAGTGCCCCAATACAAAGTTCCATCATTCTACTACATTTTTCCTGAATCTCAAATGTTGATGAAGATATCTCAGTGAATATTTATATTACAGAAAGATAAAACATTTCAATACAGCTATGTGTGTTGGTCAAGGCTGTTTTCAACCCAAAATTCCAGAGCAAAAATAAAATCAAAGGGTTAACTGGAGCAGACCAAAAATGAAGGGGGTTCAACTGTGTGAAATGAGATTGTGCGGGTAAAAAACATGTTTGCCAACCTCTCTCTCTGCAATAAGTATAATTACAAATGCATAACAAATCAAGTCCTGTGGCACCTTGTAAGCTAAGAGATTTATTGGAACATAAGCTTTTGTGGGCAAAGACCCACTTTGTCAGATGCATGTAGTGGAAATTCTGGAAGTGGGTCTTTGCCCACAAAAGCTTATGTTCTAATAAATCTGTTAGTCTATAAAGTGCCACAGGACTTCTCATTGTTTTTGCAGATTCAGACTAACACAGCTACCCCTCTGATACTTGAAACAAATCAAACATTCTGAATTTATTTACCAAAGATAATTGTCCTGGGACACACAAAGTTCACCAGCCCAAGGAGAGCCTCGTGCAGGCTTTGGTTACCACAGAGCACTCATGAAACTCTCAGATGCATGAAGAGAGGGAGTTGATGCTCCTGCACAGAGCAGTTGTATTTTAGAGGGTGCGGGGCTGGCTCCACTGCCTTCAGGGTGGCTAGCACTCATGCAGCGCCAGGCAAGAGCAGCTCCTGAACACAGGAGAGTGACTGGCCTCTGTGCAAAGGTCACAAGGACAGGAAAAGAAATTTGTGCAAGGGTCTGGTACAGTCTTTATATGACATTTATAGAACAATAGGGAGGCAAAGTCTTTAGTGCCAGGCCTAATGTTTGAGCCTCAATGTGAAGATATATGACTTTCTAGTTCTGATTATTTTCAGGCATAATGGCTTTGTGCAAGAGGGTTTTTCTTGCGCAAGAAGGGGCAATGTAGATAGTCCCATCTTGCGCAAAAGCCTCTTCCGCGAAAATGGCAGCTCATTAGCTATGCAA
>JANRFK010004149.1:150816568-150831150 GCA_030068395.1 Apalone spinifera
GAATAACTTAGAATGGCCTGGGTGAGGGGCTATTTCAAAATAGCAGAAGTGGAGTGTCTACACAGCCCCTATTTCAAATAACTATTTTGGAATAGGCATTATTGTTCATAGAATGAAGTTTGCAGAAGTCAGAATAAGTCTCCTGTTATTTCAAAATAACTCTATTGCTGTGTAGATGCTCGTATAGTTATTTCAGAATAACGGCCATTGTATGTGTACATTGCATTCCTCTTTCGAGAGAGGAATGCAAATTCAGATCAACGAAATTGCAAATGAAGCGTGGATTTTAATTTCCTGTGCTTCATTTACATAATCGCGTCTGGGTGCTATTTCGAAAAAAGAAATGCTGTCTAGATGTGGTTATTTTGAAAGAAAACCCTTCTTTTGAAATTACCCTTACTCCTTATAAAATGAAGTTTAAGGGTAATTTCAAAAGAAGAGTTTTCTTTCAAAATAACCACGTCTAGACACTGTTTCTTTTTTCGAAATAGGGTATTTCGAAATAGCTCCCGGACACAATTATGCAAATGAAGCATGGGAAATTCAAATTTGCGCTTCATTTGCAATTTCGCTCAGCTGCATTTGCATTCCTCTCTCAAAAGAGGAATGCAGTGTAGACATACCCCCAAGGAGTACTCAGGTGAGAGATTAGAGGTCAGGTGGGACAGTGTGCTGAGACCAAAGGAAAGAGGAAGAAGCCACTTTTGGCATCAGAGATGGACATATACGGAGTATCTTTAACAGGGTTTCCACAAATGGAACTATGTGCAGTTTTGCTCTTTCTTTAGCCTTCTCTGCTCACAGTAAACAGGATCTGTGCACATTTTAAAAATAAATAAATTGTACTAGGACACAAATACTCTGACTCTGTGATACCAACCTCTCTTCCACAGAAACTGATCCCCTACAAAACTCTCAAATCTGCTACCACTTAGCAAAGGACCTACAATAATTTGACCTGTAGATTCCCAGCAATCCTGCAAATGCTAAGGGAAGAAGGGAACACTCACCCCACCTACCATCCCCTTTGGAATTCCAGTCTAGATTCAGGCCTTGGAATTAAGTCAGCAATCTGGGTTTGTTCCCCAAACTCCCCTACTCCCACCTCCTGAGACTACTATCTGCCTCCTGATAAAACAGCTCTATGGCTTTCTTTCTCTCCAGGTCAGCTCAAGAATAAAACCTTTAAACAGACACATATAAGCCCAGTCTGAAAACAAAATGGGCCTACATTGAAGCTCATCACCTAATAAACCATCTTGTTAGTCTTTAAAGTGCTACATAGTTCTGTCTTTTGTTTCAGATGTTTAAAGGTGCAGCTAGATACCTACTGGGATTTTCAAAAGCACCTATGTGCTTACCTTATATTGATATGAATGGAAGTTGTGCCTACTGGAATTTTCAGAAGTGCTTTGGTGCCTAACTCCTATTAATTTCAGTATAAGGGAGGTGCCTCAGCGCCTTTTGAAAATACCACTAGGCAACTATCTTCATCTTTAGGCACCAACATAACTTTATAAATCCGACCCATTGCCCCTGGAGGAAAGCAGATCTCCAGTCCAACACCTGTACTTTCTCTTGTTGGCCCCAGACTTGCTTCCTGGGAAGCTAATCTGCTCCAGCTATTTTGTGGGCCTGCTGGTCACCATTCACACTCCTGCACAAAAATCTGGCCTAGAGCTGGAGGACTTTTTAACCCAGTCTCTATCCCTCTTGGATCCTGTCATAGTATGATTGGTCCCTTTAAGGAGAGATGGTAGCCAGCCACACCTATGAGTTATTAATTAACTATTTCCAGGCTAAGAAGGCAAGACTAAGAAGGATCAGGTGATAGTTCAATGGACAGTGGGCCTTATTAAAGGACTGAGGGAGATGAGTCTGCAGAGTGGAATCCTGGGAAGCAGATGGATTCCAGTGAAAGGACCTGAGCCAGGGTGTGCAGGAGGACAGGAATTCCAGGGGAAATAGTCTGTGGGCTGAATGCTCTAGTCCAAAGAATGAATGCAGGAGGGGGAGGCTACATCTACACAGCCTGAGGCAGGAAGTCTCCTGACCTGGTCAATAGGCTTGGGCTTCTGGTAACACCCTAAAAATAGCTACGTAAACCAATGTTCCCTCTAATTTTTCCCATCCATGTGCAGAATAAATGTTAGTATATGCACTGAGTCATGTCTGAATGTGCAGCATCAATAGAAACACGTGCTGTGGTTGTGGCACACAACGTGCTGTGGACTGTGGGCACTTGCTAATTAGCTGGGTGGCATTTGAATCTCTCCTGGATGGCCACCCAAGTTTGCCTCTTACAGGGAACGCTGATGTAGACATCACTTTGAAGTTGTGGGAGCTACACTGAAGCTCAGGCTCTGAAGCCCAGTGAAGCTTATTTCCACCAGCTGGGTAGCTATACCTAATGGTAGCTGAGAGATGAAATGGAAACAGGTTTCAGAGAGTGGAGTCAAGAGAAGCCCCTGAAATGCAAAATAATCTTTTTGTTTGAGACTTTTTAGTTTGGACTCTTGCTACCAAAGAAGAGACTAAGTCTGTTTGTGACTTTGCTGGAAGACTAAGCCATAGGTCCTGAACAGACTAATATGCAGAGACTGAAAAAATCCTATGTTAGGGAGAGAAATTGAGGCAGGAAGTTCTAGTAGCATCATCCTTGGCCTGCAGGATGTTGCTATGCGGCAACCATGCCTGAGCTGGAAGGGTAACATACCTCTTCACAAACAGTCTGTCTTTATTTCTTTAGATGAAGATTTGTCACAGGAGTAGTGTTTGTAATAGCTATTGCCCTTGACATTGATTGGAATTAAGAAAATGAAATACACTCTGGTTTTCTCCAGTTACTCTGTGTGTTTAACAGGAAAATTAAAAAATGTGGTATTATTCCACAATTCATTGTCTAATCAGATGTATCCTGCAGAATAGTATATTACCATAAAGAAAATTAAAGCTGCTCATTGTACAGTTTAACTAGGAGACTCATAATACCAACAATGTTTATTTAATTTTAGTACCCAGTCCTTCAATCTGAATTTCCCAGCAAAATTATTCATTAGCTGACTGATATAGTTAATATAATTTTAAAAAAAATAAAAGCCTTAAAATTCTGTAGTAGATATGCCAACAATTCTTTCTCCCAATTTTTAGCTATGTGCTGTAGACAGATACTAAATAGCAAAGGCATTAATAAAGATACATTTACATCAACAGGTATGAGGGTCACACCATCCCACTAATTAGCTACATGAAACAAAGCATTTTATTTCAGCACCACAGGAGGGGATAGAGAATAGTAAGACGACATTGAGTACAGCATTGCTCTTTGCAGTGGGAATGCAGTTCTCCTTTCCTATTAGCAACAACAAAAATATTGGGTGTCCTCTTACAGAAAGCTCTTCTGTTTCTGCAGTTCAACGCCATGCCCTTTAATCTGTTCTTTTCATAAACAGCACCTGCATCACATCAGTTTTAATACACCACATAGTACATAGACTTACTGTGACATGAATCATTCCTATCAAGCCTGTCTCCTGCTTTCACAGTGTTTGAGGGATTGAGCTATGCTAGTATCTTTTTGTTGTGAATCATAACATTTTATAACCTATTGTTTTGGGTTTTAGGTCTTCACTTAAAAGAGAGCTGATCTTGTTTTGCTCAGCACAGGAATCAGAAATTTCATCTGTTCAAAAGCTATTCTTACCAGGCATAAATGCTTGTTTCTAACATTGTCCACCTTGCTGAAAAGTAACATTTTTTGAGGAGAGATCCTAATGTCATATGCAAACCAGTTTCCCAACAGCTTTATTAAAGGTTTGACAATTTATTTAAATGTTAAGCGTTTTCTTTAAATATTAATCAACTCTTCTGATTGTTGAGATGATGGCTGGTACTTGAGAAGAGGCTGTGGATGTCAGCCATTGGCTAAAACACACCTATTGGAATTAAAAGCTACATTTTAATTCTTGCTGGCGTACAGAAACAGGCATAAAGGACTTCCAAATGGGAGCATATATAATATATACCATGAAAACTGTATTAACATGCAAACTACTTCCATAAATGGCTCCCTTCCATGAGCTAGTGCTCTGGCAGGGGACTGCATGGAGACCATTCCTGATCAGACAACAGGTTCATTGGCAGAGCATGCCATTTTACTGCACAATATACCCCTTAATGTACCTCCATGGCTTTTGTCATCGAAGACCTGCAGTGTAACAGTGCTCAGAAAGGTCAGCTCATGGGTGGCCAGCATATAGCAACATTCCAGGTTTTCAGGTGTGTGTTTATGCACGATACCAACATTGCTCCTTAATTCAGTAAAAGGTGAGAATTGCTTCTCAGTATGTGCACTGAACAAACTCAGTGCCATTTCCTTTCCTCATTATCACTGCCTCCATTGGGGATTGGGGTGACAACATGAGGGAAAGCAAAAGAAAATAGAATGTCTGTTGTGCATGGCAATGAACTAGACACAAAAGAAGCACAATTCCAGAGCAGAAAATAAAAATCATTTTAATGTAATCTGGGGCCTCAAATCCTATCACACACTTATCATAGTTGTATGCTTTTTGCTTGGTGCCATTACAGGGCAGAGATCAGGCTGTTTTGGTGCCTTAACTATGTATTTCTATACTTGAGTCCTTGGCAGGTTAGGTGGTCTAGTGGTTAGCATACCTGCTACCCCCTCCCAGTGGGTTAGCATACCTGCTACCCCCTCCCAGAGGTGTAGTGAGGAGTACAAGTGGTTCAAGGTACTCCTCTAGTGAGGGTAGGGGTAGGAAAACCCCTGGCCACCCACTCCACCATGCTGAAACCCAGCAACAATTTTTGTTTCCCTCCTCCCCCCAGGTCACTTCTTCCCATTGCTTTCCTCTCTCCACTTTTAGTCCCAAATTAGGTGAAAATGTAAGTAAACCATCAGCCCCAATCAGGTTCAGGCCTCTTGGGGCTTCTCTAGCTCCCTTTTCAGGAGACTTGGGGTAGGTCTGTCCTTCTGAGCAGAGTTGCTTCCTTTTCGGTCCATTCTCCAACCGGAGCATGCTCTGCAGAGCTAGAGGGAAGGGCTACCTGGGCCCAGTACTGTCCTTTAACACCTTCCATCCCAGTGTGGAGTTTTCATATCCCCTCCCAGTAGTATTTCTTTTAAAATTAACTTTAACCATGAATTTTCTGGGACTGTAATGCTTGTTAGGGGGATAAATGCTGCTTCGCTATATCCTTTTTACCATTAAATTCAGATGTACACACGCTTAACTCCAGTTTAACACAGGAAATTTATAACAGAGGTAAGAAAACAATTTTTTTAAATGAGATACTTAACAGTGTCTCTTTAGTCATCAAATAAAGAAATTAAACTAACAAAGTCAAAGCCCAGTGAAGTGAATGAAAACACTCCCCATGACTCTAATGAGATTTTGATCAGATTCTGACTGACACATTGCAAATAAACTAGTACAATTAAAAAAACAAAATAAAATCAGGATGCTTCGTTAAGGTTTAATTAAGTTCTACATTTACCTGTTTTCCACTTGATGCTTTGTTTGAGACACTGTCATCTTTTCATTATGGTAGTATGTAACTTCAGGAGATGGATTATCGGTGAACGATCTGATTACTGAATTAATTTCCAGAACTACAGTGTCTATTTTGTTTCACAATCTGTAGTATGGTATTTTGTTTCACTAGAATGCAAGAAAGTTATTAAGCAAACCTTGTTTTAATTAGGAGCCTATTATTAATCAGGCCTTTTGTCATAACGCTGCATCTCCTGAAACTTGCAGGATTATGTCTCTGTTTGTTAATAATTGGTCCTACTGTGGGCAGCATTGTGTGATGTGTAATAACCTAGATGGACTTTTCTTGAATTATGAGAGGTCTTTCCATTGCTTGTGTTTTGTTTCTAAAGGATTTTTTAGTATTTTCTCACAATGTGCACTTACCTCTCAGGAAACCAGCCTCTGTTTTTAGGTCTAAGTGTTTTAAATGGTATAGCCCTAAACTAAAACTAAGTCTTTTGAGGGTTCCACACCTTTTGCAAATTAGAATTCTTTTCCATTAGAACTGAGAACCTGGTCACAGAATGGTCCTTAGAGAAACTATTTTCAGAGTTTTAATGGAAGGATTTTTAAGTTTGTGCAACTAGGCATATGGTCTATACATCTCTATTTCTGCATTGTATATGTTCAGTTGCCTGATTTCAAGATTTCAGATACAAAAAGACTTCTGAAATCACCAGTGGTACAGGAACAATTTGGAGTGAGGGTGCTGAACTGCGCCCCCTCTCCCCTTGCCTCTGTCCACACCCCTCACCATCCCATAGAGCTGGGACTGGGAACAGAGCTATGGCTCTGGGTGGGTGGGGGCATGGGCAGTCACTCTTTCTTGAATGAGAGGAAACACAGAAATCCTCCTGTCATTTGTGGTAGTTAAAGGTCCTGTCTGGGACTAGTTGCAAGAGTTAGACAGTTGAAAAAAGTAGTCAATCTGCAAAGAAGGGAGCTGCAATTAAACATCATCTAGGAATTTATTTAGGTAGAATGTGTGCAATATGTTGGCTCCTGCAGTAAAAGGAAATTGCCTGGGGACTGAAATCTGATAATCATGGCATAAAGGCGACAAATAATTCTTTTTGCAGTCCTGCTTCCTGTCAGAAAACATGTCATTCATTTAAAAGAAAATATGGCATGGACTTAAGGTTTTGTTTTTTTTTTTAATTCCCCTGATAAGCTCTGGGCTGTCGCATTGGATGCCAGCTCCTAATATTTCAAAAACTGTCAAAATGAATATCTTTCAAACACCCCAAACTTGGCAAGGAATGAAAATTGTTTTTGAACTTGCTTCAAGAATTAATATTAGAGAATAGAGGTTTTTTTCCTCTCAGCAAATTGAAGTTGAATAAATTGTTTTCAGTCTCTTAGAAATGGAATTGGTCGCCAGAGGTTAGTATGAGGATCGCAAGTCATAGGAAAATGCAGGGGTGAAGAGCAAGAGAGATAAGATTGATTCATTGTTTTGTTTTTAAACATCAGCAACAATCTGTTCCTTTAATATTTACCTAACCACAAAAATACCGAAGGTAAATATATTAATTGGTTCGTAAAGATGATATTGCTATTTTTCACTGAGCAGAAGGAGAGGAGTTGAGTCACACCATTCAAAGTCTCCTTTCTTAGCTCTGAGGAACAACAAACTGAAAATGACTGCAGCAAAGTCAAACATTTTCTTCCTTTTTGCAGAATGTTTTAAAAATTATCCTTTATAGCACTTGTCAAAATTGAGGGTAACTGCGCCTTTATTTCCTAATAGTGGCATAGCAAGGGCACCCACTCTCAGGTTCCAGCTGCCAGCTGTTGCCTCTCTCTCCTGCATCCCATCTCCCTTCTGACCAGGGTACTTCCAGGCTGCAGCTCCCTGCCTTCACGTGTACTTTCTAGCATAAAGCAGTTGTCCAAAGGAACCTGCTTGTTTTCTCCTGAGACAGATAACAGATGTAATTGCTATAGTTATTAGGTACCTCACATGACTTCTTATGCAAGCCTATTTTATTCTTAAGGTAAACACTAGTGAGAAACGGTATTTAAAAAATAAAAGAACCAATACACATGCTAGTAACCCCAACTCTAACATGGATTCCGGAAGGATCAGTCCTTTGAACCTCCATCTTAAGGGACTCCTTGTGGTTTCCACTTCATCACAGCTTCAGCTCAGAACAACTGTACTCATGACATAAAGGGCAATTTGAATATATGGTGCAGGGGTCTTTCATTTGAAATTTCCAGGAGTGGGTAATTAGGAGACATAGAGTATCTCTCGCCAAGCTGTATCTTAAAAGATTGGCTTCCAGAGGAGAATTTGCATGCCCCTCACCCAAGATGCTTCCAAGGAAATCCACTTTACACATATTGTTCTAAAAAAAAACCTTTGACTGCTTAATAGTGTCTCGAGATTGCATTAATCTTGTCTTCCTGCTAAAGAAGTTCCATGCAATCTCACAACAGAACATAGACATTTGCATTTCCAATAGTGTGCCCCAAGGGTATTAACTCTAATTCAATAAGGTTCAGCTTAATTCAGTAAGGTTCATTCTGCATATTACAGGATATTGTCAGTCTGTCACAGGTCTCTTGCTGTCAGTCAATGGTCTGTCCCAACCCACACCATTTCTCTGTGGCTTGTGCACAAACAGACTTCCCCGGGTGGCTAACTTAATAAAACACAGACTCTTCTGGATGGCTAAGGACCCACTATTGACATTAAAAGACTAGTTTTAATGACGTCATAATAATGTGGCATTATTTGGTGGTTTGGAACGGGTCCCATATGAGGAGAGGTTGAAGCAACTGGGACTTTTCAGTTTAGAAAAGAGGAGACTGAGGGGGGATATGATAGAGGTATATAAAATCATGAGTGGTGTGGAGAGGGTGGATAAAGAAAAGTTATTTATTAGTTCCCTAAATAGAAGAACTAGAGGACACCAAATGAAATTAATGGGTAGCAGGTTTAAAACTAATAAAAGAAAGTTCTTCTTCACACAGCGTGTAGTCAGCCTGTGGAACTCCTTGCCAGAGGAGGCTGTGAAGGCTGGGACTATAACAGAGTTTAAAGAAAAGCTAGATAATTTCATGGAGGTTAGGTCCATAAAAGGCTGTTAGCCAGGGGATAGAATGGTGTCCTTGGCCTCTGTCAGAGGCTGAAGAGGGATGGCAGGAGACAAATCGCTTGATCATTGTCTTCGGTCCACCCCCTGTGGGGCACCTGGTGCTGGCCACTGTCAGCAGACAGGATACTGGGCTAGATGGACCTTTGGTCTGACCCGGTACGGCCGTTCTTATGTTCTTATTGTTATTGTCTGTTACTTATAATTTGTTTTAATTTTAAATGTATAAAACGGAGTGTTAACCCTACTTATCATCCTCACCTGCTCATAAGGAGCTTCCATTACCATAAGTGCCCCCAGTCAGTCAGAGAAACAACATTAAAATCTGTTTTTTACTTCAGATAGTTCCAAGCTATTTTCAAAATATGCTCATTTCACTGCCACAACTAATCTTTGGTTGGTCAATGGATTTTGCTTTAAATCCCTGCAACCTAATTATTAGTTACTGTCCATCTAGTCAAACAGGCTCACCCTCAGACTCTGAAATGAGTTACTCATTTGTTAATTTATTGACAAAACAGAAGAACAAAATTCATTGTGTAAGTTAGATAACATAACTAGGATTGTCAGACCAGTTCAGTTAAAACATAAACCAAACTTCTACCCTATCGACCCATTCAAACCAACCCTTTTAGGAGGCAGAGCAGGCTTTTTTTTTTTTAACTCTTTTTTCTCAGTTCTTCATGGTTTGGCTTGGCTTGGCACTGGACATAGAAAAATGGAAAACTCCTGTGAAAGTTTCCCTGAATCAGGGCCACTGAGAGGTGTAAGCAATAGGGGCAGCTGTGCTGGGGCCCAGAGATTTAAAAGGGGCCTGGGTCTCCCAGCCACTGCTACTGCAACAGCATCAGCAATCAGAGCCCTGGGCCCTTTAAATAGTTGCTATAGTCCCAGGCTATGCAGACCAGGCAACAGTAAAGGGCTGGCTGTGGTACAGAAGGTTAGTGACCAGCGCCTCCTCTTCAATCCAAGGTCCTGCCCCTTCCAGGGACTCAGAGCCACCCTCCACCTTGCTCATAGCCCCAGCAAATCTGTCAGCAGTCCTTCCCTAGATGATATTCCCATACAGTGCGTGAGCACACAGCCAGAGATTTAGAGCAAGTTTCAGAGAGTTAAATTAGCCACCCAGTTTGAGAGAGGTTTCCCTCCCTTCCTCATTATGTTGCTGTCTTCTGTGCCTCCAAAATCCTTGTTCTTTCAGGGTTCACTGGTCATTAAATTTGATACAAAAAGATAAAATAAATGTGACTTTTTCATTTGTGCCATATATACAGACCTAAGGGAAAGCCCTGGTGTTTCACTTTGCCTAACATATATTAGACACTTTGTCTATACTACATTAGATCATTCAACTTAATGCAGGTAGAAATGTAGAGCTCTCTCTTCGGTCTAAACTCAAATTGTTGTGGTTCCAGTATTTACTTGATTATTTTCAGAGTTTGCAACAGTACTGTTCATGTGATCCTAGTTCTTTTTCTGCCTCCTCTTTATTGTTAGAGGTGGGCTGGAGAGCAGAAAAATATTATTCTGCCATTTCCTCCCCCTTTGTGAGAGCTAAAGAAAGCCTGACAGGGTGTTTTTCAACTGCACTTATTACCTTACTAACATCAGGAACAGAAAATCTTGTTTTAGCAAGTTTTACAGGGAACTCTGAAGAGGACTAGAAAGCTGAAGTGGAATCTCATGGTCAGTTCAAGGGCATTTTGAAGTTTCTCTCCAAAGTGTATGTGAGGGTTTTTTTTAGTGTTCATTTTTAGTATGAAAGGAAACTTCATCTTTGGAGTCATTGTACTTTTATTATTATTTGTGCTGTATCAAAGTGCATAGGAACTTGAGGTGCCTAGTGCTTGGCACAGGCACTGCTATGAAATAGTTATAAATTGAAATCATTCAATACATCAGGATGAAATGTTTAGACTCCCTAGTCCCCAGAGATAGATGCCAGCAGAGTTGACTCAGCCTCTCATCTCAGTAACACACAGTTTACTTTCTGGTCATTTGGGCAGTACCTCAAAAAAGTTAGGACCATTCTTTTCAAAATCTGGGTGCCCAAATCAAGGCACCAAAGCCAAAATTCAGGCACCTACACAGGAGTGACAAGTGAGTTTTTCCAAAGATGCCAAGATATTACTTCCACGGACCACTGCTGCAGATGCTGAGGACCTCTGAATAAGCAAGCTACTTACTGAGGGGAGATTTAAATAAAAAATGAGATGCCCAGCTTCAGACAATCATAGTGAGTTTTTTCTTTTAAATCCTTGCTGCTCTGTAAGAGTATTTAAGGTCCCATGGCTTTTCTGATAGAAGTAGGGGTTTGCCAGGATGTTTGTGGTGAAATGATTCTCTCCTGTCACTCAGAAGCAGTGTGCCATATGCCAGCTGTGCACCTAAGCTTCTCTCATATTGCATTTCAATAGTGCTGCGTGAAGTGATACAGGATTAACAGCTTGGTAGAAATGCAAACTATGATGGGCTGTTCCTCTACCTTCCTATTGTTCCCATCTCTCTTTTCTTTTTTCCCTTTCCTGCTACTTTCTCACCACGCCTTAAGAAGTCTATAAAACTCTGCTCTAAGAAGAGGAAGAAAGTGTTTTGTATTGTGCATAAACATTAGAGGGGTTAAATCCTGGCTACACTGAAGTCAAAGCATTCACTGATATCCATATGGCCATCATTTCATTCTAGGACTTTAAAAGCCTTATATTGCAAAAGTTTCACTCTCTTGGGATTGTTTTTATGTTTGCAGTTCCTAAATAAGCTGAGACTTTCAAATCAGCACCATATAAAAATAAACAAAAACCTATCCTCTCATATGAGTTCTAGTTATTTATACATGATTCTTACAGCTAAGCAGCTTACCCTAGAAATGAAGAGCTTTACACAACTGTGTTGTAAGGAATAATGAATCCTTACATTTTGCCCATAGTATCAAGGATTCCAGGCTATGGCTTCAAATTCAAATCTGCTTTCTGTGATTTCGAAGCCTCTAATTGAAAGAGAGATTAAATAAACTGATTAGAATGTAATAAAGGCATTCCAGAAGCCTATAAAAATGATAGTAGTCCTCATTTACTGTCTTGTAATTTAGGAGAGTCAGGCATAAGTATTTGTCATCAATTATTGATTTATCAGTATCCTTAATTCCATGATAGCTGTGTTCTAATTAAATAATAGTCAAATGTCCTACATTTTTATATCCCCACTTCACTTAATGATGAGTGCAGAGGTTTTCAATTGCTCTCACACACCCCCAAATCTACCATTATACCCAGTGCACTTAGTATGTTATTCCAGGTCCCCTGGTTGATGTTGAATTATTGAAGTGCTTTTTGTCCTACTTTGATGTCATGCAGAAATGTAAGCCCTTGAGATTTAAGCCACAGAGAACTGGCATTTTTCTAAGTAACTAGCTATTTCAGTGCAGCAAAAGGATGATTACATGCCATTCAATACTTTGGGGTCACTATAGAATGTTAAAGAATGTAATGAAGAACTAATTTTTATATATATGAAGAAAATAGGAAAACCCATTATGCTCAATCTTTGTAAATATTCATTGCTTACAAGCCTCACTTGGAAAAATAAAAAGTGCAAAGATGCACTTCCAAGGCAGAAACAATTTAAACACATGGGACAATGTTACCCAAAAAATTCCCACTGGAGACCACCCAGGGTTACACTAGTATGGATTTATTGATTGAGGAATTAACACTCCACTAAAGAGGACAGAGATGCCACTAAAGGTTTAAACTAAAGAGGTACCAGCTATCTCTCACACACAAACATACACCTTCATTCATTCATTCATTCATTCACTCATTCATTCACACACATTCATTCCTGCCCTCAGGTACTCACACAGGCACATGGGTTGCAGAAGGAGCCAAGTCATGTTGTACCTGGAGGATCTATCTGCTGATCATGGCTGAAGAGCTGATCAGAAAAGAAAGAGACTTCTTCCTGCAGAAAGAGAAGCATCTCAGAAAACGGGCTTCTGCCACATGCTCTCTTCTTTTATTGCCTCTGTACAACTCCTGTGACTCATCCACATTTATCACCAGAGGGCATGCCCAGACTTCCCTTGATCCAGCAGAGTTGCAATGTCTCCTTGATTGGTCTGATGACTCATCATCTGGCTCCATGTGCTCAGCCTTGCAGTCTCTAATCTAGGGTTGCCAGGTGTCCAGTATTCACCTGGACAGTCCGGTACTTTCACCTCCTGTCTGGTAAAAAAATTCAGAGAATACATGAGATGTCCAGTATTTTCTGATTTTTTTCCCCAGCCAGGAGGCAAAAATGCCGGGCACCTGGCAACCCTACAAACATTCAGCACCTGGCCTCCCCTGGCCTCCTGACCCCAACCCCCATGCTTACCTGCTTCCACAAGGCTGCTGGCACAAAATAGCTGCTGGCCAAAAGACCAAAGGGAAGCAAGTGCTCAACTGCTCCCATCCCTGCACTCATTCTTAAAGGAGACATGCTGTTTAATGCTGGTTTATATATTTATTGTTCAGTAAGTCTTGCAGTCCTTTTTTTTTGTCTCTCCCCCCCAGCCCCCCCCCTTTTATTTTTTTTTCCTTCAACAGAATTTTTGTTTCAACCATCTGGCAACCCTAGCTCTAGGTAAATCACCTCCATGAGGGGAGTAACTAACAGTACTGGGAGCCTGATTACACTGGTACTTTACAGCGCTGTAACTTGCTGTCTTGGGGGACTGTTTTTTCATACCTCTGTGTGAGAAAATTACAGCGCAGTAACTTGCCAGTGTAGACAAGCCCTCAAATACTCCTGGGAAGAGTCATATTATTTTGGGAACATAAAAAGTTCTGCAGATATATACAACAATATATGATTGTTTTGATGAATGTTGCTGCTTGTTAAGGCTAAAGAATCAACAGATTTAGAAAATAAATCTGCAGGCCAATAGGTTTGCCAGGTGTCCGGTACTGACCCAGACAATCCAGTATTTTCACCTCCTGTCCAGTAAAAAAATTCAGAAAATACTGGACACCTAAAATGTCCAGTATTTTCTGATTTTTTTTCCCTGCCAGGAGGCAAAAATATCAGACACCCTGCAACCCTATGATACACTCAGCAACTGGGCCCAGTCCCCGGCACCCTCCACCCCCAGACTCCCTGCTTACCTGGTTCCGCAGGGAAGCTGCATTTTGGCTTGATCAATAACACAAAATGGCCACTAGCAAAAAGCCTAAAGACCAAGGGGAAACAATGCCTTCCCTGGGTCTTAGTGCTCAACTGTCCCCTGTTCCTATCTCTATTCTGACTCTTCAGGCACTCTGAAAGGGGCCATGTTGTTTTAATGCTGTTTTATTATTTATTTATCCCTGGAGGGGGTTTTGGGGGGGGGGTATTTTTGGTTAAACCATCTGGCAACCCTACTCTAATCCCAAACTCACAATAGTCTCCACTCACACACACACATTCATATTTTAGGGGAGAATGCAGTTTAGAGCAAGTTACAAGCAAAGTGGCTCAGAGTTACAAAGATTACAAAGTTGCAAGGCTCAACAAACACCAAGCTTACAGTAGGTTTCTGAATTTATAAAGCCAAGTTGCTGAGAGTTACAAAGTTGCAAGGTTTTACAAAGATTACAGAGTTGCGAGGTTTAACAAAGATTACAACAAGTTGCAGAGTTTAAAAGGCAATGCAGTTGAAACAATTACAAAGCTTCAGAGAATCATTTACAAATCATCAGTAATGAAGTGATTTAGAAGACAACTACCCCTCCCTCCCCCCAGCAATGCAGTCAGCAGGTTTTTGTCAGTGTTGGCAGGACCTTACAGTTTAGTGTATTTCCAGAAAATCCATGTGTAAAATCAAGTACTAGCTTGGGCGGAGGCTTTATGCAACATTTCGGCTACGTCTACATTGGCGCAGTTTTGCGCCAAAGTTATGCAAATG
>JANRFK010004149.1:150831250-150844079 GCA_030068395.1 Apalone spinifera
GGCGGATCATTAGCTATGCAAATGAGGCTCAGCGATATTCTAACACTAAGCCTCGTTTGCATAGCTTTGGCCCAAAACCGCGCCAATGTAGACGCAGCCTTCCTGTTGAATGAAGGGGTGTGTGTGTTTGTGTGTGAGAGAGATAGCTGGTTCCCCTTTAGTTTAAACCGTTAGTGGCAGCTCTGTCCTCTTCAGTTTAACCATATAATGCATATAGTGGAGTATTAATTCCTCAATCAATAAATACATACTAGTGTAACCCTGGTTGGTCTCCAGTGGGAAGTTTTGGGTAATAGACAGTGCTGTCTATTACTAGACTGCTGATTTATTTTAAACAAGTAACTTTAAACAATCACTTTTAATGCACTTGTTCCTGTGAAGTTGCATTGGACTGGAGGGTGTCCAGACAGAGTATGGTTTACCAGTGACTGTACTAAAGCTTAAATTGGATGTGCAGGCAACTGATGCATTGCTGCTACTGTAATTTACTATTCAATAAAAAACTGAGTCCTAAGCTGAATTCTGCTAGAAGATACACTGGACTTATTATGAATTTTACAAGTGTGATTTATTGGGGTTGCTACCTTATGTCCGTAAAAACTCTTCAACAGGCCTATACATTTTTCAGAGAGGTAAGTGTGGGTGATTGTAAACTACATGTTTTGGTTTTATACAGAGAAAATGTTTTGTTTCTATCAGGTATCTTCATTACATTGAAATGGGCCCAAGTACAATTGCTTGGTAACTGTAAGGAAACTGATGATGGTTTACAAGCACTTTCTTAAGGGCTGATTTTGTTTATACTGTGGGGAAGAAAAAACATACGTTCACTTCTTTGAGAATGACTTCCAGTGAACCAACTAATTCCTGCAAACACAATAATGCTTTGGACTCTCATTCTGAATGCACTTACACACTTGTGTAATTTTACTCACCTGAGTCATCACATTGATATCAAAGGGGCTTCTCAGACAAGTAAAGTTAGGCAGGTACATACTCATAGCATCAGGGCTTTCATGCTCAATAAGGAGGGAAATTTTCAAAGGGTCACTCTTGGAAACAGCCTTCATCATGGGCACGTGATTAGGGGTGCTCAGACAAAATGGGATATTTTTGAAGCTAGATGTTCTGCTCCCTATTTCAAGATGTCACCATCTCCTCCCACCTCTAAGATAACTGCATACACTGCAGTTATCCTTGCATGTGGGCTCTAGGCCAGTTCCACATGGAACAAGCACTCCTCTGGTTTAGGGCGTGAAGAAAAGCTCCTTAATTAGAATAGGGATGAAGATGGGGAAATGCATCCTTCTGTTGCAGGCTGTCAGACTTAATAGATCATTGGCCTGATTATCATCACTGTATATAAAGGGCCCTGTTGCTTTACAGGTATACAGGAAGAGTCTGAGGAAAGGTCAGGGCAAAGACTATGTGAGCACACAGTGACATAGGATGCTAACAGACACAGTTAAGGGTCACATAGATTTCTTTAAAACTTCTCATAGACCCCAGGCTTCTAAAGTATCTTGAAGCAGGATGAAACATACTGGATGTTGTCAAGTTAGAAGGTGAACTTATAGCAGGAAGCACGAAAGATGGCAGGAACTAAGAGGAAAATAATACTGAAACTGTCTCCAGACTAGCAACCTTAGACTACACAAAGGGGGGCTTGGAAACAAGAGGTGAAAGGTCAGGGACCTTCAGGCTGGTAAGAACCTTGAGGGCAACTGTGAGGAGCTTGACTTTAATCTGGGAAGCAATTGGGAAGGAATTTTAGGTGTAGAACTGATGTCGATTTAGCAAAGCCTATCTGCCTTCATACAAATATAGGACAATGGAGTGGCAGATGGGCATGTGGTTACCACATAAAGATTAATTTAACACCAGAAATCATGTTTGTCAAATATAGCAATAATTGATATTTTCTCTTTAAACTTTGACTTTTAGCAAACAGGGAGTGAAAATATTGTTGTATTGAAACACAGGGCTGCCTCCACTCTCATCCCAACAGTTAAGCTAAATTTCAGAATAGGAATCTGGTGATGACGTTCATAAATAAAATATCAGTGGAAATGAGGTACATGACAGAGATCTTTCCTGAAGAGAAGCAGACTTGTATCCTTAAAAGAAATGAAAGATAAAGGTGAACACAAGCAATGGATCTTGCTTTTTTTTTGCCTTTTTTTTTTTTTAATTTGCTATGGATAAAAACTCTTCCAGTGCCTGGGGTTGTTTAGACTCACAGTTTGGTTTTGGCCACATCTCTAGTTTTTCACTATTGAAATTCATTCTGAATGAAATAAAGCTTTCTCGTTTTTATATTACAAGATGGATTCCCTATTATATGGGTGACAATATTTGCAAGAATGATGTAGCACTGAATATGGAACACAGAATGCGCGCTCAATATAATTGACGGCGCTGCCACTGCATGCAAGACCATCTTGCACTGTGGCACTGCATTTATATGGCTCTTTGAGTCCAATATTTGTTTTAATTGTTTTACCTTTGTTAAGCCTCACTGACTGGGTATTAGATATTTATTTTTAGACCCAGAAATATATTACAAAAATACATAAATCCCAATTAGGATATAAAGAGAAATAGCTGCATAGAAACAATCCTAATAGACTGGATTTGTATCTGTTTGTAGACAGAAATTACCAACGTAGGCCCTGATTCTGTATTGTATTTGCTAGCACTGATTCCCAATCACACTGGGCTGCACTGAAGAAAACAGGTGTGTAAAGTTATTTGCTTCTGTACTCTGTTGTTGCTTTGGGGACATAGTCTGTGATTTCTCCAGGTACGGAAGCAAACTGAAGATTTATATTTTATATTTTCCCTTTCAAACTAATTGTGTCCTGATGTTATCAGGACCATCTCCTCAAGATAAATAGATTTACTGGTTTGTTTCACAGAAGAAACCCATTATAACAATTAAATTATTGCCATTCTGTGTAACATGTTTAAACGATTCCTTGAATAGATTGATTTGAAATGAGAATTTGACTGCTGTGTCTAAATGATCCAATTTACAAGACTCTTGAGATATCATAGATAATCTTATTTTTCAAGTTCATCATCTTAAAAAGCACACTTTTGCCTGAAATTTGATGTGATGCCTAGGACTGCTATAACTTAATGATATTGGGGAAAAGTTCTCTTGGTGTGTGTGTTTGCATGCGTGTGCATACACGCTTGACTGCTCTTTATGCATAGTTAGTTTCATTGTATCAATTCACTGTATTCACTAGAACAGTCAAGGGCCCAATTCAGATTCCACCGAAGTCAGTATAAAGTGAAGTGTCATTCTTCCATTGCTTTCATTGGAGTTGGACTGAGACTTTAGTTAGGCGGGTTTCCCTGTTTACATGGGAATTTTATATGGCAATGAAGGGGAGGAAAACATGTAGAAATACAAGAAAAGGTCATTGTAAAACCACAAACATTACCAATGCAATGAGCACAGGAAATAGTATAGTAACAAGCTATTTTATAGTTCTGTGAAACAATTAGAAAAGAATGGGTTTCAAGTTGTCAGTGTCCCTTTAATCTAATGTGCCTGTTAGTTAATGTGACGAACCCCAGCCAATTACAGATATGAGTCATAATAATGGTTTTTTTTCTTTTTATTTCAGTTGTTCGAGTTCATGAATTTCTTGGCCGAGAATGTTATCTTCTGTTACATGGGACTTGCACTATTCACATTCCAAAATCATATATTCAATGCTCTCTTTATATTTGGGGCATTTGTATCCTTTAATTTAAGTATCTGAATGGCTGTTTGGGATGAAAAAAATTAAAATCAAGTAAATAATTTTAAAAAAAAATTAAAATACATTCTTTTTAGGGATCAAATTGAAGAAAAAGGCAGGCAATAAGCTTTGTTTTAATACGTACATTTAGGTAATGGACCTAAGGAGATGATTTGTTGGCATGCACAATAACGTTTTGTTGACCTATTGCAATGTGCAAAGCTGTGGGCAAAACTCTCATTTCTTATATTCTTTTCACATAAATGGAACTACCCCTGATGTTGATGTCATACAGGCTGTTTTGCCCTCAATTCTTTCATGTTTCCTCAGTGCCAGGTACCAGTCTGAAACGCCACAGAGTAACTCTCCCCCTCCTCCCTCCAAACAAGAGCCCTTTGCTTGTCACTTTTTGATGAATTGCAATAGCTTCACAAGCAGGGACTTAACTGCTTGCTTGCTCCGTTGCATTCACTTTTATATGTTACTTCCAAATTGATATTAGAGCCAAATTATGGTGCTTCTAGTGCAGGTTATTTTAGAGGGCAGAAAGGACTTAAGGAGCCAGGTACCCCCAAAACTACCTAGAGGCGAGTGTACCATGACTGCCCCTAACCTAAGCAAGGGAGGACTGCTAGAGCTGACAGCAGCACAGGGACCATGATCCATGATTCCCTTTTGCTGTGGGCCAACAAGCTGGTATAAGGCCATGCTAGATTGAAGTACATGGGCTATGTGATCTATTCGTGTCGTAATTGCTGTTGATGGGTATGCTCTCTCGAGGGCACTGTGCTTGCTCCTGGACTCTGCAAGTATAACACTTCCAGAAAATCAAGTGTGCCACAGCATGACTCAGACTCTTACTGCAATAACTGAGCCCTAAGATTCAAAAGGGGAGGATGGGACAGAGCCTCTTTATAGCAGGACTTCCATATGGAATTAGTTATGACTTGTTCTCCTTCTAAAACAGTGTTTCTCAACCAGTGGTACGAGTACCCTTAGGGGTACTCGAGAGAAGTCTGGGGGGTACGTCATCACAACTGAAATTTGGAGAAAATTGAATTTTTGTAATAATTTTTGTAACGCTTTATTATTTTTGTACTATTTACACCCAAAAATTTCATTGCCCGCCCCAGCTATGATTAAGTTGTTTAAACAAATGTGTTTCAATGGTAGAAAAAAAATTGTGTGTGTCTGAAAACTGGGGGTACTTCTAATTTTTTTTAAAGGGGTACTTCTAAAAAAGTTTTTAAAAGGATTCTTTATAAAGAAAAGATTGAGAAACACTATTCTAAAATAGCTATTAAGGACATTTTGGGAATTAGATACCCAGGGGAATAATAGAAAAACCCTTTTCTATAGTCAACAAGAAAAAAAGGGAAAGGCGTGATGAGAAAGGTATGCACTACAGGAATTGGGAGGAAATAAAAAGGTCATCATGTTCAAAAGTACATATATGTGTCCTAAATTGCTGTTGAAGAAGAGGATACCATTCCCATTGGAATGAGTTATGGTGAGCATTTTACTAAAGAGCTGAAGATGTAGTCATATATGATGAGTCAATGCCAAGTGAGTGAAGAGATGTATAGGATAATGAGTTCAAAACTAAGATGTCTTAAGAGAACCAAACTCTTCCACTGCCTGGGTTCATAATGATACTAGCACGATTGTGGCTGGATATGTAAAATTATAAATAATTAATTATTCTCAACAGAAATTTAATATTGTGTTTATTCTAATTTGATGTTCGAGATATTAAGTTGAAAAAAATGTGTTACCTGTTTCTGCTTTCACTCCTTGTTTTCCTCAGCATCTCACATTTAACAATATAGGTGGCAATTTTCATAGCAAGAGCATTCAACATATACCCACTTTCTTTCATTCTGAATTTGGGTCGAAAACAAAAGATTCCCAGGAACTTTCAACACATGATGATGTTTTCAGGTAAGTGCCCCTGCACTTTGTGTCTATTTTTTAACGCCTGACAGAGAAGTTATTATTATTTTCTAGCAAGGGGCCAAAAGATGTAAATATGGTGAGGTCAATGGACAGACTTTGGATAGTTCCACGATCATGTAGGTGCTTGTGTGTAAATGTACATTGAAGATTTTAATCGCTTATAAATCAAAAGAGCTTAGGAAACCCACTGCTTAGGTTACCCTTCTCAAAACCTATTGTCCATCCCCAGCTCACAACATCCTTTCCTATTTTGAGTAAATTGATTCTAGTGGTAGGCAACCAAGCTATTCCAAGTAGCATGTTTATGTTACGAGTAAAGAAATTAATTTCCCATGCTGTAGCTTTCTGAGGGTGAATGGTGTGCTTCATAGATATCCGCTCACCAGTCAGGTGGTCTCCCACAACTCTCTCTAATTTAAAGATCATGTTTACTCTGAAAATGGACTATGTAAGAATAACAAGTTTTTTTATTCAGTAGGCCTGTTCCTTCTATGTATTCAGTCCAGACCTGCTGAAGATGAGGGGGGAGGGGAAATGGGGCAACTGCCTCAGGATCCAGCAATTCAAAGGGGCTCAGGGCTATTGGGACAGAAGTCATGGCCAGAACCCCAGACCCTTTAAATCACCGCTGGAGCCTAAACCCCAGGTGGTGCACTCCAGATGGCACAGGGGAGGCTGTAGGCCAACTGTCCTAGCCTCACCCCACACACCTTATCCAGGGGCCCAGCGAGACTGTTGGTTCAACTGGTTCAGTCTGATATCTGATTGCTTTACCTACTTAAGATGTGCTGATTTTAAGTCCTATTAGTGCTACAGAACCAACTAGCCCTGGAGAGGGGGCTGATTTGATCCTGATTGGTGCATCATCCACAGAATTGTTATATCCCAGTTGCAGTCTCTTTATTCCCAGAAATACATGAGGCAGAAATATCTCAGCTTAAGTCTCAAATTCTCACACACTACTTGTGTGTGTTGCAGTGAGATTCCCCACTAAGTAGTGGATCACTCCACCACTCACAGGGCCTTAGGATGGGGCCCGGTGAAGTAGGATGGGCCTGGGTCCCCCTATTAGGGCCGCTGCCCCAAATCCCTGAGACTCTAGCCATTAGGCCACACTGCCCTGAACCCTAGGGCTGTGTTACTGACTCTAGCCATTGGGATGTGCTGCTCTGTGACTCAAGTGCTGCTTTGTCGACTCCAGCCATTAGGCCATATTGCTCTGTGACTCTAGGACTAATTTAAGACTGTGGCCATCGGGCCATGCTGCTTCAGGATGGGGCATGCTTATGACGTGACAATCTTCTTTTAAAATATATGTTCTATCATGATTTTGTGGAACCAGGTGCTTTTAGGTTTAAGGGCCCTGACTGGTTCAAAGCCATATTAGAATCATTATAGATAACTCTAAGCTCCTCAAGCTGTTCCTCAGTGCAGCATCAGCTAATGTGAGTGAATCAGCAGCCTTTGCCCAAGAGAAAAAGCAATTTGTGGTGGTTCAATGGAAAAGACGCACACATTTCATCTTGCCTCATGTTCTATGTTATGTAAAGTATGACTCAGTTCAGTTCAGATCCAGATGTGATGCACGAAGTAGTGTGTGAGAATGAAAGATAACATGCAGAAGAAAAAAATTAAATGAAAACGTGTGTGTACAGGTTGGACCTCCCTGGTCCAGCACCCTCGGGACCTGAGTCATCCTGGATCAGGGAATTTGCTGGACCAGGAAAGGTCAAAGCTCCCCTGCATGGCTACCCACTGATGGCTCCTCTTCCTTGGGGTTTCCAAGGCAGTGCCAGGGATTCCCAGGGGTTCCCCAGCCAGGACCACCAGCCCCGCTACCTCCAGTGGTTCTTTGAGGTTTCCGAGCCCCGGCTCCACTACTGCCCAGGGTTTTTTGGGGTTCCCCGGTCACTGCCAGGGGCTGTCTGGACGCTTGACCCCATTGACACCGGGGGTTCCCCAGTCTGGGCAAAGGCTCCATGATGCTGCCTAGCCTCACTGATGCTGGGGTTACCCTGCTGAGACTGAGACTCCCCAGCTGGAGTTCCTGAGTTGCTGTCGGCCCCCGCTGCTGCCTGGGATTTCCTGGTCAGGGCTGCCTGTCCATCCCAGCCCTGCTGCTGCCAGGGGGGGAGGGGTTCTTGGGGTTCCCCAGCTGTCACTGGCCCCGCTTCCAGGGGCTCAACAGCTGCCTGACCCCACTGACACCAGGGATTCCCCTGCCTACCTGCTGCTGGCCCAGCCAGGGCTCCGCAAACCCTGCGTTCTCTCTGCTGGCTCCTGCTTCTGGGACTCTTTGGACCAGCAACATCCATGCTAGACCACGGATATTGCCGGACCAGAGAGTCTCAGATTTGGGAGGTTAAACCTGTACAAGTTTGTGTATACACATATGCACCCAGTATTAAAGTGAACTTCTGTAGGATGCTAGCAGGAAGGGAGTGTTCCACCAGATTTCTAAAGAGAAAATTGAGTGAAAAAGGAACTGTGGGTGAGATAGAGCCTCCTCCCCCCCCACCCAGAAGTGCATGCAGAATGTCTCCTTATCATGTGGGTTCCCCATTCCACACATAGGCACCTCTGCAGCATATTACTCTAGGCCCCACAGGGGTTCTCTGTGGGTGTGAAGTTCAAATGAGGCAGGAATCTAGGTGGAGTGGGGCCAGTTGGACACACATCACCCTTCAGTCCCATGGAGCTTATGTAGAAAAGACATTACAGTTTCTCTTTGGAGCCCCTCCCATTCTGTAGGATCCCTTTTTTAAGAAGAGTCTCCAGCTGCAAACCCAGCCAAGTTCTGGTAATACTGCAGCACTGGAGTCATGCTGCCAAAAGCAACTGCAGGGCTGTCAGGAAACAACCAAACTATGGAGCTGTTATCAGTATGCTATAGTTTAGCCCAACCTCTAAGTATGCATCTATACTGCACCCATAGCTCGAAATATGCTACACAATTTGAGCTATGCAAATTGCATAACTTATTTCAAGTCAATTCTGAAATGGCTTATTTTGTAATTTGGCGCTGTCTACACAGCACTTATTTTGAAATAACCCGCTAATCTGAAACGTCCCTTACTCCTCGTGAAATGAGGTTTACAGGGACATTGGAATAGCAAACCTGTTATATTTCAAAATAACAGACTTGCTGATAAGACACAGGATAACTATTTCAGGATATCTCTGGTATCCCAAAATAGTGCAGCAGTGTAGACATAGCCCAGGTGTCTCTGAGGGGAATTTCTCAGCAAAGGATTCCTTCCAGAGTGTCTTCCGCTGAGCTTTATCACAAGAAGACGGTGATGCAGTCCATTGAATGTTTGAGTTGTGAGAAATAAAACCACTTAGAAGGAAGCTGAGAGAGATCTTTCTTGCAATAAACACTGTGTATTAAATGGTGTAATTCTGACTGTCTGTTAAGTATTAAGCCTCTTCCTACAAAAGATTTGTGTCCTAGCAAAAGTTTTGCCAACAGGCGTGCTAGTGCAGACATGGCCTTAATCATTTGAATTGCTGAAGCGTTCTCTAAATGGAAGTTACATGTAAAGATTTGTTTATTGAGTGCAAACAATACACACAGCTGTGAATGCTTTCACCAAGGTATAGAACAAATGACAACTCGCGGCAACTCTGACTGGCTCCTAACTGCTAGACAAAAGAACCTTTCATTCCTCAGTCAGGGCAGCCCTCCATGCTAATTGGACTTCTGGAGAAGCAGACCCAAGTAGCTAACATACTGGAATAAAATATAAAAAGCTGTTGTCCTTAACTAGACAAGAGCTGTTCTTTTAGCTCAAGAATCGCAGCTATTGCAGGAGAGGGGATTTTTAGTTCCATCGCTGATTTATCCCTAGGACAGAAACATGTTATGAGCAAGGTTCAACCAGAGTTTCAGAAGCAGTACTGAGCACACTTTGCTCCTGCCTACTCTTGTAATTAAACCACGATCTGCATCAAATGTTGATCCTGGGCTTTTCAAAAATGCTCAGAATTGGCCTAATTGCTCTCCCTGATGTCAATGAGGGACTTACGTTTGGGCTACAGATTCTTACAGGGCCCCATGCATGTGCTGCATCCATCTTACATACCCCAGTCATAGACTGTTCTCCTACTCAGGCTCCCATTATGCTAAGCATTTTACCCTTCATATTCAGATCAGAGGCTTGACTTTCCTGCATCCTATCTAAGCTCCTTGATCAGAAGTTCTCTCTTTACCATTGGGAGCAGGAACTTCTTTGAGACTCACCAGAGGATTAGCTCTCAACTAACTTCCTCTTACTGTTGTTTATGCTTTGCTTCTCTCCCTCTCTCATTCTCTCTGGACTTGGTTGCTTCTTCATGGCTTGGCCCTCTGGCCAGGCCACTATAGATTTCCCCTTCTGGAGTATCAAAGTTTCTCCATACAGACTATCTTAGCCAGTCTTCTAGTTCACTGCTAAGACTGTTACTTTCCCAATGGCAGGAGGAATATGAGCCTGCCCATTACTCTAGATTCCAGTTCAGGGACCCTTGATTCCATGGCCAGATCTGCATTGTCCCTCACCCTGCTACTTCCCTGAGCTGTTTCCTACTCCACCACTTCTCTGGGTAGGCACTTCCCTAAGGGCCAGGATCACAGAACATTTACTTTCCCTCTGGGTTTTCTCTTTTTCCTTCTCTAAGCCCAGAGAATAACTACAGGCTGCTTCTACCCTCACTGAATGGCCTTATGGGAGCCATGCCTGCTTCTGTTCATTGAGGCTCCATCCTCAATCAGGGATTGTCTATCAAGCCTAATTCTCCTTCAGGTGATCACCCATCACACACCCGTAACATTCTCCATACACAGACCAGAAATAACAACTTTTCCCTATCCATTGTTGCATTAAGAGGCAAATGCCCTATTCTACCCTATTTTCCCTTAGTATAGGTACTATAAATCCCACTGTACTGCATCTTCTTTGTTCACTTTCCTACGTGAGTCAGAGACCTTACTTTCCTCCTTCCTCCCACCCTCTGCTCCAGTAGGAGCTCATTCTTCAATCCCTCCATTCCTCCCTCCCCCTCACAGCTCCTGCAGGAGATCACTCTTTCCTTCATTTGCTGTACAAAAAATATTGCATACTGTTGCTCTGGGCTGTTAAACAACTGCCATGTCCTATCCAAAGATAATTACATTTCTGCAGTGGGTGAAATGTTCCCCATATAAACCTTACCCACCCTGCAAGGATGATTGATGTGAGGCTTAATTTGTTAATATTTGCAAAGTGCCCTTCATATGAATTGTTGTATTCATTTAAATGTTCTCTTTGCATTTTCCCCATTGATGTATGTGTTTTTCTTGAAAAACTAATAAAGATTATTGTTAAAAAGATAAGAGGAGAGCATTATGGAAGTGCAAAGCATTTCTATTATACAGCCACAAATAGGGTTTTTGTTTTTTGTCTTTGTAATGTATCATACTATGAGGTCCTATTTATGTGTTTATTACAACTCTAGGGGGCTTGTTTCCCCCATTTGTGTCTTTTGCTACTATTCAGTCTCTGTAGGTGGATACATTTTACATTTATTGTAAATTTCAAGTGCCATATATAATAGTTTTAAAACTGCATTTATTGTGCATCTTCTCTTGCAGGCATTTAAGCTTTTATCTAAACACTACTTATTAGTCTCTCTCGTCTTGTGTTTGTTCTTAACACAAAAATTATTTTGAAATTATTATATTTCACATGGACACAAACAAAAAACAGATGTTCTAATGGGCCACTTTCTGATATTCTCACTCATGTTGAACTACTACTTAATTCTATCAGTAGTCCCAGTGAAGCCAGGGGACTATACAAAGGATTACAGTGCTACTTAACATAAATAAGGGTGTCAGAGTCTGGCTGATGTAGATTATTCCTGACAAAAAGAACTTTGTGGCTATAAAACAAATGTCTGATTAGTCTGTAAATATCAGGATGGTTTCACTGTGAAATTCTAAAAAGCTGATTGTGTGTGAGTTAAACACCGTCACATCAATTTAATGTGATTCAGTGTCTGATACTGGAAGGCTCACAGTCTGGCTATTTTCTCTCTAGTCTAGAGTGTACGAATTAAAATATATAATTTCTATTTTTTTATTTGTTTGAAATAGCAGACATGGTTTAAAAAAGGGTTTTTATCACTTGAGAAACTTTAAATGAGGGTGTCCCTCCTCTCCCCTCTCAGTAACACAAATCGCTTTTCTTTTCTCCTTTTTTCCCTCCCTTTTACTTTTTTAATTTGAACTGAGATTTCCCAATATTTAATTCCTCAGTGAGGACTAGCTGCTTTGATGTGTTTGCAGAAATTTGCTTTACAAACAGTTAAGTTAAAGACAAGAAAACAGATCAAATTGTCCAGCCCAAATTCTCTCGCAGGGTCCCAGGAGGCCAGCGGTGTTGGAACACCAGTAGAAGACACTGGCATGGTGGAAGCTGTTGTAGCAACCATGGAGGAGATGAGCATCCTGTTTGTCTACTATTAATATTCAGGCCCATGTATTTACATTTTCACAAGGAATAGGACTGGGGCTGGAAAAAATGAAATGGTTTTGTGTCTGAGCATACTAAGTCGCCAAGCTCATCTCTTTTCTCTCTCAGGTTTACGTGGCGCAATAGCATTTGCTCTCGCTATTCGGGACACAGAATCTCAACCCAAACAAATGATGTTTACCACAACACTGCTTATTGTGTTCTTCACAGTCTGGGTTTTTGGAGGGGGCACCACGCCGATGCTCACGTGGCTTCAGATCAGGTTAGTGTTATCTGACAATTATGTAACACTGTAAAATAATAGGCTAGTAATGGCTAACTGCTGAACTTTTCAATACTCATTATTTTCAGTAGACTGGGTTATAAGCCACGAAGCTTAGATCTGGCTCTGGAAGTCTCCACACTTCAGCCGGGTCTGGATCCAGTGTTCTGCGTTAGGTCCATGTGATAGGCTGGGTCCAAGCCACAAGGGGCAGCTCCTTTTCTTCTCCAAAATATCTGGAATAGAGTTGGTCCAAATGGCTAATTCAGGCCCATCTCTGATTCTTAAAGGTGTGCTTCCCTACTGTTCTTTAAACTCACTGTTATCACTAAGGGTATGTCTAGACTACATGGCTCCATCGA